>JAQIUQ010000369.1:550000-807500 GCA_030378365.1 Hybognathus amarus | reverse complement strand
ACATTATAAAATATACATTCATGAAAAACAAGATAAAAATCAATTATTATTACATTACTATATATATATATATATATATATATATATATATATATATAGTTAAGTTAAGACATTTTTAAAAGTATAGCGCAGCTGTTTAATGAGGCAGCAACATATGTATGATAGAGAGGAACAGAACCAAAAAAGGCTATTAATAATCTTTCATTGCACAAAAGTAGCCTATGATATGATTATGAAAGACTTCAATACAGTGTGGCATTTTTATTTTTCATTTTATGTGAAACCAGAGCTTTATCGGATCAAGTAGCCTATAATAATAGTAGGCTAACATTGAATCATCTTGGAGAGAGTTCTCTACGAGAGGTTCTCTCGTATTGCGTAAGCTAGCTTACGCTACGGGAAAGATTCATCTTTTCTGAGAAGTTGAAGCCAAAAAATTATCCTATAATTTTGTATCCAATGTCAACGCAGTTCACTGCAGCAGACCATGAGCGGGCTAGCTAGCAGCTCATTGGTTCGCTCAGGGAGAACTGCTACAGCCTATGAAGGAACTCGGTTGAACTCGTGACCAATGAGAAGCAGACACGCTCTCATTGCGTCAGAGCCCGCCAAACGGAGTGGCCCGAGTCTATAAATAAGCGAGTTTCCCGCTGTTTTCCGATTTTCATCTCTTCAGCGAGGCTATACGCACCTGCTGATCTCCGAGAGGAAGCCGCGTCGCCGTCGAGAAGGCATCTCTTCAGCGAGCGTGTGGACAGAGTCTGAGGAAGCCGGCCGTCTTCGCCACCTTCAGCCATCCTGCGAGCTGACGCCCGCGCGACGTATCCTTACATTTGTATTTTGCTTGTGTTGTGTATTTTCACAAAAGAGCAGCGAGCGTCTTTTAGAGATGCCTCGCACACCTCATGCCGCTCCCTCTCAGCGCCGGAGTCCCGCGCTGTATGTGGGACGAGCCGCTTACAGCTGTGCCGACCGCGGCTAGCTTTCTTTACTTTACAAGAGAGCTAGCTTGCCCCGCGCATAGCTTCACCAAAATGGGTTTATCAATGGTGTGTAGTCCCGCCGAGGCTGGTCCTGTTCGCCACCATCACGCCCTCTTATCTGCTCGCGCTCCTGTGCTTGTGTGTTACTGCTGTGGCTCAGTGGTAAAACACAAAGCTTTTGCGCCAGAGAGACCCGTGTTCGAATCCGGCTCTTGCAGATAATTTTTTGCACGACATGAGAAACGAGTGTGTTTTTAACCCGCCGAGGCCGGTCAGCATCCTCTAACGTTTCTCTTTCCTCGTTCGAGCGGCCATAAACGCCCCCGTGCATAGCTTCACCGTGAATGAGTTTGTGTTACTGTTGGTCTCGCTGAGGCTGGACCTGTTCGCCACTGACACGCCCCTTATCTGCTCGCGCTTTTCAGCTTATTGTGTCTTACTGCTGTGGCTCAGTGGTGAAATACAAAGCTCCCCGCGGCCAGAGACCCGTGTCCGGCTCTTGCAGATAATTGTATGCAGCTCTGAGCTCGCGGCCAGCTTTCTTACGTTTCAGAAAGCGGCCGCGCTCTCCCGCGCTCATGCGTCGAGCGGCGACATGAGAAACGAGTGTGTTTTTAGCCCGCCGGAGGCCGGTTAGCACCCACCTCTCTAACGTTTCTCTTCCTCGTTCTAGCGGCCAAATTGTCTATTTTGCAGCAACGAGCCTGTTATTACATGAACGCCTGCAATAACGCCGACAGATTCGATTGACGCCAATGCTGTTCAAGCACACCCCGTGTCTAACAGAGCCCACTCTCTTAGCTGGCTATGCCGCCTGAGTGTTATCTGTAACAGATGTGCCCACGTCCGTGCTCACATGTTCTTTCTGCCCGCTCTATTACACGGCCAGGTCGCGTGCATCCCAGCGCGCGTCAGGCTATATTTCAGTCTCTGCCGCTTACAGCGCTCAGGTTTCTATCACGCACTCTGCGCGCGCGTCACCTGTGCAGCCTGTATCAGGCGAAAATGTAAACAGGCATAAGTGCATAATGTCTGGTTTACACCAAACATACTATAAGTGTAGTATATGTGCCCACAGTTCAGTGTTCACTCCTATACTCAAGCACCACACTTGTGCCCGCTGCAGTCTCGTGCCCGCTTGCAGCGCTCACGTCTCTACATGCACGCGACCCCGCGCGCACCACAAGTGCAGCCTTTCAGGCTATATATAGGCTCTGCCGCTCACAGCGCTCAGGTTTCTATCACGCACTTGCGCGCGTCACTTGTGCAGCCTGTATCAGGCTAAAACGCGATCAGGCATAAGTGCAGAATGTCTGGCTTACACCAAACATGCTATAAGTGTAGTATATGTGCCCACAGTTCAGTGTTCACTCCTACACACAACCACCACACCTGTACCACGCTCACACTGTAAGCGCGCTCACACACGTGCTCAGCCCGCTATGTGTATACACATACATGTGTTGTATACACACGCTTTTTGTGTAGAATATGCGCCCACATCCTGTGTTCGCCCATACACAAAGCACCACACTCCCTGTGCCTCTGTCAGAGCCCACTCTCAAAAAGCGGACACTTCCCCCTTGAGTGTAGGTCCCGTTGCCTAAACATTCTCAGCGTGCCCACACACTGTGTCCAGCCCGCTATGTGCAACAATCAGGCCGATATAGCCAGTCACCCGCTAGTGTCACGCTTCTAAGCGTGGGAAGCTATCCCGGGAATCTCCCCATGGGTGCTAAGCACAATAAAATACGGCTATCTGTTACAGTTCCGTCGCCGCCCTCCACGCTTTCGGGCGCGGCCCCAGAAACTACAGTGATTTTAGAAGCAACAAACAGTCCTCCCGTTCGGCCTATCCTTAGCACCCCGTACGTTCACGAAGTGCATGGATACGGCGCTCGCCCCCTGCGGAGCCAGGGGCTGCGAATTTTGAACTATTTGGACGACTGGCTGATTTTGGCACAATCACAGACGGAGCTACTGTCTCTTCGTACAGTCCTCCTCGACCATCTGAACACCTTGGGTCTCTCTGTCAACTGGACAAAGAGCTCGCTTCAGCCCTATCAGACGATTTCCTTCCTGGGAATAGATCTAGACTCAGTGGCTATGACGGCTCGCTTATCTACACGCGCGCTCGTGTTAGCGTCTCGCCGCATCCTGTCAGATGGACACCCTCACACCTCTGAAAACTTTTCAGAAGGCGCTGGGTTACATGGCCTCAGCCTCCGCAGTACTTCAGCTGGGTCTAAGGCCCGCCTTAGGCTTTCCCTCCGGTCTCCCTGTTACCACAGGTTTTACAGAGGATCAGGGAAACACGCCACTCGGTGCTCCTCATAGCCCCGCGTTGGGAGAGTCAGACTTGGTTCCCGGACCTCGCTCAGCTGTCGCAGACAGCCCCGTGGCCCATTCCAGTCAGAGCAGATCTCCTCTCTCAAGCTCGCGGCACGATCTGGCATCCCCACCCTAAGCACTGGGCGCTTCATGCACGGGTGATCAACAACTATCCGATGCTGATCACCCGGGGGAGAGTTAAACACGATCATGAACGCCAGAGCGGCTTCTACTAGGAAGCTCTATGCGTCAAAATGGTCTGTGTTCTCAAAAGGGTGCACCGACAAAAACCTAGACCCTCAGCGGTGCGACGTGTCGTCTTTGCTTGTCTTCCTTCAGGAGATGCTGGATAAGGGCAGGTCCCCATCCACTCTCAAGGTTTACGTGGCAGCTGTCGCGGAGTTCGCTGAACCCCGACGCGCTCAGTCTCTGGGCAAAGACGAGCTAGTCATCCGCTTCCTCTGGGGAGCTAGAAGGATGAACCTTCCGCGCCCCCTTCGGTTCCCAATTGGGATCTTTCTATAGTTCTCGAAGCTATGGAAGCCTCCCCCGTTCGAACTGTTAGAGTCTGTGGACCTAAAATACCTCTCGCTATAAACCGTTTCTGTTTGCCCCGTCATCAGTAAAACGCGTGGGAGACCTTCACGCGCTCTCTTCTCAGCGCTGCGTGTCTTGAGTTTGGACCCAATGACTACATAGTCTTCCTCAAACCTAGACATGGATATGTCCCCAAAGCGATTGGTACCCCGTTCAGGGATCAGGTTTTTCCCTATCGGCTCTACCCATCCGATAACGAATGTGACGCCAATCTCCTTTGTCCGGTTCGGACTCTGAGATTGTACACTACACGCGCTGCCGCGTTCAGACGCTCTGAGCAGCTTTTTGTTTCGTTCGGTGAGCGCACCAAGGGTCTGGCCACCTCGAAACAGACACTATCCTAATTGAATTGTGGACGCTATTGCTTCTGCTAATGCATCAAAAGACCTGTCATGCCCTTTGGGCATCAGGGCTCATTCCAACAGAGGCATGGCCTCACCGTGGGCATGGTCCAGCGGCTTTTCCATTCAGACATATGCGTGGCAGCGGGAGGGGCTTCCCCTTCCACCTTGTCAGATTTTACCTTGCAGGCAAAGCTACTAGCAGCCTAGTATGCTTCAGCTCTTATGTTGAGCTGCACTATTGGGAGTCACACTCATACAACCGGCGTGCCGCTTGTTCTTCCCTCATGTGCTTACGTACTACACTATCACCGGCCCGCTTGCTGGCCCTTTTTATGTCACGTACATTAATTTCCCACTTATAAGGGTCCCCGGGATTCCTCCCCCGGGACTCATTGTGGATGCCTAGCGCGCACGGCGTTGACCAGGTGTTCCCGTAGCGTAAGCTAGCTTACGCAATACGAGAGAACCTCTCGTAAGAGAACGAATCGGTTACCTAACGTAACCTCGGTTCTCTCTAGATGAGGGAACGAGTATTGCGTTCCCGGTCGTGCTTGCGCTACCAGTGTTCTCGCTTCATTCAATGAAAACCGGAAAACAGCGGGAAACTCGCTTATTATAGACTCGGGCCACTCCGTTTGGCGGGCTCTGACGCAATGAGAGCGTGTCTGCTTCTCATTGGTCACGAGTTCAACCGAGTTCCCTCATAGGCTGTAGCAGTTCTCCCTGAGCGAACCAATGAGCTGCTAGCTAGCCCGCTCATGGTCTGCTGCAGTGAACTGCGTTGACATTGGATACAAAATTATAGGATAATTTTTTGGCTTCAACTTCTCAGAAAAGATGAATCTTTCCCGTAGCGTAAGCTAGCTTACGCAATACTCGTTCCCTCATCTAGAGAGAACCGAGGTTACGTTAGGTAACCGATTCGTTCTATTGACTGTCGTAACCGAACGCGACGCGCTGTTTGAACACTGGAGAAGGACTGACAGGGAAAAGTTTACGTGAACTTGAATTTAATTACTTAAATATTCATTTCTATCTCACATTAAACTATAGTATGGCTTCATATATTATTTTTTGTGAACGGCCTGAAGATGTTTTATCATTAGAGATGTTGTTTTGCTAAATGGATCGCAAATTTTTGTTCGAATCTCAACGTAGCACAACTCTTGACCTTGGATGCATTCTTCGTCGCATGAGTGTGATTGATTTTTGTCGACTGATTTCATAAATCAGATTTATTACTTGTACTAAATTACAACGAGTAAGATAAAACCCTGGAACGGAACCAATTCTAAAGATTTCATTGAGTCAGTCATTCATTGCCCTAAACCATACTCTGTATCACGAATGGATCCATTTTTTTAGTCTGAACTTTATTTATTTACAGGTGACGTGATTGTGTTGACAAATGAAATCGGATGACAGGCCGCGGTTTGTGTTAAAAAAACTTAAAGGAGGAGTCGATTCTCCTTAATGGAATGATTCCAGACCTTTGGAATCGACTCTCAATCCTAACGCCTCGGAATCGAGGAATCCTCATGACAAACCGGATTCGAGCTACCGAGCTATGAAATATGGCCTCTCGTTTCATCACAGAAAATGATTATTTCTAAAAACTCCGGCCTAAGTGGAGATCTCTGATCCCGCCGGTTGTGTTGCCGTGTGAACTGGGAGAAACGGGGTTTAAGGTTCTCAAACGTCACACTATACTCCAGAAAATGCTAAACGTCACGTGAGCACCCGGTTTGACCGAGTTATGAATATGATGGCGGTCGACGGCGTATTTATGCGGGGTGATGCTAAATGACAACTTTTTTGACAACGATGTTGTGTGCCCAATGTTATTATTGAAAACGGAGAGGGAAATATACATTTCCTTTGTGCAAATGTGACCGTGTTCAAAAACGTGCACTTTGAAACCCATTTTCAAAAGTGTGTGTTCTCTGGCACACTGGCACAAGTACACACTGTTTTGATTTCCTTCCTTCTGGTTGCTTCCTAATTCGCCCTACTTATAATACGCCCTAAAAATAAGTGCTCTTTTTGTTGTGCATACTTTTGAGTGTGTATCAGAAGTTACATTGGTACGTACTCAGACATCCCACCGTACCCTACAAAAACTCATTTCCAGAAGGTTTTACCTCGACAAACTGCCTGTTAAATAAGGTTCCCACGAGTAATTATTACGTTCCCACAAATTATCATCTCATGGCCATGACATATCAATATCCAGCCTATCTTTTTTTACTTTATGTATTCCACCCGTTAATATGATCGCCACGAACCGAACATGTCCCCTCCCGGACACCGTAATAATCTGCTGATGGATGTCACTTGTGAACACTAGAGGGAGCCACAGGTATTAGTGGTGTAAACCTGGGCGAGGCCTCTGTTCCAACAAATGCTTTTCAATGCCTTGCATTAAATACAGCTTCAGTCTTCTTTTTAAATGTCATTGCTATAGTAACTATAAATTATGCATAATAACATGCAACTAACCCTATCACTACAGTAAGTACATGTCCATTTATATTAATCAGTACCTAAATGTGTAGCCTAAATACAGTCTAACACGCCTCAAAATAAAGTGTAACCTTGTATTCATACGACACAACACATCAGTTGAATCCAAATGAAAAAGCTGTAAACACACAAACAAGGATTCATTACTTCAGTGAGCTCAGTGTTTCTGCCTTACATTATTACATTGTTTAAATTAAGACATTTTTAGCTAACTGTGATTTTGTATATGTACATTTCTGAAAACATAACTCTCCTCTGATAACGGATCACTCTAAATTGTAATGTGGACATTTTTTGTAAAGCTGCATTGAAGTGTGTATTGTGAAAAGCGCTATATAAATAAATGTGAATTGTATGAATTAAATTGTTTTGCATTAAATTGTAAATTTGCATCATGCTGATACCATGTAAACCACGTTTTTACAAGAAAAACAGATTTTCTAGCATTTTCTGGAACAGGCTAGCTCGAAATGACTAGCCAAGATAATCTTGCAGTAAATATATAACACAAACCACTATATTCTGTGCACAGCAGATGTTCACAAATGACTTCTTTTGAATGCGGCTCACTAATGACCTTTGGTCTGTATTAAAGCCTTGCTATTGATTGAGAAGATGCGAAACCCTCCCCCTAAAACCAGTGAGCATCCCGAGCTCAACAAGGCCTTCAGGAAAGGAAAAGACAAACGCTCAGGCTCACAATGTGTCGTCCTAAGCTTGATTAGTTAGTTAGTTTGAACAGCACATTTAAAAGCAACATGAGTTGGCCAAAGTGCTTTCCATTATAACAATATTCCAACAGCATAAACATTAAACAACAAACCAAAGGACAATTAAAATGCAAGGCAACAGTAAAACAAGGCACCATCAAATGCTAGTAAATGTAAATGTAAGTGATTTATAAAAACCCAGTGAAGTGCAACATATCCAGATTTTACTGCAGCGACTGAAAAGCCACGATCCCCTTTGGACTTTAGACGAGATTTAGTATCTTTAAAAGTGATATTTGAGATGACATCATCAATGGCCTTGTCATCTGATAGCCCTGGATAAGATCATGTATTCGGGAGCGTGCAAGGCCTTAAAAACACACAGTAAAACCATAAACAACATGGGCGAGTTCCCAGTTCCCATATGACAAACCAGTTTCATAATATTATTTAAACAAAATTAGCTTCTGTAGCTATTTGTGTCTGTGTATTGTCTTAAATATTCATGACAAGGGCAGCAGATAGTCATAAATCTTTAAATTGAATAATATTGTTTTTAATAACTAAAGGAACTACAATAATACACATTTAAAGCAAATTAGGCTTTTTTTCTACATTTCTCATTTCTCATTATGTTGGAGGGTTGAGAGTATAGTCCAATCAGTGATAGTGTTATTTTATATTTCTACACACTATGTAGGCCTACTATCAATGTCAATGTCAAATCAGATTTTTTCATGAATAATTATCTGCAAATGTTTAAACCGAATGACTAGCCTGGGAAAACTCAGTCAACTTCCGGCAATTTTAGATTTACAAACTGAGGGTCTGGTTTTAACCAGGCTACCGAATGACTTTTTTTTGGTGACCATTTTTTTCCATCTTGTAAAAAAAAGACCACATAATCTTATTGTTAACAATTTATAAAAAAAAGATTTCGATATGAATTATCCCCGTTACATTTTATTTTTTATTTTTACATTTTTAAAAACCTATAATGACCCGTGTGTGAGGATGTGTGTGTGTGTGTCTCCAGGGTCTCATCAGGGAGGAGGAGGAGGGCAGTCCATTAGCATTAGCATCAGAGCTCATATCCTGCTAGCGCTTCCCTCAGAGAGACCAGAGCGCTTTAAACCAGTCTCAACCCCCACAACTCAATATACAACAATACAACAGCACAACTCTTAACACACACCGACCCCTGCGAGCAAGAAGAGAACCCGTTTACACAGCATCTCAAGCACGAGTCCTGCCATTCATCCCGGCTCGTCAGGAGAGAGTTGAATGAGAAAGGTGATTTACTGTGGATGATTGACTTGCATGTCAATGATTGACTACAATAGTGTGCACTACTCGACTCATACATATGCAAACCCCCTCCTGCCATCTGGATCATCTGTCCTACAGCTCCTGATCTCCGTCTGGATCGATCATATCCTTCTGGGATCTGAAGCCTCAATGGCTGACATTAGCACTGTTACACTACCTAATAATGTAATTTATATAACCGTAAGTACATGATGTATTTTAATATAATATGAACCATCACTGACATTATCTCTGTAAAGCTACTTTGAAATAATCTGTATAATAAAAAGCGCTATATAAATAAAGGCCTACAACATAACCCTGTACAAAGTAATATATACATGTACTTTGTGGGCAGTAAGATTTTTATTTATAAATATATTTTTTTCTACTTTCTATTCATCAATCCTGAAAAAAAAAAAATTAAACTAGTGAATCAGCGCATCTGTTTTCAACATTGATAATAATAATCATAAATAATAATAATAATCATGAATAAATGATATTCAAATATGTTAAAATAGAAAATAGTTATTTTAAATTGTAATAATATTTCACAATATTACTGTTTTGCTGTATTTTTAATCAAATAAATGCAGCATGGTGAGCAGAAGAGACTTTCAAAATAATATACTGAAAGTGTCTATAAAATAGCTTTATATTACAGATTAACCGGGCATTTGTGTGCGATGTATTTTATGCTCATTACAGTTTTGCATTGTCTGTTTAGCAATTCTGACATAATCTCTAGGTTTTGAATTATTGTCTCATTTATCACATATGTTTTTTCCTTTACATGTGTGGACCTAAAATACAATAACAGGGCAAGAGATGAGCTCATGTCAGCTGTTCCTGAACCTGATCGCTGGATAAAGAGAGATAGTCTTGAGGTCAGTGAGTTGTGTGTGTGAGAACAGCTGACTGTGGGAGTGAATATGAAGTGTGTGTGACTCAGGATCCTGTGGGGGAAGGGCAGCGGAGACACAATGACCAACATTTCCTCAATCACACACATCAGTTTGTGCATCTGACGCAGCGGTTCATACTGCAGTTGTAATGCATTATATTTTATACAGCGCTGGATTTACTTGTAATGGTGTATTGACGTGTGGATCATGATATCCTGTGGGATCATCTGGTGAATTTCCCATCAGATGCTCTGAGAAACAGCTGTTCATATGAGAGATGCTGAGATCTTATTCATCATGAGTAATGAAGAACTGCAGTCTCTCTCTACACACACACACACACACTCTCTTTCACACACACACACACACACACACACACACACACACACACACACACACACACACACACACACACACACACACACACACACACACACACACACACACACACACACACACACACACACACACACACACACACACACACACACACACACACACACACACACACACACACACACACACACACACACGAGAGAGTTTAGAGAGAGAGCTTTCAGTGGAACAACACTCACTTGTGATTTAGGATATTTGTATGATTGTGTCTGTGGGGAACTGATTGGGTGGTTGTGGTTTGCTATTGGCTGATCTCAGTTGAGTGACAGGTTATAGCCCCGCCACATCATCAGAGAAGAGATGCTGCAAGACGAACTGATTCTGATTCAACATTAGCAGGCAGGAAAAATGATGATGTGCACAGATAAATCATACAGATTAAACACTGCAGCCCATAGAAAACCAGAATTGTCTATTTTGATTTCATGTTTACTAAGTATATTTAGTAGGCCTAAATCATTTCTGTAATGTATGTTGCATGCTGGGAACACAGGATCAGTTTTAGCCTGATTTATGATCAGCTCATGAGATCTATAAACCCTGAGTGTTTAATGCTAGCTTTAGCTGGACCAGCAGAGACTGCAGATTAGTCAATAAAAGCAAACCCAGTGTAACACAGACCGCAGTGTGTCACATGTGCTCTGTAATGCATCCATTATAATGGACAAGCAAAACACTGTAACAACTTAAATGTGCAGCTTTGGCTCCCCTGTGGCATAAATAATTCATTTAAGCAGGAAAGAAATGCTTCTTATGCGACAGGAGTGGTGAAAGAAACTCCTCTTTTAAAACACCACATTGTGAAAAAAAATAAGCTTAATTGCATTGAGTGTAATTGAGTGTAATGATGAAATAAAAGGCCCCTTAATTGACCTTAAGTATAGTGTAGTCTTTCATGACTGCGTCTAACAATGTCCAATTAGACGTTTTGCCTTAAATTTGAACCATTATGTTATAATGACGTAGACATATTTTGATGACTAGAGAGGCGTGAAGAGAGACAGGGTGTGGGAAATTAATAAGTCTTAATAATTAATAACACTAAGACGGACACTGAGTGAAACAGTTCCTTCTGTAATGTCACATATTTCCAAATGAAACTAAGATATTTAACCATTCATTATTTTAAAGGAGAATAGGATTTTATCCATAGAGACACTTAAAAAATATGAAAAAAATACTAAAATTGCAATACGTTTATAGTATGCTTAGTATATGCAAATATATTTACATATTTATGTACTAAATAAAAATATCCTGCAACTTACTGTTGGTGTACTAAACTAATTTTGAATGATGTACTTTAATAATCCATAAATAGTGCTGAAGTTCAACTAAAGATAAACTGAAGTATTTTTGATTGTGTTAAAGTGGACCTATTGCAAGTATATCTTTTAAAGACTGATATAATAGAACATATCCTTACTAATAGTGATATTAAAACACATTTTAGGATTAATATTAAGAAATGTGCATTGTGCAATACAGAAGTGCACCGAATAAAGTTTAATTGTGTAAAGTGATATGTTAATGGCTTTGAAGTATAGTTTGGATAAATAAATGAATTTGAAATAGATTTTGGTATAGTGAACTTTATCGATCTGCTATTATTGGTAAACATTACTGAAATGACTCGGTGACATTCACAGAAAAGGAAAGTCATTTCCGAGGAGGATCGAGTTTTCACATTTTTTATTAAAGTTGTGATAAAGTGTTAGTAGCAACAGATCTTTTGCTCCGTATTGTGATGTACATTCAACGGTTGTTGATTAAATTGCACTCAAAAATGAATGTGAACTGGGGATAATTCACTCTATAATTAAAATTCAGTCATCATCATTTCATGCTGTTCTAATGTTGTATGCCCTTTCTTTTTCTAAATATGATAGACATCAGACAAAAGAAAATATATCTATTTACAAATATGCATGCATGTAACAAAGATGTTTGTTTTCACTTTTCATCTCCACTCTCTTTTACTCACACCTGAAACGGCACATCAAATTTATTATCGCATATCTTATAGGCCTGTTCCTCATTCTTTTTCTCTCTTTCTCTCTTGCGTGCAAAATACATTCCCAATGTGTTCAACATAATAAAAAAGTCTTATGGGTTTGGAAAAGGGATGTGCAATGATTAATCACATCCAAATTCATGTATAAATATGTTATTTATATATAAAATATTTATAAATAATATAAATGATGTATAGTATATTAATGCAAGTATTTCTTAAATATATTCATGCATATGTATTTATATATATACAAAGTACATATACAAACTTTTATTTTGGATGCAATTAATCACGATTAATCATTGCTCCGCACCATAAAGAAGTCATATGGGTTTGAAACGACAAGATGGGCAATAGATTTTGACCAAATTGACCAAACTGGAACTCATTAATACAGAAAAGCCTTCATGAAACTGCCTTCAGTGATCTGCAAGTACTCACAGTAATTAACCTATTTTAATTAACCTATTTTTAATTTTAATCGTGAAACAATGAGTACATGCTTAGCCTCATTTCAAATGATTTGAATCCCGAACGCATCAGTGTACTGTACCATCTGCTTGTGTAACAGTATCTGCGGTCTTATCCGGCCAGCCCTCTGAAACCCCGAGGACTTTACCCATGATGCAGCTGGACTGGGGCAAACCCTCATTCTCCAGGTTTAAGTCACAGCAACTGTGCCATTACCACGCATTCCCTCTCCAGATTAATTTTGAAGAATACAACTGCACCCATACCAGAGATGTGTCGGCCTGTGAAACATAAAACCCCAATACAATTACATTTCTCTCTTCTGCACGTACACATACGCACAACACATTTAAAGGGATAGTTCACCCAAACATGAATATTCTGTCTTCAATCACTTGCGCAAATGTCAATCCAAACCCATAAGTCTTTCGTTCATCTTCGAAGCACAAATTAAGATTTTTTTTTTTATCAAATCTAGAGATTTCTGTCCCTCCATTGACAGGCTACGCAACCACCGCTTTAAAGCCCCAGAACGGCAGTAAAGACAACATTAAAGTAATCCAGTGGTTCTGATTTAGGGTAAACTTGGAGATATTTTGATAATAAAGTGGTAAATTGTGTTTCTGATGTCGCTTCATAAAGTTGGGGTTAAACCACGGTATACACACGGCTTACGTTGCATACAGCTGTCATTGGAGAGACAGAAATCTCTCCAATTTAATAAAAAATATCTTCATTTGTGTTAGGAAGGTTTGTATAGATATTAATAGTGAGTAAATAATGACAGACTTTTCATTGTTTGCTGAACTATCTGACTAGAAACGTAACTGGCACTACAAAGGGTTGTTAAAACATCACTAGTGCTCTATGTAGTAAAACAAACAAGTGCTCTATGTAGTAAACGCAGGACAAATGTATAATATTTGTATAACACTTGTGGGTTATTCTGTTTTTTGTTAAATTATCTATTCAACAAAGCTTATACATTTTTAATTTCTTATTTTACTAGTTACGATAGGCTATTTATGCTTTTTTTTTTTTGCCTGTAAATAGAATCATGTTCAATTATACTTCCTGTGATTATACTAAGCCTGGGAACACAGAACATTTCATAAACAAAGAAGTGTTTTTATAAATGTCCAGCTTCATTACAGGGCTTTGCTTCTGTGGTATGTCAACTATTCCCCTTCTTTTTTATACAAAACAGCGCTGCAGCAGAAAATCACACGTTAACATCAAATTTGATTGACAGTCGATCAGGGCTAATCAGCATTCTCTGTCTCTACTGTGATTGGACAGAATGATAGTTGTGGACGGGCTTTAGACAGACAGCTAATGGTGTTCTGAGACATCCTAACTTTGTGTGTCCGGGGGCGGGACTTTAGGGGTTTATTTATATGGCAAGTGTCTTTTTCAACCAGTTGAAGAAAGAACGAAGAAGGTTAATTGCTGTCTCAAATCTTATTATTAAGAGGTGAAAATGAGGGAAATCGTGCATCTTCAAGCCGGACAGTGCGGTAACCAGATTGGAGCCAAGGTTTGTTTTTTTATTTGTTTATATAATTTTTTTAATCGAAATGTGCAATTGTTGTTGGTTTAATATTTGGTATTAGTGTTTATAGAGTAGAATATGTAATGAAATATATATATTAAAAAAAAATTCGAATCGTTAATATTTTCTCTAATGTACCGTTAAAATTTTGTTCACAGTCCAAAATGTTCCTAATCTTGTCTGAATGAAATCTAGGTCATACATGTGCTTTCTCGTTCGGCTTTATTTGGTTAGATTAAAACGATTAAAAGATTTTCAAAGATTGTGTATTGTAGCAGTTGGCCAAAATGAATAGAAATACATATTTTTCCCATGTCAATTGTTCGTCTCGCCGGCGTCTGTCTGGGAGCTTCCCTTTGTGAGATTCACTGCAGTGCGACAAAAGGAGGTGAACGTGTAAGTGCAGTCTAAATATAGCCATATCCCAGATTTAAGGAAATAATCGAAATAAATATTACAAAAACGAACAACTTATAGCACCGGCTTGTTAATTTGGATGTATAATTATTTATTTCAGAAATGTAGACGCCCTATGAATCGATTAGGGTATGAGCGCGCCGGAAATGGATTTCAGCCAACCGGTGCGCGTGGCGCGCGCGCGAGTTTTGCGCGGGAGGAATTCAAAAAAGCTAATTTGTTAGTGACGTTATAATAAATTGTAACCGAAATTAAAATATATAAAAGCTCATTATATATAACGAGTTTGTACCGTTTTGTACATACGTTTATGTACATAACGTATGCCTTAAAGCATGTTAATGTGAAATATGCGTGGGAGTTTGTGAAAAGTTGGCTCCTTTAGTTAAACCCACTCGGTGAATATTTGAAAAGGGTAACTTCGTTTTAATGAAATGAAGACCTTATTCACATAAAATCAACATTTGATTTTTAACGGGAGTGAAAGCAAGGCTGTGAGGGATAGACACTTTAAGTGGGTTGTACTGTTTAATAATTATTCTTGGTTTGTTCTGCTTATGAAACAATACAAAAAAATATTTTTCCAAGAAATTCAAGTAGACAAAAAGTGATCTAGGAGCTTTAAACAATTTTTTTACAGCAGATACCATTGAAATAACACAGTCTATCCCTCATAGCTGTCATGGTGCCACTCTGAATAGTCTTTTCCAGTCCACAATATGAACAAATACATTGTTTTTTTAAATATGGATTACTTGATAACAGTGTTGTTAATTGTTGCCTACAGCTTTAAGTACAATCTACTCAAGTCACTAATAATGTTTATTATATCCTGTAGTTCTGGGAAGTTATCAGCGATGAGCATGGTATTGATCCCACTGGCACATATCATGGTGACAGCGACCTCCAGCTTGACAGGATCAATGTCTATTACAATGAGGCATCAGGTATGTCCACATATCAATACTACCAAGTGAGGGTGCACATTATGATTTTTATATATATATATATATATATATATATATATATATATATATATATATATATATATATATATTATGGGAAACCCTATAAACCCTGTGTTTTCATGTTTTAGGAGGCAAATACGTGCCACGTGCTGTCTTGGTGGATTTGGAGCCTGGAACCATGGACTCCGTGAGGTCCGGAACCCTTCGGCCAGGTCTTCAGGCCAGACAACTTCGTTTTTCGGTGGGTATTGTTATTGATTGTGTCGATTGCTATACTGGAATTTTGAAATTTGATACCTTGAAAAAATATCAATATTTCACACCATTTTTTGATACTACTTGAAAATGTGGGCAATTTTGTTGTAATAGTTCTTATACACTTAACAGGGAGGATTTATTTGAATCTTTGAACTAAATTTACCCACCCAAAAAAAAGTCCGTAATAAAATGAGAATAAGTAAACAAATTGCACATGATGGCACATATAAATACAATTGAATAAAGAGACAAATGAATTAAGTTTTTCAGGTTTCTGAACACTAATTTCTAAAGTAGTCAAATGTACACTGGATAGGTTTTATTTAAAAAAAAATAAATAAAAAATACAGATTAATGCTTACAATTACGAAAACCAGATTAACGACTGATTCATCTTTTTTTTCTTTAATTAACATGATTGCATTTTAATTAAACATTCAGTCATGACTGCAGCTGGTTTATTAGACTGCTGTTGCGTCCAATATCCTGTTACACAACATGTTTTATAGCAATTGTTTACGTTCCAAAAACTGGTTCACCCAAATACTCTGCAAAATGGGCACGTCTCATAGATCAGTGGTGCGCTATTCACTATTCAACCAGAACGAATTAGATGAGTGATTACAGACGGCGGGTGTGTGTGTCAATTTGCTGTCGGAGAGAAGAGATGGTGCGTCAATACTGCAGAAAGAGTCGTTTCCAATATTTCAGTTATGATCTCATTTGACAACACTTATTTATTAAAATGAAATTCCATATTTGTTCAAAATAAGGATGTTTTAAATCTTTTTCAACAGGTCAGAGTGGTGCCGGAAACAACTGGGCTAAAGGCCACTACACGGAGGGGGCGGAGCTGGTGGACTCGGTCCTGGACGTGGTTCGTAAAGAAGCCGAGAGCTGCGATTGCCTGCAGGGCTTCCAGCTCACACACTCTCAGGTGGAGGAACCGGCTCCGGAATGGGAACGCTCCTCATCAGCAAGATCCGCTGAGGAGTATCCGACCGCATCATGAACACCTTTAGTGTAGTTCCCTCGCCTAAAGTGTCCGGACACCGTGGTGGAGCCCTACAACGCCACACTCTCTGTGCACCAACTGGTCGAGAACACAGACGAGACCTATTGTATCGACAACGAAGCGCTGTATGACATCTGCTTCCGCACACTTAAACTCACCACTCCTTCATACGGCGATCTGAACCATCTCGTATCCGCTACTATGAGCGGCGTCACCACTTGCCTGCGTTTCCCCGGCCAGCTAAACGCTGATCTGCGCAGCTGAGCCGTAAACATGGTGCCTTTCCCTCGCCTCCACTTCTTCATGCCTGGCTTCCGCTCCTCTCACCAGCAGGGGGAGCCAACAGTACCGTTCCCTGAGCGTCACCAGAGCTCACTCAGCAAATGTTCGACGCCAAGAACATGATGGCGGCTTGCGACCCGCGCCACGGACGCTACCTCAGCAGTCGCGCCATCTTCCGTGGCCGCATGTCCATGAAGGAGGTCGACGAGCAGATGCTCAACGTTCAGAACAAGAACAGCAGCTACTTCGTCGAGCTGGATCCCAAACAACGTCAAACCGCGTCTGCGACATCCCGCCTCGCGGGCTCAAAATGGCCGCCACCTTCATCGGGAACAGCACTGCCATCCAGGAGCTCTTCAAGCGCATCTCCGAGCAGTTCACCGCCATGTTCCGGCGCAAAGCTTTCCTCCACTGGTACACAGGAGAAGGCATGGATGCAGATGGAGTTCACCGAGGCCGAGAGCAACATGAACGACCTGGTGTCGAGTATCAGCAGTATCAGGACGCCACCGCGGAAGAGGAGGGCGAGTTTGAGGAGGAGGGAGAAGAAGAGCTGGCTTAGATCTCTTAATATACGTGTCGTTTTTCCCAAGCTGTATCATTTCGCTCTTGTTCAAGGAAAACAAATTCAATTATGTTCTTGTCTCTTGTTTGTACAGATGTCATTAAAAGGCATTTTCTTCTGTTAAGATGTCTTCCTCTTTAATTAACTGCACCGGTAACGAATTCCAAGCTGTATTGTTTCGCTTCCGTTCAGGAAACAAAAATTAAATTTTCTTTGTGTCTTATTTGTACAGTTGTCATTAAAAGGCATCCTCTGTTAAGATGTCTTCCTCGTTAAATCGTATTGAACCCTGAATACATGAAAATCCATATACATGAATTACAACAAAACCCGTTTCGTGTCTTAGCAGACGACTTTGAACTTTTTTTGAATGTTAAAATGTTATTAAAAGGCTTTTCTTCTGTTAGGATGTCTTCCTCTTTATTTAGTTTGCACTCAACTGAACCTATCCTCATTTTTTACTGTTCACAGATCCTCGTCAAACCTGTCCAGTGTGCCTCCAGACATCACTGGTTGAGTTAACATTAACAACGTTATCATGCCAAAGTTTATTTACGTTACCAGTCACAAGTTTCATAATCCTTCATACATGATTTGAGGAAATGTTAAACCCATACAACAGGGTGTTAACCATCCGGTTACTATCATGAAAGAGGAATCAACAGTGTTTTACCATCTTTATTAATCTTGATCATTTCTATGCATATTAATGCATTTTAATAAACAGTGAAAATTTATTTTAGAATTGTTTATGGATGCAGAAAATGCATGCCTTTTCTTAGTTCATGATACTAGTAAGTTATCAAAACTAATAACCCAGCTTGTAATTATGTAGTGACCAGAAGCATTGAATATAGAATAATTACTTTTCCTGTATGACTGACTTTATTCTGTAGAACACAAAAGTAGATATTCATAAATATTTCAATTTAGATTGAGCAAATTTAATATCTAAAGGGTAATGAGAAAAGTTGATGTACAGCAAAAAAAAAAAATTAAGCATGAATATTAAGTCATAATTGGACTTGGGGCTGTTATAATAAGCTGACTGGAACCTGAGTTAGTAACACAGCATTATATGACAATTTGTGTTTATAGCTTTAAAACTAGTAATACTTACGCTATCATGATCTTATCACCATAAGTATATTATACATTGATGCCTCATTAGCGTCCGTTTCCGCCATATTGGAACGGTCAAAACCGGTCTGTGAACGTCCAAGAGCAAGTTTACTGAGTGTCTGCGACCCTTAGACGAATATCTATGCATGAAATAGACTTCAGCAGATGATTTGAACTTGTGGAATCATTGATTATAGTGAGTGGCAACAGGCTGACCGTTGCAAGATGGCGGTCGCGCTGACGTGTCTAGACTGGAGCGGCATCTGCCATCTACGTATACAAACCTATGCTTACCACAACCAAGCGAATCACGAGTGTCTTTATGACAGTTTCTAAGCAGATGGCTAAGTTTTCCTTTTCGTCCATACAAAGTAGGATAAGATCCCAACACACAGCAAGAGTAGAGACCAGCAGCAAGCCCGCTTCACCTGGTCTTCAAGATTCTGCTTCTCGCCAAAACGAGTGATAAAACCTGACTGAGAGCAAAACACAAAGTTAGATATGTAATAAAAATATTATTAACAATAACAAAACAATAAAAATACACTTTATTTTGCTACGCAGAAGTATCATATTCATTACCTGCCATCCCATGGCTAAATAATAACTGCAGTTAACGGTAAAAATATGTGCTGAATGATTTACGAATTTAATGTTTACAACATAAGGTTAAAATAACACCGGAAGCCTTGCACGTTTACATTTAACCCATTTATCTTGTGACCGTAAAAAAAATCATTTCTAAGGCTATAAAAATGTTACTGAATAATCTATCAAAGCATTTCCAGCAGATATTGAAATAATAAAGGGTCAATGAAATAAGTGCAGTGTCGCATGTTTACTGTTAATAGTCACATGACCAGAGCTGTTTATTTCCCGTTTGTACCAAGAGAAGAGGATGGCAGCAAGAAAGCTCCCAAAGAAAAGGTTAGTAAAGTATGTTAACATAAAGATAGGACATCGATTTTTAGTACACATCATGTTCAAGGTGTCTACTATATGCATTTGCAATTACTCAACTGTTTAATGTGTTGACATGTTTAACTCACAAACATGTCAACGGAAACAATAGTGACTGGTGGGATAACACATCTAAATGCCAATACACAACACCTAACTTTCGACCTAATTTTACTTACAGAAACACTCACATCACACACCCCACAACCCACATGCACAATCCACACGCACACACACCCCACATGCACGCACACCACAAACCCCGCACTCACATCACACACACTCAAATCACACACTACGCACGCACAGACATACACATGCACACACAAACACTGCACTGTCAAATAGACCTGTACAATGGTTGATACAACACAGTATCCCACCGGTCACAATTGTGACCGATCATAAAACTCACTTTTTCACACACTTTTCCATGAAAATTAAAAAAAATGATGATTGATTGTTTCAAAGGGATAGTAATGACACATGATTTGGATATTTTTGTGTCTGGGAAAAATTTAGGATTAAATGGGTTGTTAAAAATGGCTGCTCCCACACAACCTTAAAAAAGTGATTAAAATGTTATTTTTTTAAGTGCAGTTTACTACAGCACTACATATTTTCTAACAAATACTTTTCAGATACTCAAATATGATAGTGATAAATACGTAAATAAATATAAATTTGATCATAAAATATGTCCCATGAAGCATGAAAAACCATGAATTTCTGACTATAAATCATGCTTGTTTTTCTCAAATCATGGCATTAGTATTTATATGCGTACACGTCCTAGAGGGAAAAGGCAGTTACCAGGGATGCAATTTGCTCCTACAGCCTAAGCATCTTTTTACGTCTTTCAACTTCACGTCTTATCAACGATACAAAATAACTCCAATACGTGCAGAAACTTATTAAGAAAGCACAAAAAATCCCACATTGGGTGTCTCTGACCTTTCTTTTCCTGTCTATGGTCTCTGCCGACCTCTTGTGGGGAAAAATTATATAACATATTTTCTTCTTGCCACTTGATGGTCTTACCACTAGATGGCCTTATAGCTCTATATAGAGCAAATGAGCTTTTCCAGGTCCTAAAATCAGTTCTTCAGCATCCAGATACACATCATGTAGACATTATAAAATAGTTTTGTTTTTAAATTTCAACTACAGATCTCCTCGAATCCATCCAATCGCTTGAAGAGAATCTGAAGGGTACAAATTTACTAGTGGCATAGGTTTGAGTTAGAAATTGGTGGGGACGGGGACATCAATAAATAAATATATTTTTAAGCTCTGGGGTGGATGGGACCAGCAGTGAAGGCTCTGGGGTGGATGGGACCAGCAGTGAAGGCTCTCGGGTGGATTGGACCAGCAGTGAAGGCTCTGAGCTGGACTGGGACTAGCGGTGAAGGCTCTGTGCTGGACGGGACCAGCAGTGAAGGCTCTGGGGTGGATGGGACCAGCAGTGAAGGCTCTGGGGTGGATGGGACCAGCAGTGAAGGCTCTGGGGTGGATGGGACCAGCAGTGAAGGCTCTGGGGTGGATGGGACCAGCAGTGAAGGCTCTGGGGTGGATGGGACCAGCAGTGAAGGCTCTGGGCTGGATGGGACCAGCAGTGAAGGCTCTGGGGTGGATGGGACCAGCAGTGAAGGCTCTAAGCTGGACTGGACTGCGGTGAAGGCTCTGGGCTGGACGGGACCAGCAGTGAAGGCTCTGGGGTGGATGGGACCAGCAGTGAAGGCTCTGGGCTGGACGGGACCAGCAGTGAAGGCTCTGGGGTGGATGGGACCAGCAGTGAAGGCTCTGGGCTGGACAGGACCAGCGGTGAAGGCTCTGGGGCTGGATGGGACCAGCAGTGAAGGCTCTGGGGCTGGACAGGACCAGCGGTGAAGGCTCTGGAGCTGGACTGGGACCAGCGGTGAAGGCTCTGGGCTGGACGGGACCAGCAGTGAAGGCTCTGGGCTGGACAGGACCAGCGGTGAAGGCTCTGGGGTGGATGGGACCAGCAGTGAAGGCTCTGGGCTGGACAGGACCAGCGGTGAAGGCTCTGGGGTGGATGGGACCAGCAGTGAAGGCTCTGGGCTGGACAGGACCAGCGGTGAAGGCTCTAAGCTGGACTGGACTGCGGTGAAGGCTCTGGGCTGGGCAGGACCAGCGGAAAGGCTGCTGGAGCTCGGACAGGACCAGCGGAAGACAAGCGGGATGCTCGGGCACGACCTCCAGGAAGACAAGCGGGATGCTCGGGCACGACCTCCAGGAAGACAAGCGGGATGCTCGGGCACGACCTCCAGGAAGACAAAGCGGGATGCTCGGCACGACCTCCAGGAAGACAAGGGGGATGATCGGGCACGAACCTCCAGGAAGACAGCGGGATGCTCTGGCACGGCCTCCGAATTCTTGAGGAGGCTGGTGGTCTTCCCCTCCTCCGCCTTTTCTGATGGCAATGTGCAGACCGACAGAAGGGGGCTTCCATTGCTTCTTCAGTCTGACGGGCCCACAATGCAAAACATTGAAAATGTTAATGCGAGGCTCCGCCTCTCTGACTTGAGGACTCCCGCTCCAGACTGCTCCCTTCCTCCCATTAGCATGGGAGGGAACACAGAACCCCGTACAGCTGGATCTTGACCTTGACGGAGTCCTGTCACGATCCATATTCAAGGAAAACAGAAGATTCAATAATGGAACAAATTTTAATAGGGAAATCCGTTACCCACAAAACAGTCCAGGCAGGGGTCAACATCCCAATTAAGCAATCCAAAACACAAAGAGCAATGAGCAGACAGAATCAGAACTCAGATGTGTTGTGATAATAGATAAGGACTATGTAACAAACACTAATACACACAGACTAAGAATCATAATAGGTGACGGCTATTATGATGAGTACAGACAAGGATTGTAATGCAGTTTCTATGCAGGAAATGCAGTTTCTAATGTGACTGAGGCCCTGTTTACATGAGAACGCTAGTGGATGAAAACGTAAAAAATATTTTATCAGATGTGCCTTTCGTTTACACGGCGATGGCATTTTGGGGGCTTAAAACACTCTCACCGCCGCGTTCCTGTGCAAAGGGTAAAAACACAAAAGTCTGCTTGACAGTGAAGGTTGTATGCAGGCGCGCGGACTTTGTGTTGTTGTGTGGCAGGTGTATAAGTCAGGCCACTCAACCGGAGAGAGCGTTAACGTTAATCCTGTCAGATCGTCCATCTATTGAGTGAGCGTCTATGGGTCGGCCAATCTGGTTCCGTCCGTTAAAATGAACTTTTGCAAAAAACAATCGTAGTCCTGGACACTGAGTAACCTTGCATATTAAGATAAAATCTGATTTTCTCTGGTCATTGTTAAAAAAAAAGTTTAAAAAATTTGCAAACTAACATCAGGGAAGCGGCCAGAGGGATCGTTCTGCCTCCACCTAAGCTCCGCCCACAAAAACGTCACCATGTTTACCAACTGAAAATTGATCTATAGGTTTAGGGTAGGATTAGGATTTGGTTAGGGTAAGTTGCATGTAATTATGCATCATTTACTGTTATTACTATAGCAAGTATGTGTAACATTTGTAACAAGGACACTGTAAAATAAAGTGTTGTTACTAAATACTTAATCAAAAGTGACACACAGCACCTTTAACCAGAAGAACAGATCTGTGGCCCTCGACACTCACCCATCCTCCTCGACCCCTGATCTCGGGCAGACGACTCTCTCTACGTAACTGCCCACACACTCCTGGATCTGGGGCAGGACCGCAGACATGCCCCTCTCCTGGCAGTGTAGAGCCAGCTGTCCGGCCAGCACGAACACAGACAGCACCGCGCTCCAGGCCAGCTCTCGGCGCCGAGAGGGGGCGAAGTGCTCGTCCAGGATCGACACCAGGGTCGCGCAGGCCGTCCGCTCCGAAACGTCCTGGAAAACACGAGGCCAGCGCCGAAAGAAGATTGGGAAGCGATTGAGGAGCTCGTCTCCGGCGTGTCTCAGCGCGGCCGAGGCTTGGGACGGGGCCGAACCCAACGGGACGCCGGGTTTCACCGTCACATAGTTGATGTAGTCGTACGCCATCAAATAGGCCTCGCGCACCAGCGGGTCAGGACTGTTCAGGCCTCGGCCGATCACTGCGTTATCCGACAACACCATCCCTTCAGATTACAACAGGCAATGTCCAACAGTGTCTCTCTTTAGCACACACTCATATTACACATTCGGGCTTCTTTCCATTGATCATCTACATAAACAGCCTGTTCTGATAATCCAGGTCCTTGGGAATAAAAGAAAAGATCAGATGTTTCAGATTAATCTTATGTCAGTGCTTCTCAACCTTTCAGGTCTTGTCCACACCAGGGTACACTAGGCTCATTTTAAGAGGGCTTTAGCCCCCTATATTTCCACCCAGCCCACCTAAACATTTTCGATAAACTCTGTAATATTTAAAGCTGCAGTCCGCAGTTTTTCCTTTTTGTCGCCCTCTCTGTTCAAAATCTGCAATTGCAGTCATTCACGGAATTATCAACATTATGTGGGTTGTGCCCTGTGGGCGGCACAGGGAGGATGAACACAATGTTTGAGGAGAGTGTGTGTGTCAGTCGCCGCCGGTGTGGATACTGGCATTCAGAATCACAGATTATTCTTTTTGGAAGTATGACCAATATAAAAATTTACACCAGAAAATGTCTGAAGTAACGAACATCCACTTTTGTTCTGACCAATTAAGGCAAGATAAACAAGGTAAACAAGACAAAAATACTAAGTAAGAAAAGTATTTTTTGCAGATAATTTTTTTTTGCACATTAACAAAGAAGAAAGTTTGTGTCTGTCATCCTGATGTCACGTGTCACGTGATGACCATTTCAATCTCTTTATTAAAATATATTTGGATGTTTTTATTTATTTATTTATTTACAGTCTTGAAAATGTATCAGTGACATTATTGGCCTTTATCTTTTTTATGTTGTTGTTGTTGGTGTGACCAACATGCCAGACAAAACAACAGGAAATGTCATCACAGAGAGTACTCATGCAGACCACGACTTTACAACATAACTGTTTATAAAGCTCAGGAATTAATTTTTTACAATAATGTATACAAAAATGTATTACAATGTTAGTTTAGGTTGTAAAATTGTGGTGTAAGATTAAATGGTGTGACTCCCCAAAGATAATGACAATTACCGGTTATTAATTCATGATTTAAAAAAAAAACTTTTTCACTTAAGTTTTGCAGATCTAAAGTGTCAAAAAATTATTATTTTTATTATTATTTTTTACTTTAAACTATTTTACAGTCATTAAAGTTTGATCCTTTCAAAGTCATTTTCAAAGCCAACATGAAAACAAAGACTACATTTCTGAGAACTTAGTCATTCTAAACCAGATTTTTTAAAAATCCCTTAATTGTTGCAAACCTTATTGCATTTGACCTCTCAATAAACAGGCCTAACTTAAAAAAAAACTAACAAAAAGCTGTAGACCATCAACTTTAAACAGTTTGTTGCATTACTGATACAAGTAAATCTGACATTCACACACACACACACACACACACTGCAGCAACTCACCCAAGTTTACAACAGACGTGGACTAAACAGTGCCGTAACTAAACAGTGTGGATTAGTTAACAGCTGACCGAAGGACAATCACAACTAGAGATTCTCCAGAGAATCCAACCCGGACTATATTTAGTTTCCTGGTCAGTAACAGATCCAGAAGCGCATTGCACACACACACACAGTCCTCTGGGACAGATTCTGTCCTGCACGGGTACAGCTATAAATACTCAGTGCAGGAACATCACACTGGGCCTATACAGTGTGCTAATGAATAACTACAGAGGAACAAATGCGTAACACACTATTAACATCTAGTAACTAACATTAACTGACAAGAAACTCTGATTAAAGAATAAGTAATAGCGCGCAGTTGAATGTGGTCGCTCATCAGCTAACTGTTAGCTGATTAGATAATCAGGAACTACTTTTCATACCTCACTGAAGACTAAGAACTACTATAGGTTTATAATTAATATTAATAATGCATAATATAAGGTAACAGTAACATTTGTAATGAATCGAGTGTTACTACATCTTTCTAAAGGAATTACTAATACTAATTTGGATCAGTATTGTCCGCTTGATAATCACCTATTGACTGAAATCATTGTAAATTTTGAGGTTTTTGTAAAGTTTTGGAATAATTCAAGTGTCACTACATTTTTCTAAAGGAACTAGTTATTTGGATCAGTATTCTCAAGTGAAGATCATGGGAACACATATAGGCCTAATGACTAATTCAAATTCACTAATATTACCATTATTACTATTCAAAATCTTACAAAAACCTCAAAAGCTTACAATGACTTCAGTCAATATTAGGGAGTTATCATGTTTTTCACTTTACAATACTAAACTAAATTATTAGTAGTTCATTTAAAAGGATGTATTAACACTTGAGTCATGGGTTACCGTTATATTTTATTATAAAATATGCATTATTTATGTTAATGCAAGGATACATCGCAAATAAATAATTCTTCAAATAGGCCTATACTGGCCCCAAAAAATTATGCTTATGTCACCACTGTAAAAAATATTGTTGGTTTAACTTACAAAAATAGGTAACATGGCAGCCTTAATATTTTAAGTTCATTGAAATGTAAAAAAATGAGTTAATACAATGAAGGAGATTGATTTAATCATCATCAAAATATTATGTTATCTGAACTTTAAATAATTAGGCTAAAGTTGATTTGACAAAAGAAAAAACGTGATTACAAATCATGAAAATATTTTTTACAGTGTGTCTACGCATCATATAACAAAAAATGAATGCAATTTTAAATAAATATAGCATTGAGAAAAAAAACTTCAAGCTTGAGATGCTTATCCGCTATATTCACCTTGACGCGCTAATTAAAAAAGTCTACAGAATTTGTTTGCAGTCACTGGTTTTGATATTGCATTCTGCAGTCATCAACTATTAAATCAATTGATTGAACACAATTCAGTAATAATTGTTTTCACCACTATTGTCTGTTGACGCGTATTGAATCGAATGGCAGTGCACATGCTTACTGGCCACCAGGGGGCGTTGTCACTCTTATAAATAACCTGTAAAACCAGTCCAATGTTGTAGTTGCATCCAATTCTCTTTTTTAGAAATAACATCAGATGGGTTGCTGCCATGTGTGTGAATTATTCACTGAATGCATTTTAAACGGTGATAATTAACGAATCATTAATATTCTGAACATGTAGCCCATATCACCCACAGAGCGTTTCAAGTAGGCATATTACCAGTTTCATACAGAGTAGTTCAATTATTTTAATAAGACTAGCCTTAATTATTCCAAGTGCACTAGTCATTAATAGCTACTACACAACTTTATGATTCAACACGAAACACAATGTGATATTCTATGCTTCTGAAGGGTTCCTAATTATGTTTTTTTTTCTTAATAGTCTCTTTTCATTAAAATGATTACCCTCCGTGTTTGAATGATTGACCTTGATTTGCAAAGGTGATGACATTTATTTGCAAATCATTTTGGAAAGGGCTGAGTGCGCGTGCACGCTGGGCGAGTTTTCAAGCGCGCGAGACTGAGAGGCGTCGTCACCGGTCCACTTTAAAACGCTGTGATTATTCAGTGATTATTTTCTCATTTCGGAGCCTCTATGGTTTTACGGGTAATTTTAAAAGGTTTTTAATTTCCTGTCGAGTGCAGAGCGCTCAGATGTTTCCGTGTGTGTGTGCGTGCGCGCGCGCGGGGGGATTTGTGTGTTTGTTTTTACAGCGTGCTGTGCTTTGGGCTCGTGTCGTGTGTCGTGTAGGATTTTAATACGAAGCTCATTTCCTCAAGCATCTAAGATAGCGATCAAAGCCTGTGCTTGCTCTCATTGAAAAGTGTGGGACAGTCAGGAATGTTTGGTCTTCTGCATATTTAAGCCTAGCTCTTGTGTCATTAGTTTTCTCTCATATATCGGTCTCATATCGTTCATTGTTTTACCTCATGTTTGTACTTATGCTCTAAACCGAGATAATTCAGTTTCGGGACTCTGTGTGACCCAACTATACTGGTATGTCCGGTCATTATTAGATTGAATCTGGCTCAGCCCATTGACTGCATGCAGAAACATGTGCACGTGTGCTTCAAATGTAAATTGTACTGGTTCTTGTTGTGTCACATGACTTAATAATAAGATTACTAACTAGCTAACAAAAAATTAATTGCAATAGAACATAGTGCTAAGCATTGCTCATTGATCATAACAGATATTACACAGCCTAAGCAAATGCTCCACTCATCTCCGTAACAGTAACTTAACGGCATACTAATTCAAACAACATTAAACACCAATAAACATGTCTTCTCGTTTTGCTCAATATCAGAAAATTAACAGTTAATTAAAACATTTGTACTCTCCTTATTAAGTAAGCAAAGCATGCTGGGAACTGCAATTTTAGCAAAAATGTTCGTAAGCCTACTTGATTGGTTCACATTCAATAGTTCAATCTAGATTTCACATTTTAGAGAATTACAAGTAAAAGAAAGAAAAGAATTCAAGTTCAGAAGAGAAACATAAATTTGTTGCATTGATTGCCAATAATATGATTACGTAAACTGGACAATATGTGTTGCTTTAGTGTTCATTTTTAGCTTGTTAACTTTTAACAGCAAAAAATATGTATATTTTTTGGCAAATGTTGAGGGCATTTTACACCTTCAGTGAAAGGAATAAGCCTCAGGCTGAAGGGAATGCACATTTACAGTAAATAAAGTGAGATTAAATACATATTTGTTAAAGTTTGCATTTTACTGTTTCGATACATTTTACGGAAAACTGAATGTGTTTTACTTATTTCAAATGTAATGCGTTGCTATATGTAACTTGAGTTACGTATTGTAATGCGTCGGTTTAAATCTGACAGAAAGTGGTAGGTATATTTCTCATAAACATCTATTGATGATAAATGATAATTCGCTTATTTCAATGCATATCCGAACAAATCTCTGAATGCTATAGAGGTTTTGGTACTAATATGGACCATCGCCTTTCACATTTAACTCTGTTTTACCTGTGCTTTTAGTAAATGCGACAATACTGTTTCATAACGACTATAAAAGTGAACACGTTCTTTAAAATAACTTTTTGTTTTATTGTATATAACCTTTTTCCATTTGCTGTGATTTCTGAAATGGGTTCGCAGACATCGGTAATCTTTTCTGTGACACAGAGGGAGGGAAAGAGTGATAAAGGAGCAAGTAAGCGTGTGTGATTTGATAGAGAGAAGAGCAGGGAGTCACTGCAAATTACAGGATGTTTTTATTGTATTGCACCAAGGGCGCTTCTAATTTCCCTCCTCCCCAAAACCCCGTCTCTCACAGTTCATCTTTCTAGCCTCTCAATCGCTCCTTTCCCAAAGTGGAGGACGACATCGAGCGGAAGAAAAGAGGGGACATTTTCTCTGTTATTACTATAAAAACAGGGATGAGATGAGAAGAGAAAGAGGGTAATTTAGCTGTTTGGGAGTGCTAGGCTAATGGCCTCGATGGGGCTCAAACAATAGCTAAGTCTTCCAATTGACACATTCAGAGCAAGATTATGAGAATGAAAGAGAGACTGAATCTATAAAACACGAGGAGGTGGAAAAAAGGGCCAGATGCTGGTTAAAATGTGCTGTTTCAGCCCCAACATCTGCAGTTGAAATACATATCCGACAGAAACGAGCGCTTGGCCGCGTTCAAAACGTCTAGGAGAAACCCTTGTGGAAAAGAAGTGTGCTTAATTGAGTGTGCACTACTTCTAATCTTAAAAGTATATTAAAAACTGCTTGCAGATCATAAAATATTACTGAAATAAAAGGCTACTTAAGTGTACTTGGAGAGAGAAAACTTTCATGAAGTTACTTTAAAGAACATTTTAAATCATCAAGTTTTAATAAAGTTTTGTCATGCTCTGAAGAAGCACTTATATTCATGTGGTGACTAACAGCACATGTGAAGTACTTAACTATAATTTTTATTACATAAATTTGCAACTTTCATCACAAATGTGTAATTACAAATACGTGACATTCAAGTTTTAATAGAAATGACACTGAAGTATAAGTTAGTTTTGCAGTACACTTTAATCATATTTTCAATGAGAATAGAAATATTTATGAAATGACTGGTTAATTTCTACTGGATGGGTCAAATCACTCTAAATTTAATACATGTTAATAACATGCAGGTGCTGTAAGTGTTTGAGAACATTACATTGTTACTAAAGTATCTCCTTACTCTTATCAAAAGTTGCTAAACTGTACTTGTGACTTACAGTCAAGTTAACCTTTAAGAAGTAGTAAAGCTAAGAAAAGTATTTATTTTTAAATGATCAGATGATACAGTTTAATTCTGCACTCATAACATTTACCTGTCATTAAAACAGCTGAATATAGAGGTGATGGTTCAAGTGCATCAGGCATTTGAAGTGCACTGGAATTGCAAATTGTCGTCAAATTGGGATTTATCTATTGGAAACATGTCCTTGTATATGCTAATGCATGGTGTGTTGGGAGCTTTGTGTGAAACCAGTTATGTGCCTTCACATAAACTGTTGAAAGTGCATGAATTTAGTCAAGTCAAGTTTCAAGGCTTTCGAACATTATGGTATGTCTTGTTAATGTTACTATAATAAACTTAGATTATACACTCACCTGAAGGATTTAAACAATTTTTGATTCAAACAATTTTGAGCGCGGCATGATCACAAATCACATGGCAGTTGCTTCAATGCATTTAGGGTGTGGTCCTGGTCAAGACAATCTCCTGAACTCCAAACTGAATGTTCAGAATGGGAAAGAAAGGTGATTAAGCAATTTTGAGCGTGGCATGGTTGTTGGTGTCTGAGTATTTCACAATCTGCTCATTTACTGGGATTTTCACACACAACCATTTCTAGGGTTTACAAAGAATGGTGTGAAAGGGGAAAAACATCCAGTATGCGGCAGTCCTGTGGCGAAATGCCTTGTTGATGCGAGAGGTCAGAGGAGAATGGGCCGAACTGATTCAGCTGATAGAAGAGCAACTTTGACTGAAATAACCACTCGTTACAACCGAGGTATCAGCAAAGCATTTGTGAAGAAGACACAACACACACAACCTTGAGGCGGATGGGCTACAACAGCAGAAGACCCCACCGGGTACCACTCATCTCCACTACAAATAGGAAAAAGAGGCGACAATTTGCAAGAGCTCACCAAAATCGGACAGTTGAAGACTGGAAAAATGTTGCCTGGTCTGATGAGTCTCGATTTCTGTTGAGACAGAGTCAGAATTTGGCGTAAACAGAATGAGAACATGGATCCATCATGCCTTGTTACCACTGTGCAGGCTGGTGGTGGTGGTGTAATGGTGTGGGGGATGTTTTCTTGGCACACTTTAGGCCCCTTAGTGCCAATTGGGCATCGTTTAAATGCCACGGCCTACCTGAGCATTGTTTCTGACCATGTCCATCCCTTTATGGCCACCATGTCCCCATCCTCTGAGGACTACTTCCAGCAGGATAATGCACCATGTCACAAAGCTCGAATCATTTTAAATTGGTTTCTTGAACATGACAATGAGTTCACTGTACTAAAATGGCCCCACAGTCTCCAGATCTCAACCCAATAGAGCATCTTTGGGATGTGGTGAACGGGAGCTTCGTGCCCTGGATGTGCATCCCACAAATCTCCATCAACTGCAAGATGCTATCCTATCAATATAGGCCAACATTTCTAAAGAATGCTTTCAGCACCTTGTTGAATCAATGCCACGTAGAATTAAGGCAGTTCTGAAGGCGAAAGGGGGTCAAACACAGTATTAGTGTTCCTAATAATCCTTTTGGTGAGTGTATAATGGGTAAAATTAGAGCAAACAAGTCACTTTGTTTTTCACTACAAATACCATAGTTTCTTGCTAATGCATGCTTTCATGCAAAAACTCAAAAGTGCATAATTTCAGCAAGTCGCCGAGGCTTTGGAACACAGTCCGAATGTTTGTTCAAAAGACCTTCACTTTTCAGTGTAAATTTGCAAACGATCCTTCCTCTAGTGTTGACAAAGACAGTGAGCTGAAGGTGACTGCGTGTGTGTGTGTGTCTCCTCCTCTTCAGCGTAGCAGCAGGACGGCAGCGGTCATCCAGACGCTCTCTCGGGCCTCCATTATTCTCTCAGTATGAAGCCCGGACACTGAATGGAAGAAATTACACTGAATCTTCCAATCATTTAAAACGCTGATCGCACCTTATGGTCTGATCCCCTCCGAGCACGAAAAGACATGTCTCTTTCCTGGTCAACAACTATCTCTCTGTGGCGTTCACTTACGCGCACCAGCCCAAACAAAGGACAAGCGCTTCTCTCTGATTATTCTGGAGCACATTAAATGGCCCTCGGTTTTGTCCCCAACTGCACAGAATTGATGCTAACTGGTGGCATCCCAATTATTGTCTACTTGCAGGATACCACACACACACACATAAAGAAAGACACCGCTATGGTAAATTGCTGGTATTGATGCTGTACCTTTGTATCTGTGGGCCCAGCAGGACCAGTAGTTTGGGTAGTTACGGGGAAATCGGGGATCCTCAGGTGGGAAAAGCTTTTATTGATCTGCGAACCCTTTATTTTATTATGGCACCAGGTTTTACCGAACAATTGTTTGCTTGCACAAGCTTTTTGCCATCGAATTGCTAAGGAATGTAAAACAAAAAGGATAGTCTTCATCATAGGGCTGCTCGATTATGGTAAAAATCATAATAAATGGTCAATATTATAAGCACAATTGTTTATTTGCTCATATACGAGTCATTTATTTAACCAGCTTTATTGCAAAGTATGCAGAAATTTATGTTGGTGACAGACGCTTATAGTGCAGAAAAACAGAAACAAGACTGATATATAATAGCCTAAGTGAATAAAAATAAATGTTAACACTGCAGTTTAGGGTCCAATTCTCGCTCTAAACTAATTGCATATTACTATGATATTGGCTGTAAAGCACATATTAATGCCTTATTCTGAATGGCCTTATAGTCTACATCCTTTAATCCACCTAATACCTAAACTTAACAATACCTTACTAACTATTAATAAGCAGTAATTAGGAGTTTATTAGGTCCATTTAACATTCAGCAGGCCAACATAAATACATAAATACAACAGAACAAAGATGCATATAAAAAAAACTTGCTTTTCAGGTTTAACAGTAGTTTTCAGGTACAGAAATAAAGTAAACAAATGTAAAATAGGACTGCATATAACCCCCCACTGTATAAATTAAATACATTATTTAAGTTAAAAAAGTGGTAACGCTTCCTTTTACAGTCCAGTTACCCATGTAAATACTACTTATTTTAGTAACTACAATTACTGGGTAATAACTAGTACTAACCCTGAACATACCCCTAAACCTAACCCTGTTCCATGTACTTACCTTATATTAGCCAGTACTTTCTAGGTAAGTACCCTGTAAGTACTGTACTGTAAAAGGAAGCGTTACAAAGTTACCTGGCAATTTTTGTATATATAAATTCATTATTCCTGTGTTAGAAAACATTGTGGCACCAAGATTGGCTCCTATGGAGAGGGTCCTTGTGTTTGCAGTGTGTTCTTAATGCGGGCCTGATCACACACAAATGTTTTCACGTGTAGAAAAGAGTCTGCATCTGTTAATGATGGAGTGATAAGAGCTGGAGAGCAAACAGGAAACTCACACTGGTTGTTAGATGGTGATAAGATGACAGAAACAGACCTACATCAAGTCATCACACCTGAAGCGTTAGTTTATTAGATGTTTAAGCTCTGATTGTGCTTTCAGCTGATGATATTAGATGTGCTAATAATATTAGTCTTAAAGTTTGGTTGAGTCAGGGTTTCTTTAAATGCAGAGTTTGAACTTAAAGTCAATGTAAAGTGAATTTTACCTTTTGCAATTTATTTCAGGTTGAAACCGGTAATTTCATGAGAAAAAATTTTACTATATGGAATTGACTGAAAAATCGGCCAAATGGAGCCAGACCAAATGTAACCAAGACAATGACAAAGATAATAAAACACATATACAGCAGTTGTTAATCTTTGTTAATGTTATTTTTGTCATGTACTAACAACAATTTTCTTAATTAAATACTACAGGGATGTTGAACGCTTGAATCTAATTGGTTGACGAATGCTCTAAGGTGTGCAGTTTTTGCACAGATAAAGTAGTTCCGGCAGATTTTGACCGCATTACAGTTCTATATCACTTCGCCAAATGACAAAAACAACAACACTGACCAAGCACATAAATATAGTACACAATAAATATAAAAACAATAAATTATTTCAATGGGTTTTTTTTTTGCCACAAAATTTAGTTTTATCATACACAGAAAGCACAAACTCGTATTCTCCCGCTCAAACACACACATGCACTCTGGACACACACTCGCACACAAACGAGTTGTTAGCACTGCTCTGACGATTTTATCAGTAAAAACTTAAAATCTTCAAGACATTTCTTACTAGCGTTTTAATAACGCTCTGTTCTAAACACTAAACACCAAACACTGTTGAGAAACGCTTGCAGAGTCAGGTAATTTACCAACCCGATCTCACGACCAAAATCGTACGAAATTCGACGAATGATTAAAAAGTGGCTAATTCGTAACAATTCATACGACCTCACTCTTACCGAATTAGCACGATTTTGCTAAATCGTACATATTTACGAATTGGCCAATTCGTATGAATTCGTACGAATGACCTACCCCTTACCCCGCCCTTAACCCAACCATCACGTGGGATAGACAAATCGATATAAATTCGTACGAGTGAGGTCGTACGAATTAGCCACTTTTTAATCATTCGTCGAATTCGTACCGAATTGGTTGTGAGATAGCGTAGAATTCACACACACTTAACCTCTCTCTCTCCCTCTAATAACTGCATTCATAACATTAGTCTGCTATCACTGGCTCTAAAATGATGCATTAGCACCGAATGCTTAGGATGAGATGCGTATGAAATTAGTCCTACACACAAGAGCGTTTTAAGAACAAAAACCTGACAAATGTCTTGAAATACAACATCTGAACAATGTTTTGAGGTGTTAACTGCATATAAGCGGAATAATCGACCCGGATGTGCGTTATTGTCTAATAATTCAATGGCCTGTCGTCAATTCTTCCTTAATAAACTCTGAATAACATGAAATGACACGGGAAATGTGAATAAAACTAAATATATTTATAAAAAATATCCTGCATATATCTGAAAATTTTTACACAGAAATGAAGGCCTAGAACTAGAGCATAAATGCAATGTAAAAATAATATTTCATCTGCAAGCTAATGGTGTTGTTGAGGAATTGCGTGGTATATGGATACAAAAAGTACTTTATATCTCCAAAAACACAGCATTAATGAATAGATGAGAAGTAAATAAAAAAAATATATATTATTTGTATGATTAAAAATGTATATTTTTTGTACAATTACTCAATCAATTGTTGGGGTTGTATAGACCCCGAAGCCCAGAAGTGTAAACAGGAAATGAAGACCGAAGGTTACAGTAAAATATGGGACTTTATCGGCTGTTGGTTTCCTATCCAATGGGTTGCACAGGAAGTGATGACAGCAGAGAAGGAAAGTTCTTTCTTCAAAATAGAAATAATTTCTGTGATATTACAAACGCATAAAGGGCGAATCTGGATATGGACTCCAGTGGAATAAGAGCAGAGAGCTGAGAGACGTTGAGAACTGCCGACTCAAAGCAGATGGACTCATTTACAGCCAATTAGCCCAAGCACTTTAAGATGGGCCTCACCTCCACAATTAAAGCTCAGAGAAGCAGCCCAACCCCCGAGCCCAGATGGAGACTGGAGGAGGACACACACACCAGAACAAAGACCAGCAGACACACACACCCCGACCGAGGCTGAGTCACGGCCCTCGAGGTGTGTGTGACTGCTGTCTTCTTCTTATAGATCGAGCACATGAGTGTGTGTGTGTGTGTGTTCCTCCCGGTGTATGAGAGCTTAATTCAGTTTGATGTCATCAGCGCTCACACTGCGAGGAATGCAAACGCCTGCGTCTCGTGGGACTGGGAGTACGGTGTGTTACTCGTGTAGACCAGTGTGTTTGTTTCCGCTTAAATGAAACTCTAGAATGTTCTGAGAGATGGAGATCATGCGGGAATGTTGCAGGAAATTTGGGATTATGTGTGAATTCAGCTTTACAAACACCAACTGGGTGGTAGTGTGTGTGTGTGTGTGTGTGTGTGTGTGTGTGTGTGTGTGGGAGAGGGAGAGAGTGTGTGTGTGTGTGTGTGTGTGTGTGTGAATGTGTGTGTGAATGTGTGCGTGTACATGTAAGTGTACGTCTGTGACCGTGATTGAGAGTGTGTGTGTGAGTACGTGTCGTGTGAGTGACTGTGTGAGTGTGTGTGTGTGTGAGTGAGTGATTGAGTGTCTGAGTGTGTGTGTACACGTGAGTGTGTGTGTACGTGTGAGTGACAGTGTTTGTGTGTGTGTTAGTGAGTGATTGAGTGTCTGAGTGTGTGTGTACACGTGAGTGTGTGTGTGTACGTGTGAGTGACAGTGATTGTGTGTTAGTGAGTGATTGAGTGCCTGTGTGTGTGAGTGTCTGCATGTGTGTGTGTGTCTGTGTGTGCGTGTACATGTGAGTGTGTGTGTACGTGTTCGTGTGAGTGACAGTGATTGTGTGTGTGTGTGAGTGAGTGATTTAGTGTCTGAGTGTGAGTGTCTGAGTGTGTGTGTGTGTGTGTATGTGTGAGTTTGTGTGTCAGTGACTGAGTGTCTGAGTGTGTGTGTACATGTGAGTGTGTGTGTGTGCACGTGTCAGTGACAGTGATTGTGTGTGTGTTATGTGAGTGATTGAGTGTCTGAGTGTGTGTGTATGTGTGAGTTTGTGTGTCAGTGACTGAGTGTCTGAGTGTGTGTGTACATGTGAGTGTGTGTGTATGTGTCGTGTGAGTGACAGTGATTGTGTGTGTGTGTGTGTGTAGTGAGTGATTGAGTGTCTGTGTGTGAGTGTGTGTGTGTACGTGTGAGTGACAGTGATTGTGTGTGTGCTGGTGAGTGATTGAGTGTGCGAGTGTGTGAGTGTTTGTGTGTGTGTGTGTATGTGTGAGTTTGTGTGACAGTGACTGAGTGTCTGAGTGTGTGTGTACTAGGGCTGAAACGATTAGTCAACATTATTCGACAACGTCGACAATAAAAATTGTCGACTAATATCGTTGTTGTGGAGTAAGTCGTTTGATCTAATGTGACCTATTGTGTGTGTACATGTGAGTGTGTGTGTGTGTACGTGTCGTGTGAGTGACAGTGATTTTGTGTGTGTTAGTGAGTGATTGAGTGTCTAAGTTTGAAAACTTAAAGAGACTGACCTGTTTAGTTGGCTCAAAGTTCATTAAAACAACTATTTCAATCAACTTATTTTCTTTTTTCATATTTTAGTAAGAATATGTACGACTCAAAGTTTTAACTAATTGAATAACCATTCTTACTGTAAACTTACTGAGTAGCCGGCAAAATAATCGACGATTAGTCGATTAATGTTCAATAACGTTAGATTAATCGATTATCAAATAATCGTTTGTTGCAGCCCTAGTGTGTACATGTGAGTGTGTGTGTACGTACGTGTCGTGTGTGTGACAGTGATTGTGTGTGTGCTGGTGAGTGATTGAGTGTCTGAGTGTGTGTGAGTGCGTCACTTCGCCACTAACATCTGCCATATATTCAATTTAAATTAATTTATTTATTTCTCCCCGTTTTTTTTTTAAGACACACACACACACATATGCACATAAACATGCTAAACACTTATTTTTCAAGTTCTAAGCTTCTAGAAACACAGAAACAGTTAAGTTCACAATCATGTTATTACAATCACATGCATGACGTCTTAGGCCTCAGTTTGGCCTCAGCGTTAGGAGTTCCTATGAAAGTCGGACGAATTTTCAGACAGAATTTGAGTTTCAGAAGCTGTGAAATATAAAAGCTTTAGTTACAGTGCCCTCGTTACACACTACATGTAGTTACCGTAGCAATAACTATAAATTATGCATAACTGCATGCAACTAAACCAGACATTTTTATGATTCCTTCTATAGTATGGAGGTGTAGTGTTATACAGTATTACACGTGTAATCTCTCAGCTTCTCTCAGTCATATTGCCTTTGCTTGTTGTTTCTTCCCCTTGACAATAACTCATCTTTTCTCCCGATGCTCAAGCCCGTTATTTAGATGGTGGCGCAGATAGCTTAGCTTCATTACTGCTTTTTACTGCCCGACAGATTGTCCTGTCATCAGCTGAACAGATATTGAAGTTATGCGTACAGTGAGATATGTTTCAGTAGACGTACAGCACAGGCCTTTCCCACGTAAGTTCAGTCCAGGAATGTAACTACGACTCTTTGTCCTCATTTTCACTGTTTTCTCTCCTCTAATCAGTCTTTCTATCACTCCTCCAGCCTCTGCTTGACTCCTTTTGTGATGGTCCACTTGGTCTCGGTTATAAACAAAGCCGTCATCTACACCACTCTTTTCCTCTTTCACCTTTATTCTCTCTCACCTCCTCCTCTTTCTGCACTTTCATCTGTTCACTCCCACTTTAGAGAGATTACATTGAATAAGTGTGTGTTATTAGCCTGGTTTTTCTAAATCAAAATGGAACATTTCAGTGTTTATACATTATTTATCTGTGCACATCATTATGTTCCTGGTAATGTTGAAACAGAATAACTTTAGTGATGGGTTGTTCATTTTAAAACAAGTCTTCAGAGAGGGATTCATTCATTTTGCCTTGACTGCATGCGCATCATCCTAACATGTTCTGTACCGGAAAGAGAAATCATTAGTTCTCGAATTTCCGGGCGTGATTCGTCTTACGTTTTGTTTTGTCACGTGACGTGATGTGGCAGCGCTAGGCATGTGTGAGTTAATATTTTCCAATAATTCCTTTCTTATAAACAAGCACGTAGTCCGTTTTTTTACATGCTGTGTTTTTGGTCTCAATTATAGCTTTTTTATTTCTTTCAATTTATATTTTTTTATTTTCTGTCATGATGGTTCTTTTCCATATGAATGTGGTACTAAAGAGTTGGTAATGCTTTAAACTTTTGGTGCAACTTGAAAAATTTGAATATTGTGCAAAAGTTAATTTGTTTCAGTAATTTACAGTAGCACCTCATTGCAGTACACGAGATCCAGGGGGCGGAGTTGGATCCAGATCTGAGGGGTGGAGTTGGGTAGGTTTAGGGTGGGTTTAGCGATCAAGGGGCAGAGATGGGTAGGATTAGGGGTGGGGTTAGGGATCAGGGGGCGGAGCTGGGTAGGTTTAGGGGTGGGGTTAGGGATCAGGGGTGGAGCTGGGTAGGATTAGGGTGGGTTAGGGTCCCTAAACCCACCCCTAATCCTACGAAGCTCCACCTAACATTAGTTCTTGTTCCAGTAACTTGCAACAAATGCTGGTTACTTTTGTAAACAAGAATCAGATTGAAACACTTACCCCAGATGATCAGTTTAACGGTTAAACTTTAAAGCGCCCTTGTTATTTAATATTGTTGTTTTTGGAGACTCTTACAAAAGGTGCATCCAAGGTCAAAAACACTTTAATTTTCTCATAATCTCCACTGCAGGATCAGCTCTTTTCTCACAGTGTCTGAAACGCTTCCATCAAGGATTCAGTCTCCCTAAACCCCGCCTCTCTGAGAGCTGCTCTGCTCTGATTGGTCAGACGGCCCAATCTGCTGTGATTGGTCTAACGCTTACTGTGTGTATCTGAAACCAAACAACCATTAGCGTATTTGAATCTCAGTTCTTGATACACAGGGATACGAATAGTAACGAAGGTATCGTATCAATTCCAACACAAACCAAATAATCCCATTTGGTCTTTGAAATTTTGCAGGCATTTGCCTTTCACAGAAAGTTATATTACACACTACATGAAATTACATAATATTCAAAAAAGCATCATGGGGTCACTTTAAGAAACACCTGAGAATGGTGAGGAAGACAATGATGATGTCAGTCACAATGGTGTCAACAATTATAATGTGAGATGACGGTGAGGATGATCTAATGATGATAATAATCAGTCATATTCAATTTCAGCTCAGTAATTATTCACAGCCTCAGTTGGTCTTAAGTGTCTGTTTATGGAAGAACCACCTCCTCCCTGCTTATCCTGACTAATATCACTAATATAAAAAATAACAAAGTTTAAGTTTTATAAGCTCAAATGTTCGCTTGGCTCTGTTCTGTGACGCATGTTCATGACTCTCCTGTTCGAACTCGTTTATCAAAATGAATGAACTTTGTTCGTGTCATTTGGTTAATTCAACGAACGAAATTAATGAGTTGACTCTGGAAAAGATTGGTTCATTTTGATGAACGAGTTCGAATAGGAGAGTCACGAACGTGCATCACACCCTAACCCTAACAGAGCAAGGCGACCTTTTGAGCTTATAAAACTAAATTTTTTTTAATGAGTGATGGTTTTGCTTGAGAAGACCCTTTTTCATCATCTGGAATCGTTTAAAGCCATTTGAACAGTTTGCACTGAAAGTGTCTTTTAGACCTTGAACCGTTTGGACCCCATTGAAGTCCATTATATGGAGAAAATCCTGGAATGTTTTCATCAAAAACCTTAATTTCTTTTCGACTGAAGAAAGAAAGACATGGACATCTTGGATGACATGGGGGCGAGTAAATTATCAGCAAAAGTTTTTTTTAGAGTGAACTACTTCTTTAAGTAAGTTCAGTTATGTTTCATTATTGTTGTGAAAAATTGTGAGAATCTCACAAATATAAATACAATTATAATACAATTATAAAAGCTATAAATCTAAAAGTTGATAAGTTGTGTTAAACTTGAGCCTGATATCTTGAAAAATTAGTACCAAAAGTTTTCACTTGATGAAATTTCGTCTCCCATTAATTTCCAATGCGCTAATTTTTGACCGTGAATCATGTCCATGAGTTTAATTTTATTATTATTTTTTGTTCACATAGCAAGTGACTGAAACCTTTACCAAGTTTCGTACTATTCTTATGAAGAAAAACAAACAAACAAAACACAAAAAACCAGAGGGTTATGTTTAATAACCTGTAAAAAGTGTGACAGCTTGCCCCAGTTCTCTCTTCATGTTTTAAAAGATTTCTAAAGGGTGAATGATTTGAAAAGAACTAAAAGTGAGGGGAAAAAAGAAAGAGAGAGAGATAACCAGTCCCCCTCAGTATCTGCTCAGTCATCAGTTTGTCTGCTGCATAGTGTATAGTCTGGCTCCAAAAGTCTTATCAGTATTCCTCTGTGACTTATACAATAACCACACACACACGCAGATTTTGTCTGTAGGTCCAAATGCATTCGACAGGTTTGTTAAATGTATTAGTGTATCTGATAAATGTAGAACGGCAAAGCAATGTACATCAAATAATAGATCTGAAAAATACTTAATATGCAATGCCTAGAAGTGCTTGACTGTAAACTGTACATACTGTGTGTGTGTGTGTTACTGTGGCTATAACAAACCCTCTGTACCAAATTAGATGTGTAATTATTCAGGTAAATAGTTAAATGGACTTCAAAGGTTACTCCACCATGACGGTATTCACAGAGAAGAAGACAAGGTGGTTTATAATAACTGGGGAAAACTGCATTAGCATTCCCAGTTATTGCAATGGCAATTGCTAAGCTGGCGCTTGAACTCTATGCAATTTGAAATCTGCTGAATTTACTTGTGGAAATAGAGGTTCACTCTCAAAACCTTTGTGTTCACTCTTCAAAACCTTCGTGTTCACTCTCAAAACCTTCGTGTTCACTCTCAAAACCTTTGTGTGCACTTTCAAAACCTTCATGTTCACTCTCAAAACCTTCAGTGTTCACTCTTAAAACCTTCGTGTTCACTCTTCAAAACCTTCATGTTCACTCTCAAAACCTTCGTGTTCACTCTTAAAACCTTCGTGGTTCACTCTCAAAACCTTCGTGTTCACTCTCAAAACCTTCGTGTTCACTCTCAAAACCTTTGTGTGCACTCTCAAAACCTTCATGTTCACTCTCAAAACCTTCGTGTTCACTCTCAAAACCTTCGTGTTCACTCTCAAAACCTTCGTGTTCACTCTCAAAACCTTTGTGTGCACTCTCAAAACCTTCATGTTCACTCTCAAAACCTTCGTGTTCACTCTTAAAACCTTTGTATTCACTCTCAAAACCTTCCTGTTCACTCTCAAAACCTTCATGTTCACTCTCAAAACCTTCGTGTTTCACTCTCAAAACCTTCATGTTCACTCTCAAAACCTTCGTGTTCACTCTCAAAACCTTCGTGTTCACTCTCAAAACCTTTGTGTTCACTCTCAAAACCTTCGTGTTCACTCTCAAAACCTTTGTGTGCACTCTCAAAACCTTCATGTTCACTCTCAAAACCTTCGTGTTCACTCTCAAAACCTTCGTGTTCACTCTCAAAACCTTCATGTTCACTCTCAAAACCTTTGTGTTCACTCTCAAAACCTTCGTGTTCACTCTCAAAACCTTCGTGTTCACTCTCAAAACCTTTGTATTCACTCTCAAAACCTTCCTGTTCACTCTCAAAACCTTCATGTTCACTCTCAAAACCTTCATGTTCACTCTCAAAACCTTCGTGTTCACTCTCAAAACCTTCGTGTTCACTCTCAAAACCTTCGTGTTCACTCTCAAAACCTTCGTGTTCACTCTCAAAACCTTCGTGTTCACTCTCAAAACCTTCCTGTTCACTCTCAAAACCTTCGTGTTCACTCTCAAAACCTTCCTGTTCACTCTCAAAACCTTCATGTTCACTCTCAAAACCTTAATGTTCACTCTCAAAACTTTCATGTTCACTCTCAAAACCTTCGTGTTCACTCTTCAAAACCTTCGTGTTCACTCTCAAAACCTTCGTGTTCACTCTCAAAACCTTCCTGTTCACTCTCAAAACCTTCATGTTCACTCTTCAAAACCTTAATGTTCACTCTCAAAACTTTCATGTTCACTCTCAAAACCTTCGTGTTCACTCTTAAAACCTTCAGGTTCCCTCTCAAAACCTTCAGGTTCACTCTCAAAACCTTTGTGTTCACTCTCAAAACCTTCGTGTTCACTCTCAAAACCTTCGTGTTCACTCTCAAAACCTTCGTGTTCACTCTCAAAACCTTCGTGTTCACTCTCAAAACCTTCGTGTTCACTCTCAAAACCTTCGTGTTCACTCTCAAAACCTTCCTGTTCGCTCTCAAAACCTTCCTGTTCACTCTCAAAACCTTCATGTTCGCTCTCAAAACCTTCGTGTTCACTCTCAAAACCTTCGTGTTCACTCTCAAAACCTTCGTGTTCACTCTCAAAACCTTCGTGTTCACTCTCAAAACCTTCATGTTCACTCTCAAAACCTTCAAGTTCACTCTCAAAACCTTCGTGTTCACTCTCAAAACCTTCGTGTTCACTCTTCAAAACCTTCAACCATCCCAACAAAACTCTGTGAACACAAAGTTTCTTGAAATATTGCAAAGGTCTACAACACTTTCTGAAACAACTGATACAGGCCACACAAACACATTCACAAGCATAATCACTGAGGTAAGATGCTCTACTGAAAGTTGAAAACCAAAAAGATCAAGCACAGAGATACTGAAGTGACTGTTTATCAAGATACTCACAGATGTACACACACTCACTGAAGCAACAAATAAACCCTGGTTTGACTGTTTAGAAAAGATGAAAGAGCAGGTGAGGTCGATGCGTTTATGATGGAGATTCTCCTGACCTTGCTAGATCTGTTCTTGTTTCCTGTATAAACACACACACACACTTACTGCCCCTATTGTCTGTGTGAGCAGGTGTGTGAACGATGATAACGAGAGAGATGAGCTGTGGTTCAGAGAGGTGGGCCTCCCTCAGAGGAGCTGTACTGGCATTTACATATATTACACACACACACACACTCATACTAAACACTCTCACTCATGCACACTCTCTCTCTCTCTCTCTCTCTCTCTCTCTCTCTCTCTCTCTCTCTCCTCCTCTAAACACACACACACCTCACTCCAGCCCTGCCATTTCCAGGTTATGGAGAACAGTATTCTGCAGTATCTCAGGTTTATCTAATCTGAGTCTGTCCTCTTTCTCGCAGGCTCTCGGTTCTCGGGACCCTTTACTCCTGACTGTTTCAGATACACCCCGTCTGTGTCACACGCACCTGTGAACGCCTCAGCAAGAGTGTGTGTGTGTGTGTGTGACAGAGAGTTCGGAGGCCCCAGGAAGGGCTCGCTCCTCTTTTCAACTTTTTGTGAAAGATATCGCTCTCTAAATGCCAAAGCAACTGACATTTAACAACGAGAAACGTCGACAGCAAAACACCTGACAAAACGTGTGTGTGAAAGTGGGCACTACAAAACTACTAAAGCTTTTAAAGGGTTAGTTCACCCAGAAATGTCATCATTTACTCACCCTCATGTCATTCAAAACCTCTTTCTTTCTATCTTTATTTATTTATTCTGTGATATTTTAAAGAATGTTCACACTCCTTTTTGTCATATAAAAAAGCAAGACTCTAAATCACCAAGCACTAAATTGCAAGTAAAAAAATTGCAAAAAAAAATCTAATAAATGTTACCTGCATGATGAAGAACAGACAGAAAAATCGTTATTCTCTAAAAATCGAATTTCTGCATACTCACTAATTGCGTTCTCCATCAATAGCCGCTTTCCATTACCCTTCAAATTGCGCGGATTGAAAGTACGCCCAATGGAAGCGTCAATTTCGCAAAAACTCCCATTTATCGCGCAAAAGTTTTTACGCTCACATGTAGATGTTTTACAGGTGATTTGAAAAGGAAAAATACTTTACAAAACTGCAATGGAAACAGTGTTTGCGCATTTACAGTCACCTGACGTATTTCTGTTTGGACAGAAAATGAGAAAGTTCTTCATTAAACTAATAAAAGACAAAAGTATGACGGGAATACTGGATTCTAAACAACAAAGAAATACCACAATTTCTCAAGAGCTTGAAGCCGAAGGAGTGAGAAACACTCATATGTGCCGCTCACAGTATAAGAATCTTTCCTTCCCATTAAAGGAATAGTTCACTTTGAAATTAATTTTTGATATGTTTTATCTTACCTCAAGGGCATCCAAGATGTAGGTGTCTTTGTTTCCACAGTAATTTACATTTTTAAAATTTTCAAATTTAGTTTAAAATTTTTGGCATGCTGTCAACACGCATAATCGCTTTTCAGCATGTTTATGAACGCCGTGACTTAAAGTTACATTACTGTATACAGTAATGTAACTTTAAGTCAAAAGTCACTATATATATATATATATATATATATATATATATATATATGCCAACCCCCCACCTACCCGTCACTGGGGTTAAAACCATTTATGAGTCTTCCCCTACCATCCTAGGAAAAAAAATATCGCCCCCAGATGTAGATCTACATTTTGCTTCGTTTTGCTCGGACATTTAACGGCGTGTACATACACGCATACACAGATAGCTCAAAATGCGTATAAACAACACGCCACTTGACTTGAAAATGGTGTGTATGTTTACGCCAAAGTCATGAAGCCATTGCAATTTTGATATTTTTAGGTCAAACCGTTTGTGTCTGTCAGTCATATAATGGATATCTATGGTCACCACCTCAAAGAGCATGCACAGAGAAGTCCAAATTAAACATGATTTAATGACTCGTAAATGTAAGTACACATTGATGGCCTAAGACACGAAACTAGCGGTTTGTGTGAGAAAACAAACAGTATTTATATTGTTTTTACCTTTTGTAACCACAGCCACGCGCAAGTGATCTGAGGCCGCGGGCGCTTCGGCTTGCGCAAGCGCCGGAAGTGATCTCTCACGCGGTTCGGAAAAATTTAGTGTTGTCTGTTGATATATCATCTTCCATTGTGATTTCCTGTAAATCTAAATATGTTTAGATCTTTCTGTGTAAACAATGAGTGACGTACACACGCCAGAGATCACTTCCAGCACTTGCGCAGACCAAAGCGCCCGCGGGCTCAGTTCACTTGGATGTGGGAGTGGTTACAAGAGGTAAAAACGATATAAATACTGTTTGTTTTCTCACACAAACCGCTCGTTTCGTGTCTTAGGCAATCAATGTGTACTTACATTTACGAGTCATTAAATTATGTTTAATTTGGACTTCTCTGTGCATGCTCTTTGAGGTGGTGACCATAGACCTCCATTAAATGACTGACAGACAAGAACGGTTTGACCTAAAATATCAAAATTGAAAATACTGTGGAAACAAAGACACCTACATTTTGGATGCCCTTGAGGTAAGATAAAACATAACAAAAATTAATTTCAAAGTTAACTATCCCTTTAATGCTGTGAAAACACGCCTATGTCTCCAGTTTATAATAATGGTTAGTGCGGCGGCTGCAATATATGTAAACCTATAACCGTCGCCATGATTTTCTATGAACGACTTATCGCTAGAGGAGAAATTACACTTTAGTCGTATAACATCGGTTTATGTAAACGCCATCATTTCGCAATAGTTTTTAACGACATTTAGAAAATATCGCAAAAGATTTGCGCAAATCTGTGATGGAAACACCTAAGGATGTCATGCATCATACTGTATTTTAATGAGATTTGACAGATAACGACTTTTGAAATTAAATTGCAATTCACGTGTCCTCAGAAGACTTGCATTTTAGTCTCCATTCGCTTTGGTTGTTTGAAAAAGAGCAGCGTGAACATCCTGCGTAATATCTCCTTTTGTGTTTCATGGATGAAAGTATGTGACATTTTGCATGAACTTCACCTTTAATAATCACAGAACTCCAACAAAGAGTGCGAGAAAGACTAAAATAAAGTCTTCTAATTGTGATCTGAATCTGAAACTGTAATTGTGTGCTCAGTTACTGATGTCAGTCTGCGTGTGTTTGTGTGAAGGTGTTTCTCTCTGCATCTGTTCCTCTTCACAGGGTGCTAATGAACAGACAAACCCACCTGGGCTGGGGGGTATAGATAGATGGATAAAGAGAGGGAGAACGAGAGAGGAAAAGTGCATGCAAGAGGACAGAAACTGGAGTCCTTTACAATTATAGTATGTGCTGTCACGTGATGACCTCACTAATGTCTGACCCATCTTTCATGAATCAAGACAAAGAACTGGAATCTGATTGGAGCTGTGTTTGAAGCAAATAATAATGATTTAATTATTTTAAATCATTTAATATAGTTATAGAAATCTAACATTATGATATTTATTGATCATATTTAAATTTTATCAGTGGGGTCCTGCTAATATCTTTTTATAAAAGCAACTCAGTGGCAATGCAATACAGACATTTTTACCACAGTTAAAGGGTAAAATCACTGTAAAGCATGACTTTCTGCTTATATGATTATTTTGTCCCCAATACCGCATATTTTACATGTTAATCAACTTTCATGCCACATGGCTTTTTATGCATAGATGTACCACAATTAACACACATTTATAATGAGAATAATTAATTTTAAAAAGCACTTGACAGTTAAATTCCCATGTCCCCAATTATGTTTTCTCAACATTACTCTGGAGAAAAGGCTACATACTATTATTTCTAAATAAGCAATTTTGAGTATTAGGATTTACTTATTTTATTTGACATAAATAAATAAATGAAATGTGTGAAAACTTTAAATTAGTTTATGTCCCTCAAACTCCAGGCCACTTTGGTGCTACTTGAAATGTAAAAAGTGTATACCCTAAATCATATGACTTGTTAGAAGTGACATCATTTCCTTGGAGGGAAAAACAAAGAATCATGTCATAATATGTTCCTTTTTTCCAGCACACTTTTCTAACAGAGTAAAAGATGATATGTCCATGAAAAAGATTTTTTTTCCAATCAGATCAACTGATCGTCAACCAGTGGATCTCTGAGTGAATGAGTGGAGGCGGGGCTCATTTGCATATTAATAGAACCGCGCATACTAAATGAGGCAAGGGTGTCGAGTTACATTCAAGATATTTAAGGGCATGAAGGCATTTTTTCCAATAATAAAAGTGTAACGATCACCAGTGAGAGTGCCCAGGATTACCATCAGAGGACACTCCACCACAGACAATACCACACGTCCACAGACTCCATTCCCCATAATCCTTAGCTCAGACTATCATTTATTACCATATTCATCTGTGTCTCATTTCCTTGTTTAACTCACCCTATAATAGCCTGGTTTTCACATTCATTCCCTGTCAAGTCTTGTTTTAGTGTACAACCAAGATGGCCGCTGCAACACCTGAGTCCTTCAAGGTTGACATTTCTTGTTCTTAGTGTTTTTTTATTTAGCTTAGATGGTAGCATAGCATAGCTATCCGAAATAATGTTTTTTTCCACCATCTAAGACATTTTTCAATAAAAAAACTTTGATAACAAATATGATAAGCATAATTCTGTTTAAGAATTAATTATGACATGCTTGTAATTAAAAATATATGTATTATGCCTTATTGCTTAATAACAATTGACAATGTCGCCAAACATACCTGCGCCTGACCCTGTGACCCTGTAATTGTTTGGACTGATTACCCTGTGTTTATGATCTCTAGCCTGTTTCTGGATTACCTCTTCGTGTCTCAGAGAAGTGTGTGACAAAAACATTTAAATTTGGTGATCAAAGGTGAGTTTAAAGGAATAAAATAATTGACTACAGGGGGACTTTAACATCCACCCTGTTAAAGGGACAGTTCATCCAAAAAATACAATTCTGTCATCAATTGCTCACCCTCAAGTTGTTCTTTCATCAGCTGAACACAAAAGAAAATGTTTTGAATAAATTTGTTAACCAAACAGTTGATGGACCCCATTAACTTCCAAAGGATTTTTTTCTTCTCCATACTATGAAAGTCAATGGGGTCCAACAACTGTGTGACATTTCTTGGTCAGGATTATTGGTTAACCAGTGAGCTTAAAGCAATAGTTCACTTTAAAAAAAAACTTTTGCTGATAATTTACTCACCCCCATGTCATCCAAGATGTCCATGTCTTTCTTTCTTCAGTTGAAAAGAAATTAAGGTTTTTGATGAAAACATTCCAGGATTTTTCTCCATATAATGGACTTCAATGGGGTCCAAAAGACAGTTTCAGTGCAAACTGTTCAAAGGGCTTTAAACAACACCAGATGATGAATAAGGGTCTTATCAAGCGAAACGATCACTCATTTAAAAATAAATAACTACGTTTTATAAGCACAAATGCTCGCCTTCCAATTTAGGGTGTAACATTATTTCTTAATGTCTAGGGACATATCAGGGAAAATTTATGATTAATTGAAATAAATTTCTTGCATACAGTTTCTTTAATTTCTTTTCAGACTGAAGAAAGATAGACATGGACATCTTGATGACATGGGGGCGAGTAAATTATCAGGAAAAGTGTTTTTAAAAGTGAACTAGTGTGGACTGAAAAATAGGAAAGGACTGAAAAATGATTTAATTGAAATTGGAACAAACTGTAGGAATGACCCATGTACATTAATGCTCGGTCTTTATTAATTACTTGTCTTGTTTACTTCCCTCACAGGATGACGCTCTGTGTCAAACTCTCCTGACAGTCTAGAGACGAATCTGAATCAACAACATCCTGAATCGTGACCCGGGCTCGGGAGTGCTTTGAAGCAGCCAATCTCTGTTCACTGCAGTCGCTGTTAATGTTTTTTATTTAGTCAGGGTCCTCTGTTACATGGCCGTCTCTGGGGCTCATAGCAGCATCTGGTTCCCCGAGGGAATCGAGATCTAGAACAGCGATTCTCCCGGGCCCTCCGAACCGACACAACACTGACACTATCACTGTAAACCATCCTATCTGGAATCAACAGGCAAGTGGGAGAGAAATATGGGCCAAAAATACTGGGATTGATCCGGTGTTGGGTAAATTTGTCATGCTAGGTGAAGAGAAAGATATTTTTGGTAACTCTTTACAATAAGGTTCATTCGTTAGCATGAACTAATAATGAACTGCGTCTACAGCATTTATTAATCTAATGTTAATTTCAACATTTACAAATACTTTATTGAAATCTTGTTAGGATGACTAACATGAACTAAAAAAATGAACAGCTTTATTTGTATTAACTAACATTAAAAAAGACTAACAAATACAGTAACAAATGTCTTGCACATGGTTAGTTCATGTCAGTTATTAACTAATGTTAATGATTGAGGTTAATTTGTTAACAGTAGTTGGTGTATTAACTGACTTGAACTAACCATGAGCAAAACATTTATCTTTGTTAATGTTAATAAAAATAAAGCTGTTCATTTTGTTAGTTCACAGTGCATTAACTAATGTTTTACTAATGTTGTATTAGTAGGCTAAATGTTGAAATGAACATTAATAAATGCTGTATTAGCAGTGCATTAGCTCATGCAACATTATGTTAACTATTGAACCTTATTGTAAAGTGTGTTACCATAAAACCTTAGTGCTACTGAAATTTTCATTGCATTTTTCATTAAAATAAACCCATTAAAATGTGCATTAAAATGTAAATATTTTACCCTAAAACTCTAAAAACATACCACCTAAGTTCATATCACATCAGTTTATGGATTTAAATTCTTAATTAAGGATGTATGCACATAAAAGGTACATAAAAAGTTGTTACATGGCAGTCTGGGTACACAATTTTCTCTCAGCCTCTTTGTAAGCGACATCTCTGCCAGGCACCATGCAATGTAAGTAGCTGTTAATTTAATATGCAAATCACTTTGTTGTCAGTCTGAATGCATTTTCTAATTAAAAATGTGCCATCAATGTGAGCAAAAAGGATTGGGGGCTGGGGGCACGCAGAAGAAGAGAGGACGTGATCAAGGTCTGGTGTAATGAGACATTACAGGCAAATCAGGCCTTAAAGCGAGAGTTCAGTCCACATCATGGTGATCGGACTCTGTTCACAGGGACGGACGCTGGCGAGCAGGGCATCATGGGTAATATAAAGGGCTTACGTTGCATCTGATCATGTTGTGTCTGTGGAGGCCATAGTCTTCGAACTTGAGTAAACAGATATAATAGATGAGCAAAGGCATTGGAGATTTGAGTGCCATTTATATTTAGTCTTTTTTTTCCTCCAAAATGTTCAAAAAAAAAATTTGAAATAACATCTGTGAGTCATTCACAAACGTCACTAGGCAAAACCAGTAGTGGGAACGCCCATTAGTGACATACCGGTAACCGCCAGCCACTTTAAAATCCTGTACGTTTTTTGGCTTTTAGCATGAATATAATATAACTCCAAAATAATGACAAAAAAAAGATGTAAGCATTCAAAAATACAGTCGACCAATAGGGATCAAATGATTTTGATCACTCTGCACTTCAGCTTCTCATCAGATTTTCTGTCCAATCAAATGCTCTCTTAAATCTGAAGCTCCGCCCCTACACTATAAATAGACACTGCACATGTGGCTGAATTGGTCACTTATTCACACTTTTACTATTGTCTACATGGTGAATGCATAGTGCACTATATCAGGGGACAGGGAACGTAGAGACATGACACACAGAGCGGATCATGATCATGTTCACATTCTCCACATAATACAAAGTGGTATGGAGGAGATTATGAGGAGAAACGGGACATTAGGAAGAAACTGCTGATCAACGGCTCTGGCCGAGCTGTGATATAAACTAAACGCTATTGGCTATTATGAAAAAAGGGAGGGGCTGATTGATATGCCCCGCCCTGTCTTCCTGTTTCAGAGGAAATTAACGTCAACACACTGAAAAATGCAAGGGGGTAATCCATCGACCGGAAGTTGAAGCCTCGCGGGTGCCGCCATCTTGTAGCAGAACTTCATTCGCGTTAGCATTCCCATTGACTCCCATTCATTTTGGCGTCACTTTGACAGCGAATAACTTAACATCTGAGGCATTTGAAGACCCCATTTGTCCTTTATTTATTTCTAAAGAAACCCCACAATGTATAAAATGCTCCATTACCTTGTAGCTTATGTTGTGGGCCCGTAGAAACAGTTTTGGAACGGAAGTGCTAAAAAAAATCGCCAAAAACAGGCTTGTCTCAGTGGAGTTCCAATAAGATGGCTCTGTCCACTTCTTATACTGTCTATGGAAAAATGGTTTCAAGGCACGTCTTAAAGGTGCTGGTCATATTAGTGAAATATTTCCATTCTCATTGTCAATTGTGCAGCGATGTACTGTATGAAGAACAACTCAAACTAAGTCACTTTCAAAGTACAGTTTTCTGTGGGTCAATGAATAAGGGTCTTATCAAGTGAAACGATCGCCCATTAAAAAAAAACAAAAAACAAAGTTTAAGTTTTATTAGCTCAAATGCTCGCCTTGCTCTGTTCTGTGACTCTCCTGTTCGAACTTGTTCATCAAAATGAACAAATCTTTTCCTGAGTCAATTCGTTCATTTCGTTCGTTGAATGAACCAAATGACACGAAAAAAGATTCGTTCATTTTGATAAACGAGTTTGAACAGGAGAGTCACAGAACAGAGAAGGTGACCATTTGAGCTTATAAAACTTAAACTTTGTTTTTTTTTAAATGAGCGATTATTTCACTTGATAAGACCCTTATTCATCATCTGGAATCGTTTAAAGCCCTTTGAACAGTTTGCAGTTTGCACTGAAACTGTCTTTTCGACCTTGAACCATTTGGTTCCCATTAAAGTGCATTATATTGAGAAAAATCCATATAATTCCTTAATTTCTTTTCAACTGAATAAAGAATGACACGGACATCTTGGATGACATGGGGGTGAGTAAATTATCAAAGGAGAATCCCACCAGAGCCTGTCCTGCTTGTCGTAGAATCAACATAGATTTTTGTTGTTGATTCCGCAAGTTCAATATAGGTTATAGTCCAAAAGTCGAATGAACAAGTACTTATGTCCTTTTGATTTCTTACAGGTTAGGCCGTTGTTGGCCGGAACACGCTAGCATTCTGCTATTGTGTGACGTCATCACATTTTTGAATGGATTTTTAGAACAGATAAGAGAACTTAAAAATGTAAAAGTGTATTACCTTAGCCCTCACTTTTGAATGCAACTTTCAAATTACTTGAAAAAAAAAATTACATCCTGAGAAAAGTGGATTTCTGGGGTGATTCCCCATTGACTCCCATTCATTCTGCACTCGACCGCGAGCGCCCCCGCATGGACAGAGACGTGTTACTACAGCCTGTCCAGAAACCGGAAGTAACCAGCCAGTGCCAGTTCTCTTCAATTAGACATTCTCTGATCCCACGACTGGCAGATTGAAAGAGCCACGATTGACTGAAAGACCGACGACTGGCTGATGAATGTGCTACAACATTCTCTCCCAAACGGTAAGAAATTAAATTACACTGAATGGAGGATTTTTTAACTGTGACGAGATGATTGACAGACGGTGATAGGCATGCGACAGATCTGACCGTTGAAGAGAGTAGTATGAATATTGGAGTTAAAGGTGACGAAGAAGTGTCTCAAAGCTTGCCTAATCTTTTGCTACACACTCTTCACAAAAACACTTGGCAAACACGTTTGATATCATTGATATTGTTCATTGTAGAGTATTTGTGAGAGGTCGATTAAACGAGTGTACCTGCATTTAAAGTAGACATAGATTGAATATCCTTCAAGTCAGTCCTACAGTATAATAAAAAGTCCGCTACGATGTGTCCTTTTAAACAGCTTTTAACAGGTAGCTAAGGGGTTTTCCCATGCCGATAGTCTGTTCAATGTAATAGTCTTCTCTACTAACTAACTCACTCATAAAAACAGTCTTTGCCGCCATCTATTGGCGAATCAAATGTAACTTCTGTTGCTGTTTACGGCCAGGGACTATTTTTTCCAGCGGAAAGGAAGGCTTTTAGTGATTTTACTTCATTAAAGTTGGAAAGATACATGTTTTTTGGGTTTTATATTTGTATTGTGTGGTAAACATTTTATAAAATCAAAGTATCTCCTGTCGTGCCTAACAACGCCCTTATAGAGCTGGTAAGTCCCGCCCCTTCAGCTAACTCCGCTGGACCTCTAGGTTGAAAAATCGTCAATGCAAGTGAATGAGAGAAAATAATTATTTTCTAATCCCGTTTGAATTTTGCATTCAAACGGGATTAGGAATTTGGTACATATGTTGTCGGTGAATTTTTTTATATAATGTTTCATGTAAAGAATGCCTCAATTTAGCGGGTAGAATTTTCTTACGGTTAGATTTTGAGTGAGAGCACTTTGTGGACTACAATTCTTCCAACGTGTTTGATATAAGTTACATCACCTCCACTAGCAATAGACCTCACCTTGGGGTTCTAAGCATGCGTCAAAATCGCGCCATCTTGGAACAGGGGTCTGGTCATAGGAAGTAGCTAGGTAACGCTGCTATCTCTGCCTTTACTTCGAATTCATTGATGGTGGTGGACTTTTGTGCAGCGTATGATGTTCACGGATGAAATCTGAACTAGGAAAAATGTTGTTGTTTTTTATATATTTTTTTTTTCTGGAATCAATGATAAGTACATATCTGACTGTTGGAACAAACCAAAAAAAAAAACAAGATAAATCGCATTCATGATGATTTATGTTGATTTTATTTCCGTTAGACCTGAGTCTACATTGACGCTGATGCATTAAAGTGGAGGGGCTCCCCTGTTCCAAGATGGCGGCTCTATTGATGCATTCGTTCCAATGAACTGCCGTAACCAAGGTGAGGTCTAGTGTATATGTCTATGCACTAGCACACGTATCCTGCTAAACATGCCTGTCTTTGGTGCACTTCACCACCTTCTTTCAGGGAGAGGACAAACTAGTTGAGTGTGGTGAAAACCGTGATTTGTGGAGGGAAAATGTGTTATGCGGCGACGACACATATGCGACGTGTAGTCTTTCTCGTTATGTCTGTTCCACAACTGCTAGCCAAAGAATCATACAATATACTGTGAAACTCGTTACATGAGAAATTATATAAAAAATTCACAGACAACATACGTTACATTCATGGCACAATTCAAACGGGATCAGAAAATAATAATTTTCTCTCATTCACTTGCATTGACGCTTTTTCAACCTAGAGCTCCACTTGGAGTTTTACGGATGTGCGGGACTTACCAGCTGTATTCCCAATACAACACTCGTTGGATAGATAAATATTTTTTCTTACAAAAACGCATCACTTCGCTTCAGAAGGCCTTTATTAACCCCTCTGGAGTCTGTATGGATTAATTTTATGATGAATGGATGCACTTTTTTAGTATTTAAAATTCAAGGAACAGTTTTACTGCAGTAAATGGTATTGATGGACTCTAAAGAGGTGAAAACAACAATACTGGACTCGAGTTTTTAAAGTAAGACACACAATGCACAAAGATTTCACAACTTTCGCATGCAATATTTAGGTGGAGACAAATGTGAGGTAGACCTCCACCCCATCCGTAAGTCATGCAACGGAGATAAAGATAGGAGAGGCGTGTGGGAGAGTGTTTGTGTTGGGGGTGGGGTGTCAACTCAAGCAGGCTTCCATGTAGCTAATTTATTTACAGATTTAATTAGACCGATTTGAGCCCTCACAGTTCTGAGAGAGTGACTGAAAAGCAAGAGAGAGAGAGAAAATGTTGCCAGCGCTACACTACTTTAATTACTCTCTCCTGCACCAGATCCCCTCTCACTAACGTCTGGGGAAAGCTTAATTAAAATCCTCATTATTTTACTTTTAATTAGTTCCCCCTCTTTTGTTTCCTTTCACCATATGGCCATGTTCCGTGGTCAAATTAACGTAATTGAGCTAATTAAGCCGATCGCCTTAATTATTCAAAGCGCTGTGATTGGACGAGGAGCTGTTTTTTTTCTCTCCTTCTCTGACATCTTCTGCTCTGGGAAGCTCACAGTTGTCAAGTCTGTCTCTCTGTCGCTGAGGCCCTACTGATTCACTGCACAAGTGGCTCATTACTAGCTAACGCTGAGGAGACATGTTCTAGAAAGCGATCTGATGGAGACCTGAGGGACAATCGACTCGCACCCTCCTGTGATATGACAGTCTAATGAGTTGATATTACATGTAGGATCACCAAGCACGAAGTGTTGTTTTGTCAAAACGTCGAGACTCGTCGAGATAGAGACTGTGAGTGTATGTTCACATGACAAGGATACAACCGAGAAGTTTTTCCTTTGAGTTTTCCACTTACAGACGACACCGTCGTCAAAACGGTCCCATTCACACGGATCCGTGAAAACGACTAAAAACGCTGTATTCTGCTGCCAGGCCAGTAGATGGCGATGAAACACTATAGATTGAACATGTAATACGCATGTGACGAATCTCAGGAGACGGATTTTTGTTGTTTACACAGAGACCGTTTTCAAAAACTTGCACTTTGAAACCCGTCTTCAAAAGTTTGCGTTTTCAGGCACTCAAAACACCACTGTCACGTAAACGAACGACTAAAAAAATTATCGAATGCTCCGTCATAAAAGTAAAATCCTCACTCGTCATGAGTCGGGTCAGAGGTCACTTGTCATGCATCGGGTCAGGCGTTAGGTCAGAGGTCACTTGTCATGCGTCGGGTCAGAGGCCACTTTTCAGGCGTCGGGTAAGAGGTCACTCGTCATGTGTCGGGTCAGATGTCACTTGTCAGGCGTCGGGTCAGAGGTCACTCGACATGCGTCGGGTCAGAGGTCACTTGTCAGACGTCGTGTCAGAGGTCACTCGTCATGCGTTGGGGTCAGAGGTCACTCATCATGCGTTGGGTCAGAGGTCACTCATAATGCGTCGGGTCAGAGGTCACTCGTCAGGTGTCGGGTCAGAGGTCACTCGTCATGCATCAGGTCAGAGGTCACTCATAATGTGTCTGGTCAGAGGTCACTTGTCATGCGTCGGGTAAGAGGTCACTCGTCATGCGTCGGGTCAGAGGTCACTCGTCATGCGTAGGGTCAGAGGTCACTCGTCATGTGTCGGGTCAGAGGTCACTCATAATTTGTCGGGTCAAGGGTCACTCTTCATGCATCGGGTCAGAGGTCACTCATCATGCGTCAGGTCAGAGGTCACTCGTCATGCGTCGGGTCAGAGGTCATGCGTTGGGTCAGAGGTCACTCGTCATGCGTCGGGCCAGAGGTCACTCGTCAGGCGTCGGGTCAGAGGTCACTCGTCACGCGTCAGGCAGAGGTCACTCTTCATGCGTCGTTTTAGAGGTCACTCTTTATGCGTTGGGTCAGAGGTCACTCTTCATGCGTCGGGGTTAGAGGGCACTCTATGCGTTGGGGTCAGAGGTCACTCGTCAGGTGTCAGATCAGAGGTCACTCATCATGCGTCAGGTCAGAGGTCACTCATAATGCATCGGGTCAGAGGTCACTCGTCAGGTCAGAGGTCACTCATAATGCGTCGGGTCAGAGGTCACTCATAATGCATCGGGTCAGAGGTCACTCGTCAGGTCAGAGGTCACTCATAATGCGTCGGGTCAGAGGTCACTTGTCATGCGTCAGGTCAGAGGTCAGAACACATATTATCATTACCATAAGCCAGTGATTATAGTTTTTAAAGTTATAAATATGGATATTTCACTTACAAAAACCCGTCTTCTAGTGATGCACCGATGTGAAAATTTGTGGCCGATGCCGATAACCGATATTAATATTGCTGTTATTGCCAATACCGATATTTACCGATGTCGATATCTCTGTATAGAAAACACATAGCGAGGATTAGGGCTGCACGAAATTGGTAAAAAATTACATTTTGTGATATTTAATTTTTCTGTGATATATATTGTGATTTGTGATAAAAACAATTTCACCAGATTACTTGAATATCTCTATTTGGAAAGAATGAATAATTCTAGAATGACTGGGCTGGGGTGGTTTTGTCAAGGAGTAAATCTAATATTAAATAATATTAAATATATATTTAATATATTATAATATTAAATTAAACTAATATTAATAGAATGTTAATAAATGTACACTTTAATAAATGGAACCTTATGGTAAAGTGTTTCCGATTTATGTCTCTTGAGTTCAGTGAAGGACAGATCAGTTGTTTTAACCATTCATTAAAGTGAATCGGTTCAAATGAGTCATTAGTTCGCGAATCGGATGTGTCATTAACGGAGCACGGCACATGTTGTGTGATTATCCAGGCAGTTTAGGACAACGCACGAGATTTGTCTCAACCTATTTTTTATAGTTCTCGACACAGAAAACATTTCATCACCAGGTAGATATTTTTTGGTTTATTGAAAGTGTGGTTTATGTCATGTGATCTGATGTGTGGAAAGCTGTTCAGAGAAGATAAGGCAACGCTATTTTAGCACAATTCACAACCAGTAGTTCAGAAAAAAAACATTTTACCATCGTGTATTCTCGTCTATTCAGTCAACTCAATTCATAAACATGCGCGAGTGAGGGAGAGAGAGACCGTTTGAAGACGACGCGCGCGACCGGTGCTTTCACTCTCTCTCGTTCCCTCAGTTAAACAAGCGAAGCAGTCACTCATCTACATCACTTACCGGTCAAATATGGCTTTGGCGGGACAAAAATACGCATTAGGCTGACAGAAAACAGCGCGCCAGTTCCAGTCTTCAGGCGCTTGACGTTTTAAACGGACTTGCGCACATCCTAGCCCCCACACTCAAATCTACACGCACGTCAAATACACAGGAATGATCATCGGCCTGTTCACATCGGCCCTATTTTGACATCGGAACGATACCGATGTATAAAAAAATTACCAAATCGGCCGATGTTATATCGGCGGGCGATATATCGTGCACCACTACCGTCTTCACTTCAGAAGGCCTTTATTAACCCGCTAGAGTCATATGGATTACTTTTATGATGGATGGATGCGTTTTTATGGGCTTCAAAATCTAAGGTACCATTCACTCCCATTATAAATCTGTGAAGAGCCAGAATATTATTTAATATAACTCTGATTGTGTTCTTCTGAAAGAAGAAAGTCATATACACAGGATGGCTTGAGAGTGAGTAAATCATTGGATAATTTCATTTTCAGAGGCGTAAAGTCCAGGTTCAGAAAGTAGAAGTCCTCCTCAGTATTTTGTTCCAATCACCTGGATCTGCTAATTAGCACAGTTTGGCTGAGCTGAGTTTATGGGTGGAAGAAACATATGGCAGGACTTTTACTTTCTGACCCCTGGACTTTACACCTCTATATCATTTTCTTGCCTGGTTAAATAAAGGTTTATAATACTGTATATGCCTTGAGTTTGATCGCTGCTCATGTCATTTCCTTGTCTTGCAAAAGGCATTTACTAACAAGCGTCTAAATGTTGTCAGGGACATTAAACATCATCAGCCGAACAGCCAATCTCATTAGTCGCTTTCATTCATTGTGTTGTTAATCACACTCTTGTAAACTATTCTAGCTTGAACTTTCAGGGAAATGTTTTTAAATAAAGACTGAACGAGTTGTTGGAAGCAAACAGTGCTGGAATGAAGTCATGTGACCGTGGTGTTGTTCGCACATATGCATAGTGTTAATGAGGGGAATGAGAATATGAGTACATGTCATTTTATGTTTTTTTTCATTATTGATTGACATTAAACATTCATTCATGACATTCATTATTATCGATTGACACTAAAATGTGTTTATTTGAAACTCCCTGGAAGCGTCACACACAGAAGAAACTTCTAATCTAACTTATGTGCTGTCTATAACCATTAACAACCTCAAATCTCTAAGGGAAATATAGCATATTGATCTAAAATAGCCCCGAAAGCCAAGCCTAAAATCTGATTGGCTGATTGTGGAAGCTTGTTTCCGCCACAGAATAAAACATTTTTGACAGATAAATGCGTCTTTTTATCTCACAATTGCGAGTTTACATTCTGCAATTCTGACTTTATTTCTCAGAATTGCGAGTTATAAAATCAGAATTGCAGGGTAAAGTCAGAATTGCGTGATATAGTCACAATTGTGTAATATAAAGTCAGAATTGTGTTATAAACATGCAATTCTGAGAAAAAAAGTCAGAATTTCGAGTTTGTTTCTCGCAATTTCAAGTTTACATCTTACAATTCTGACACAATCACAATTGCAACTATAACACACAATTCTGACTTTTTACCGCAATTCTGACTTTATATCAATCAATTCTGACTTTATCCACAAGTTTCCTACGCCCCATGAGACCTTGCGTCAAAAGTGGGCGCGTCTTCCGGTTCATAGTAAACAAAGCGCAGCTTGACATACTTGACACTCGTTCTTTCAACAGTTGACAGTCATTCAAGTTATAGCGATCCAAACTAGCTAACGATGTGGGAACACAACCTCAACGAAATTTAAAAGGGTGAAATAACAGTACCTTTACCCTCCGCAGTAGTTGGTTGGAGTATTATAATAACATTATTAATAATCAATACTCATCAAGGCATGGTGACAGACAGTTGTGTGAGCTGACAAACAATTAAAATAAAAAAAATACACACTTAGTCATTATGCTATGCTTTGGAGTTTATTCAAAATTATAAACGAATGTGCTTCTTGAATACATTAACTGGCACATTTGGTATTCTGTCAACTCAGGCTTTGATCCTGAGTTTAGGTGTAACATCAGTAGCGAACAGCCAATCACATGCTGAGAGAGTTTATAGAATACACTAATGAACACAGTAAGCTGAACTAATGTACACAGGAAGATTCGTCGTCTTTTGGGAGGTGATGGAAACTTCAGTCGTTGGCAGGATCACTCTGATTTCGTTTTCTGCTCATGTTCAAAACAATCACGTTTAAGCCACTGAATTAGTTTAGTCCGGTTATACATACAACCGCGAACAGCACATGTTGTCCCTGAGCTCCGTAACGACATCTCTCATAAAGATTTGCGTCTTTAAATAGTAAAATAATTCTCCAAAAAACAGCTAGCCTCTTCGCTAACTAACACACAAAATACCATTGGAATGCTACTTCCGCTGCCACGCCGGAAGTTTCACCCACTTTATTTTTTACAGGAGCGCCCCTCGGAAACTTGTGGATATCTGGCAATTCTGACTTTATATCTCACAATTCTGACTTTATATCTCGCAATTCTGACTTTATATCACGCAATTCTGACTTTATATCACGTAATTCTGACTTTATATCACACAATTCTGACTTTATATCACGTAATTCTGACTTTATATCACGCAATTCTGACTTTATATCACGTAATTCTGACTTTATATCACACAATTCTGACTTTATATCACGCAATTCTGACTTTATATCACGCAATTCTGACTTTATATCTGGCAATTCTGACTTTATATCAATCAATTCTGACTTTATATCTCGCAATTCTGACTTTATATCTCGCAATTCTGACTTTATATCTCGCAATTCTGACTTTATATCTCGCAATTCTGACTTTATATCTCGCAATTCTGACTTTATATCTCGCAATTCTGACTTTATATCACGTAATTCTGACTTTATATCACGCAATTCTGACTTTATATCATCGTAATTCTGACTTTATATCACACAATTCTGACTTTATATCACGCAATTCTGACTTTATATCTCGCAATTCTGACTTTATATCACACAATTCTGACTTATATCACACAATTCTGAATTTATATCGCACAATTCTGACTTTATATCTCGCAATTCTGACTTTATATCGCAATTCTGACTTTATATCGCAATTCTGACTTTATATCACAATTCTGACTTTATATCTCGCAATTCTGACTTTATATCACACAATTCCGACTTTATATCACAATTCTGACTTTATATCTCGCAATTCTGACTTTATATACACAATTCTGACTTTATATCTCACAATTCTGACTTTATATCTCACAATTCTGACTTTATATCGCAATTCTGACTTTATATCGCAATTCTGACTTTATATCGCAATTCTGACTTTATATCGCAATTCTGACTTTATATCTCGCAATTTCTGACTTTATATCTCACAATTCTGACTTTATATTCACAATTCTGACTTTATATCTCACAATTCTGACTTTATATCGCAATTCTGACTTTATATCGCAATTCTGACTTTATATCGCAATTCTGACTTTATATCACGCAATTCTGACTTTATATCAATCAATTCTGACTTTATATCTGGCAATTCTGACTTTATATCTCGCAATTCTGACTTTATATTCTCGCAATTCTGACTTTATATCTCGCGAATTCTGACTTTATATTTCGCAATTCTGACTTTATATCTCGCAATTCTGACTTTATATCTCGCAATTCTGACTTTATATCTACGCAATTCTGACTTTATATCACGCAATTCTGACTTTATATCACGTAATTCTGACTTTATATCACGTAATTCTGACTTTATATCACGCAATTCTGACTTTATATCACGTAATTCTGACTTTATATCACACAATTCTGAATTTATATCACGCAATTCTGACTTTATATCTCGCAATTCTGACTTTATATCACACGATTCCTGACTTATATCACACATATTCTGAATTTATATCGCAATTCTGACTAGGGCTGCACGATTAATCGAAAAAAAATCGCGATCTCGATTCAAACACAAATGCGATCTCATTTCTTAATGATGGCGATTCACTTCCGTCTATTTCCCTGCATTCAGATCATGCTGCATTCCACGCGTTATATTGGTCACACTCACAAAAAGAGAGAGAGAGAGAGAGAGAGAGAGAGAGAGAGAGAGAGAGAGAGAGAGAGAGAGAGAGAGAGAGAGAGAGAGACGTCTTCAAACAACATGAAAGTTGGGAAGACCGCAGTTTGTAATTATTCAGTTTGGGTGAAAGTGTGATGTCTGATTCTAAAAAAAGCTAAAGTAAACTAGCCAGAAAATATTAAATATAGTCTACACTCAGTGTTGTGCATGAACGCGTTAAATGAACGACGTTCACTGAACTCGTTCACACTTTCGTCGAACGCTGAACTGAACGAATCACTTTTCATACCATGAACGCGAACGAGAGCGTCGCTCACTCTGTCCGGAATGAACGAGCAGCACGCGCAGTTCACGTTCACGCTCATTTGAAAAGTCAGGTTTTACCTCCAACTCCCGTTTTGAGTCGCCGAATCCAACCCCCGACAGTATTGTTGTAGAGGTCTATTATCACCTCTGGGTATGTTAGACGAGGTCGAAGTATTCATAGTACGGGTAACGTGAAGGCAGGGGGAGTTGCAATAGTATGCATACTTGGCGCGTGCGTGCCGAGGTAGATCTGGCCGTGCGCTGCTCGTATCATCACTTATGATCTGCGCTTTTCCACAACGAGTGATCTTTTGAACTAAACAGGTCTTATCTACTTATGTTTGTGTGTCATATGAATAATAAATGCCCCATACATGGAATCAGAGTGCCTACTGTACGTAGTAAGTTAAGTTGTTCAGCGGGTAGCTGTTCATTTTCTTTAGACAAATATAATCAGGAAGATTGTTTTATTATAATCAATGTAAATGGCATTTTCATCGTTTACTCACTGTTTACTTCCTTTTGAAGGTGTGAAAATGTGTTGGTTGAGTATTGCACATTGAGCAGGGTAAGCCCAAGCTAATATGACATTACAGTACATGACTACTTTGGTCTGGTTTACATAGTTACTGCCGTTCAAAATATGCTGGATTTTTGTCAGTAGACTGATCTTTTCCCCATGAACCTGAATATACCTTTTTAAAGTCCTGGGTAATTTGGTTCATGCTGGCTAAATAAAATTCACTGAACATACAGTATACCCTGATTGCACCTTATTTCCAATTGCTACATATCATGATTACACATTATTTAAGGGGTAATACATTATTTTTCTCCTGGCTATAATAATTGTCTCTTGTTTATTGGTACAATAATTTTGATTAGTTTTGGAGTGGCAGTGATTTGCAGCTGGTAATGGATGGTAAAGAGGTTCTATTGAGTAAGATAGTGGCCTAAAGAATTTAACAAATGAACGTGAACTAGTTCATTTTTAGATATGTGAACTTAGTTCATTTTTTAAAAAAATGATACTATGAACGTGAACTAGTTCATTATAATCTGTGTGAACTGAACTTTGAGCTAGTTCTTTTTAAGTATGAACTGGCACAACACTGCCTACACTTTATTTTAGTTCATGTAATACACAGACAGCTACATAGGCTAGCCCCAAAGAGCCAGCTTAAACAATTTAGATTTTTTTAATTTATTTTTTGTTACTGCACTTTCGGTCTTGTGTTTTTTTTTTGTTTTTTTTTTCTTGAGTGCAATACATTTTGGATGAAAAAAAAAGAGAATCGTGTAAGAGAATCGTGATCTCAATTCCCATGGAGAAAAATCGTGATTCACATTTTAGCAAGAATCGTGCAGCCCTAATTCTGACTTTATATCTCGCAATTCTGACTTTATATCGCAATTCTGACTTTATATCGCAATTCTGACTTTATATCATGCAATTCTGACTTTATATCGCAATTCTGACTTTATATCAGCAATTCTGACTTTATATCTCGCAATTTTGACTTTATATCTACACAATTCCGACTTTATATCACGCAATTCTGACTTTATATCTCGCAATTCTGACTTTATATCGCAATTCTGACTTTATATCTCACAATTTTGACTTTATATCTCACAATTCTGACTTTATATCTCGCAATTCTGACTTTATATCTCGCAATTCTGACTTTATATCTCACAATTCTGACTTTATATCGCAATTCTGACTTTATATCGCAATTCTGACTTTATATCGCAATTCTGACTTTATATCTCGCAATTTTGACTTTATATCGCAATTCTGACATTATATCTTGCAATTCTGACTTTATATCTCGCAATTCTACTTTATATCTCACAATTCTGACTTTATATCTCAGCAATTCTGACTTTATATCTCACAATTCTGACTTTATATCTCGCAATTCTGACTTTATATCTCGCAATTCTGACTTTATATCTCGCAATTCTGACTTTATATCTCGCAATTCTGACTTTATATCTCGCAATTCTGACTTTATATCTCGCAATTCTGACTTTATATCTCGCAATTCTGACTTAACATCTACTTATCTTCGCAATTCTGACTTTATATCTCGCAATTCTGACTTTATATCTCGCAATTCTGACTTTATATCTCGCAATTCTGACTTTATATCTCGCAATTCTTGACTTTATATCACACAATTCTGACTTTATATCTCACAATTCTGACTTTATATACACAATTCTGACCTTATCAATTCTGACTTTATATCTCGCAATTCTGACTTTATATCTGGCAATTCTGACTTTATATCTTCGCAATTCTGACTTTATATCTCGCAATTCTGACTTTATTATCACACAATTCTGACTTTATAGCTCACAATTCTGACTTTATAGACGATTGTGACCTTATCAATTCTGACTTTATATCTCGCAATTCTGACTTTATATCTCGCAATTCTGACTTTATATCACGCAATTCTGACTTTAATATCTCACAATTTTGACTTTATATCTCGCAATTCTGACTTTATATCTCGACAATTCTGACTTTATATCATCGGCAATTGCTGACTTTATATCTGCAATTCTGACTTTATATCCGCAATTCTGACTTTATATCTCACATCGGATTTATATCACACAATTCTGAGCTTTATATCTCGGAAATTCTGACTTTATATCTTCGCAATTCCGACTTTATATCTCGGCAATTCTGACTTTATATTGGTCAATTCTGACTTCATATCACGCAATATCTGACTTTATATCACGCAATTCTGACTTTCATATCTTCGCAATTCTGACTTTATATCACGCAATTTCTCAGACTTTATATGCTGCGCAAATTCATTGACTATCATATCTACACAATTCTGACTTTATATTACACAATTCTGACTCTATATCTCGCAATTCTGACTTTATATCTGGCAATTCTGACTTTATATCTGGCAATTCTGACTTTATATCTCGCAATTCTGACTTTATATCTGCGCAATTCTGACTTTATATCTCGCAATTCTGACTTTATATCACGCAATTCTGACTTTATATCTCACAATTCTGACTTTATATCAGCAATTCTGACTTTATATCACAATTCTGACTTTATATCTCGCAATTCTGACTTTATATCTCGCAATTCTGACTTTATATCTCGCAATTCTGACTTTATATCTCACAATTCTGACTTTATATCTCGCAATTCTGACTTTATATCTCGCAATTCTGACTTTATATCTCGCAATTCTGACTTTATATCTCGCAATTCTGACTTTATATCTCGCAATTCTGACTTTATATCTCACAATTCTGACTTTATATCTCGCAATTCTGACTTTATATCTCGCAATTCTGACTTTATATCTCGCAATTCTGACTTTATATCTCGCAATTCTGACTTTATATCTCGCAATTCTGACTTTATATCTCGCAATTCTGACTTTATATCTCGCAATTCTGACTTTATATCTCACAATTCTGACTTTATATCTCGCAATTCTGACTTTATATCTCGCAATTCTGACTTTATATCTACGCAATTCTGACTTTATATCTCACAATTCTGACTTTATATCGCAATTCTGACTTTATATCTCACAATTCTGACTTTATATCGCAATTCTGACTTTATATCGCAATTCTGACTTTATATCTCGCAATTCTGACTTTATATCTCGCAATTCTGACTTTATATCGCAATTCTGACTTTATATCGCAATTCTGACTTTATATCTCGCAATTCTGACTTTATATCTCGCAATTCTGACTTTATATCTGCAATTCTGACTTTATATCTCGCAATTCTGACTTTATATCTCGCAATTCTGACTTTATATCTCGCAATTCTGACTTTATATCTCGCAATTCTGACTTTATTACACACAATTCTGACTTTATATCTCACAATTCTGACTTTATAACACAATTGTGACCTTATATCACGCAATTGTGAGATAAAAAGTCGCAATTACCTTTTTCATCTTTCATTCTGTGGAAATAAGCTTCTATAGCTGATAGAATGTTGTTCTGGGACTAGAAGAAACTGGTCCTGCATGATGAGATCACAGCAAGCATTAGAAACGTTGTGAAATGGAAGACAGAGGCCCTGTGCGATATTTAGACACACAACGTGCGAAGGAAAAAAACAAAGCGTTCCTAAATAAGCTGGTAAAAATATCCATTCTCTTCTCTCTCCCACTTTTTCACAGCGTGCCGCATGGAAACTCTGCCAATTAGACTCATTTGCATGTGTTAATATGATTAATTAGTGAGTATAAACACTTTTTCCATGACAGAAGCAGCATAGCAATTCATACACCTGCAAACTTTTCCTGATAGAGGATAATGCCTGTTGACTAAGAGGCTTTTTTTCTCAGACCCTCTAATTGGCATGTGAATATGCGTGGTTAATTAGGAATATGCAGATGAAGCTTGATTGGTTTGAATGCAGAGTGTAAGTTGAGGCATGGTGGGATTCAAATTGTGCCGAGGTTTTGATTTCCTTACTTATCAAGATATGAAGATAATTGCAATTGTGATCATTTGCATACGTTAATGAATTTGCCTGATGCTTTTCAATCGAATGTGAAATAAATAATTGATGCAGTATCAGCACCTACACCGACGTCAGGGGACAAAACTAAGCGCATTAACGTGCCATTTTGGAGCTCGCTAATTTACACAACGTATCGTCGCATCTTTCCTACAAGATTCAGTCCTTATGAATTTCATGGTGCCTTTTGCTGTCATGAGACATTAAAAAGTATTTAGTAAAAGTAGCAAGTAAAAGTATTTAATTTGACTAATGCAGATACACACACAGACACCAGGTTAAAAATTGGGATCTGTAAGATTTTTTTCAGGGCTGTCAACGATTAATCACGATTAATCGCATCCAAAATAAAAGTTTGTGTTTACATAATATATGTGGGTGCACTGTGTATAATTATTTTATATATATATAAATACACACACATGCTTGTATATATTTAAGAAATATTTTCATGTACTGTATATATTTAAGAAATATTTTCATGTACTGTATATAGATTTAGATATAATTTATATATAAATATAAATATTATGACAAATATATTTTTGTCTTAAATATACATGCATGTGTGTGTATTTATATATATATATATATATATTTATATATATATATATATATATATATATATATATATACATACATACATACATACATACATACACACACACACACATATATATATATATATATATATATATATATATATATATATATATATACATACATACATACATCACATATATATATATATATATATATATATATATATATATATATATATATATATACATACATACATATATACAAATATACATATACTGTATATACATATATATACAAACAAAATTATTATACACAGTGCACCCACATATATTATGTAAACACAAACTTTTATTTTGGATGCGATTAATCGTGATTGATCGTTGACAGCCCTAATTTTTTTTAAATGTTTTTAAAAGGAGTCTTTTCTGATCACCAAGGCTGCATTTATTTGATTAAAAATACAACAACAAAAACAGTAATATTGTGAAATATGATTACAATTTAGAATAACTGTTTTTTTTTTCTGGGAGTGTTAATAAATATTTACCTTTTAAATATATATCTTTATTCAGCAAGGATGCATTAAATTTATCTAAAATTACAATAAAGACATTTGAAGAGTTTAGATGCAAAAGCCTCTAAATGCCATTTGAATGTTCTTCTAAAATGACCATTTTTATCAAGCTTGTATATACTTTAAGTTCAGTAATTTCAACTTAAATGGCAATTAAATAGGGTAATCTTTATTTTGCCATTTAAGTGAAATTACTGAACTTATACAAGCTTGATAAAAATTGTCATTTTAGAAGAACATTTTAAATGGCACTTAGATGCTTTTGCATCTGAACTCCTCATTTATAATGTTATAAAAGATTCTTTTTTAAAATAATTGAAATAGACATTTCTATTCATTAAAGTATCCTGAAAAATAAAAATAATAATGAATGTTTCTTGAGCATCTGATCAATATTAGAGTGATTTCTGAAGGATCGTCAATGAAGACTGGTGTATTGATGCGAAATATATAATATTTTCACATAGAAAACAGTTCAAATTTTCATAATTTTAAACAATATTACTGTTTTTTTACCAAATAAATGCAGCCTTGGTGAGCAGAAGAGACTTCTTTCAAAAACATAAAAAAAATATCTTACCGATCACAAACTTTTGAACGGCAGTGTAACATGTACACACTCACACACAAAATGATATATATACACAATATGTATGTATATATGAATGTGTTTATACGCGTGTATATGCATTTATATGTAGGCCTACATATATACACCTATACAGTACAAAAAACACACACACACACACACACTCAATATGTCTATTAGAAAGTCATGTACCCCAATTAAATCTCTTTCAGCTTGTGAAATAACATTACATGTTTACAAGTCATTTTATTATCATTTAAAAGGCATTAACCTGTATAAATACAGTGATGTGGGAAACACTTCAAATTCACACTAAAATAACTTATAATTTTTATATAATTTATAACGTTAACGTATAAAAGGATATCAATTCCACAAAAAAAGTAGCCTATATTTCTGAAAAATATTATTTCAACGTGTCGATTAAATGTCTCAATAGTGAGAAGAGCAATGTCCTGCTATAGTTTGTAAGCAGCTTCCTCAAGGGCAGGAGGTTGTGAGGAGGAGACGGGGTGAAAAAGTGTGTCTGTGTACTTTAATTGTGACATGGTAAACATTTAACGCGAGTGATTGTTTGGAGGCAGTGAACGGAAAGCAGCGAGCTGCCTCTTAATTAAGCAGGCGTTAGATTAGGCCTTATTAAACTCAAACACAGGATCAGAGCAGAGTTCAGCCTCCCCAGCGATACACCAGGACAGATACGACACTCACAATGAACTTACACACTCCACGCTCACATTTAATTGCTTCTGTAATGGTCCGAGCTCAAGCCCTATTCACACCAACCCTTGGGTAATCAGGTCTGTGCCACAGAGACAAGCGCTAATAACTACAGAGAGAGGAAGAAACAATGAACAGCCGAATCTGGAGGGTAAAAAGGGACAACAAACTCATTCCTGACGGCCGGGTTTTGTCGCATTTCCCATTTATTGGATACTTACACCTTAAATAGACATCACATGTTGAACAGATAATTCAACCGTTACAGAGAGTACTGGTATAAAACATATTTACAATTCTACATTGACCCAATTTACTTTCTTAAAGAAGTAGTTCACTTTCAAAAAAACTTTTGCTGATCATTTACTCACCCCGATGTCATCCAAGCTTTCTTTCTCTCCTGTTTCAACTCGTTATCAAAACGAACAAATCTTTTTTCGAGTCATTTGGTAATGACTCAAAAAGATTAATTCATTTTGATGAACAGGAGAGTCACGAACGTGCATCACATAACAGAGCAAGGCGAGCATTTGAGCTTATAAAACTTAAACTTTTTCATTTATTTTTTAAATGAGCGATTGTTTCGCTACATAAGACCCTTATTCATCATCTGGTGTCGTTTAAAGCGCTTTGAAGCTGCACTGAAACTCTCATTTGAACCTTGAACCGTTTGGACCCGTTGAAGTCCATTATATGGAGAAAAATTTCATCAAAAACCTTAAAGGAGTAGTTCACTTTTAAATAAACTTTTGCTGATAATTTACTCACCCCCATGTCATCCAAGATGTCCATGTCTTTCTTTCTTCAGTCGAACAGAAATTAAGGTTTTTGATGAAAACATTCCAGGATTTTCTCCATATAATGGACTTCAATGGGAACCAAACGGTTCAAGGTCCAAAAGACAGTTTCAGTGCAAACTGTTCAGAAGGGCTTTAAACGATTTCCAGACGATGAATAAGGGTCTTATCGAATCGCTCATTTAATAAATAAATAACAAAGTTTAAGTTTTATAAGCTCAAATGCTCGCCTTGCTCTGTTCTGTGACGCACGTCGTGACTCTCCTGTATGAACTCGTTCATCAAAATGAACAAATCTTTTTGAGTCATTTGGTTCATTCAACGAATTGATTCGGAAAAAGATTCGTTCATTTTGATGAACGAGTTCAAACAGGAGAGTCACACAGAACAGAGCAAGGTGACCATTTGTGCTTATAAAACTTAAACTTTTTTTTTTTAAATGAGCGATCGTTTCTCTTGATAAGACCCTTATTCATCGTCTGGTGTCGTTTAAAGCCCTTTGAAGCTGCACTGAAACTTTCATTTGGACCTTGAATCATTTGGTTCCCATTGAAGTCCATTATATGGAGAAAATGCTGGAATGTTTTCATCAAAAATCGTAATTTCTTTTCAACTGAAGAAAAAAAGACATGGACATCTTGGACTGACATGAGGGTGAGTAAATTATTATCAACAAAAGTTAACTAATTCTTTAATGCACTTTTTAAGTGTTAAAGTTAATTGTTGCTCGGTGTAATAGTTATTTGAATAGCAATCTGTGCGAATTCCACCAAGAGAAAGCGACTTCTGTGTGATCTGTGCTTCACACGTTGCTATTCATAGTGTTCAGTCATGTCATGTGACCCAGAGGGGCGAAACATGCACAGAACTGCAGCACAGGAATGTTAATTATCCATCTCAAAAGAGGAAAAACAATGATATGTGAACAAAGTTGTGCTGTTGTGATCCATATCCAGCACATGCTGCAGTACTTCAGTCAAAAACAGCAGGACGTTCTCAAACGCTTAACGTGAAAACACTTAAAGTGCCTTAAAACAGTGAAATTAAAAGATCAAATTCAATATACAGCTTATTAATGATGCATACTATATACAGGTGTGCAGATGAGCACAGAATATGAATGCAACATGCTAAAAGTTAGGTTAGGCGTTTTCTTTATAATGGTTTTCTATTGGAAACGCTTAACGAGAAACTCGTTTATATTATTGGGTTCACAAGTTAAACTTGAAAATGAGGGTATCGTGCAAAAGTAATTCAATTTATTTCAGTAATTCAACTGAAAATGTGAAACTAATATATTATATTGACTAATTACATGCAAAGTGAGATATTTCAAGCCTTTATTTGTTATAATTTTGATGATTATGGCTTACAGATATGAAAATATTCACATTATTCTCATGTAATGCATGTAATGAGTCTATATAATATATTAGTTTCACCTTTTAAGTTGAATTACTGAAATGAACTTTTGCACGATATTCAATTTTTTTCTAGTTTGACAGCATTAATAAGGTGTTTATTGAATTTGGAATTGAATTTGTTTATTGAATAAGGTGTTTATTGAATCATAAGTAAAAATAACAGTTTTACCCTTTCAAAGGGAGAAAAAAAAACGTAATAACCTCAAATATTTTTTTATTCAGCTGACATCACCAGCTTTCTTACTTTTTAACTTCTCCAACAGCCTGACTCCATTTTAGATTGTAAAAGCATTTCTTTATTATTTCTTTAAGTCCTGCCCTACATTTTCTTCTGAATGAATATCCCGTTCAAATCAGACACATGGAAGAAAAATAGTTTGAGAACGCAGTTTTAATGTTGACTTCATTGCTCTCAGTGTTCTCGGTGAGGTTAGACGGGAGACAGACAGGATGTCCTGTGAGTAAATAGACGTGTTACTTCTGTTCTCAGGGGGTGAGAAAGCCACAATATCACCATCAGAATCCACCACAGTCAGATATGAAGTCAGATACACAGAAATGTTTCCATCCCAAACTCGCTCTCGCTCACAAAGAGACTCTTAAGTCTGTAAATGAAGGCTGTGAAAGAGTAAGTGCATCAGAGGATCGGGGCCTGAAGGATGGCAGTGATGAAAAGCACACCGGAGGGCAAATAGAGAGAGGAAGAGGCGAAGACGAGGAGCGCTTCAGCAAACCTACAAAAACACAAGATTTGTTAAAAATTAATGTCCATCATCCACTATGACACACTTTAAGAGCTATACTCAGAGCTTGACATGAACTTTTTTGCTCAGTAGTTGACATTGATACTTTTGGGAAAAACTGCCATATAGATATTTTTAATCTCATCTCATAATTAGTCTGTCACTTTAAGACATGACGCACATTATACTGTTACACGTGCGTTTTCTTTCTCAACGGTTTACTTTCACTTAAAACTAGAGCCAGACCGATATATCGGCATGCCGATATTATCGGCCGATATTAGGGATTTTCCAAACTATCGGTATCGACAGTTATAATGGCCGATAAATGAATATTTCAAAAATAAAAACAGACGAAACACGCTTGAACCATGTCATGAGTGTTGGAGTTGTATAGTTTGTCCACCAGAGGGCGCTCTACACTGTCCCTGTTGGCAACACTCGTTGAGTTGGTCACGAGACATACATTGCTTGAATAACAATTAAATGAACATCCGCATCAGTTCTCTTAACTCAAATAAGCAAGACAAAATTTGTGACTGTCATGTCCAGTTTGCTGCTGTTAAAGCGGAATTAGCTAGTAATAGTTACGTTACGTTGTTACAGTGTAGTTGACTGACTGTCCTTTTAACTTTTGACAATGTGACTGAAGTATTTCTTTAATAGCGCGTGACAGTTATAGCAATGAGACAGATCTCTCCTTGGCCTGTTATATTGAAAAAATATGTTTTAAAATTTGCAGTATGACGTAATCCATTGCGCTCATCATAGACTAGCTAACCACAAAGCTAGCTAATGCCACTATCATTAGTCAGTTCTGTTGAGACAATAAAAGAAACAAGTTTATTTTTAAAATGCATTAGCATATTTTAGTTAAAACTCATAAATAACTACAAATAACTAATGTTAGGGAAATCTGTTCATGTTTTGTTGCGCATTTCTGAAAAAAACAAAAAAACAACTAATAATAAAAAATATCGGCCGATATATCGGATTTTAAAACCCAAAAATATTTGCATTGCTATCGGCCTTCAAAATCCTTTATCGGTCGGGCTCTACTTAAAACATGACTGCGTTTACACGAGTACTTAACTAGACTGGCAGTTTTTATTTCACAATTATTTTGTGTGCTTTTGACTGTTTAAGTGCAACAAGCAGCGCAAAAGAACTGAGTTTAGCACTGAGAAGCGGCTATATGTGCCGTTCTTTGGGTGTGAGCACAAAATCTGCGCAATTATGTGCAATACTCGCGATCCCACGGCGAAGCACAAGCCCTGTAACAGCAACAATACTCAGCCGGAGCAAATGAAATGAGTGAGTAAAAGGAGGCGGGTTTGTGTGTCACCCGCGTTTCCATCGCAAAACTTGTGTGATATTTTGTAAATGTTGATAAAAAACGATCGCAAAATGACGGCGTTTACATTAACCAATGTTATGCGGCTAAAATGTCATTTCTCCTCTAGCGATAGAGAAGGTTCGTGCGGAAATGCGTATGAGGAAATGCGATGCTACTCAAGCCGACCAATCACTGATCTTGCGGTCTGCGTCGTCACGACGTGTAGTTACATTTTTGAGGAGGTGCGCGTCAGGCTACGGCGAAGGGTACGCGGTATGGGACGCGTCTGTGCGTATGCTACGCCGTACCTACTGCGCGCACCCTACGCAGAAGTATAAATTGGCCTTTATACTGTGAGCGGCACATATGAGTGTTTCTCACTCCTGCTTAAAGATCTTGAGAAATTGTGGCATTTCTTTGTTGTTTAGAATCCAGTATTCCCATCATACTTCTGTCTCGTCTTCTATCCAAACACACTCGCCATCTTTAAAGAATGATCGACTTTTAGATACGTCAGGTTAATGCGCAAACACTGTTTTCATGGCAGTTTTTTTGAAATATTCCTTTTTTGAATCGCCTGTAAAACTACCTCATGTGAGCTTAAGAACTTTTGTGCGATAAATGGGAGTTTTGCGAAATTGAGGTGTTTCCATTGGGCGTACTTTCAATTTGCGCAATTTGAAGGGTAATGGAAACTAGACTTGTAGTCAAGACCGCCTAAATCTAGACCAAAACCAAGACAAACCAAGTTCGCGACCATAGGGGAAAACAGACTGAGAGTTGTTGAAGCTAAGGAATAACTTGCAAGATTTTATTTAGCATTGCCTGCCTATCTCTGCCGATTTCCATTCTGCAACTTTTAAATACATAATTATATTTTTAAAAACGAAATTATAAGCTTAAGTGCAGGATCCAAAAGTTGGTCGTTTTGTCGCTATGGTTACACACATACCGGTGGCGGTGCGCTCAAAGTCATCTGTCAGTTGTGCAGCCCAAAATCTCCTGAATGAAGTTAAACCCATCAGGTCACTGATATGTGTTTTACTAAATATTAATACATCAAAAACTGTACATGATGTGTTTTTTAAATCAAGTGATCAAAGTGCTCGTTGCGATCTGTGCGCGGATACGGTATTTTCTTTACTCGGACACACGTCGTGGATATTGTACTAAGGCCGTGTGTCCACCAAAGCGTTTTCAGCCAGCGGAAAACGCTAGATGCTCTGCTGAAGACGCCTAGCTTTGGGCGCTTGAGCGTTTTGGCAGCGCAACGCTTTTTCCGTTGAGACGTTTCGTTTCTATCTATACAGAATATCTGTAAGAAGTGACAGTGAAGAGTGCTGTGTATTACCAAAATTGAACATTTTTCAACTCACGCCGACCAGTAAAAACCTCTGGGCACTTCAGCGTGAAAAAACCCGCTCAACACCTTGTTACGCTCATGGCGTTCAAAAAACGTGGCACTCCCATTGAAAACAATTGAAAACATATGGCAGGTGTGTGGAAAAATGCTTTGGTGGACACACGGCCTAATGTATTGCTAAATCCCCTGACCACTATGTTGGTCTGAGACACCGAGACCTAGACAAGACCGAGACCAAAGACCGTCAAGGCCGTGACAAGACCGTGACCACGTAAAAGTGAGTCCGGTCTCGAGGAATACATCACTAATGGAAACGCGGCTACTGTTGGAGAGATGAGAGAGAGAAGCGCAGCTGGTATCGTATGTCAATTCTGTGGAAAATAAGTATTGGAAACGTCTCAGATAGCATATTGATATGCATTGAAAAAAATCGATATTTTTGACACAGTTTATTAATTCAGATGTCTTTTTAAAAAACTACAATTAAAAAATGTACATATTGTATAGAAAATTCAAGCCACCGAAGATACACATTTGGCTGGTTGGCGGATGTTAATGTCAAGCCCTGGTTATGGCCAACACACAAAAGACCAAAATCATGCATTGCACCATATTGACCATAAAGAGTCAAATAAAAGCATGCACTCACTTTCTGGTCGGGTAGGACTGGGTTGCTCTGCAAGCGAGTATTAAGAAGTGCAGCTCCTGGCCGGTCGTGTTCGCAAAATATGGTGCCGTTTACGTAGTGGAATAATGTCCCCGGGGACCAACTGGTTTCTGCACGTCGCACAGGAGAAGCACTGGAACAGAAGAGAGAGGAAGGACAACATTTATCCCCTTCACCTTGTTTAAAGTGCTGAATTATTAGCAATGCATTTTATTAAAGCATTTTATTAAAGCTGCTAGTCAGAGTTAGCCTGAATAAAACTGCCGTTGCTCATTTTTTAATAAGTTGATAATTGTACAACCAAGGCCAGCTAAATTTTAAACGAATTAGAACACTATTATTATTATTATGAGAAGCTGTAATATAGTGCAGGTGAAACTAATATATTATATAGACTCATTGCATGCAAAGTGAGATATTTCAAGCCTTTATTTGTTATAATTTTGATGATTATGGCTTATAGTTTATGGAAACCCCAAATTCAAAATTAGAATATTGTGAAAAGGTTTTCATATCTGTAATCCATAATCATCAAAATTATGAATCATGTGCCGTGAGGCGTCTTCCTGTTTGCGCGCGAGTCCTTCTCTATTGCATTTAATAACATTAAGCATGTCACACGTATGTAACGGTCACGTGTCCAGTCTACTCTCGGTGTCAACATAAAACTTGGACTTTTTGATTAAAATCATGCGGTTATCTCAATCCGTTGCGACATGTACCTTTGTGATATTTTGATAATTTCGATATTTTGTGCAACTCAATTCCTAAGCCTAAAGTGATATGTTGCTACTCTGTACTTACACGTAAAATTAGACTATGACAAAGACACCTTAAAACAAAGTGTAACTTTATCCTATTGTATGGACAAAAACATCCTCCCAAACATAATCTTTTGTGTTCCTCAGAAGAAAATCATGTCAATGTGGGTGAGCAAATGACAGAATCTTTATTTTGGGGTGAACTGGCCCTTTAAACGCTTCACGTAACTGACCTTGAGGTGGTAGACGTTGCCTTGCGCTCGCATGACCATTTCACTGGCGGGAATGGACTGACCACATGCGCTGCAAGCCCCGGTGTGCCCAAACAACCTGCAACACATGAGCGAGAAGAAACACACTTTACTGCAGGAGTACAGCTACGACTTGACACACACCAGGCTTAACATTAAACGATGGTGTGTGACGCATCTACGACTGATGTTGTCTGAGAGAGAGAGAACGCATCTGCAGAGATCATCAACACCCGCTGGATGCAAATGAGGCCGATGCAAATCAGCACAAGAACAAAATGCTCGTCAGCATAGCATGACAACCACGGCTTCAGAAAACTTTTGAATTGCAAATGACTGTGGAGACTCTCGTCTCAAACGCTCTCATTATCGACTTCGCGTCTTTGTTAGAATGATTTCGATTATTGAATGTGGTCACTACTAAGTGTGGAGGTGAAAAAAAGAAACAATGCAGGTCTAGGAGTTAAAAGCCCTTTTCACACTCATAATTAGTTGTTAAAACTAAATTAATTCATGGTTTGAGTGAGTGCGAGATGAGTTTTCAAACTTTGCAGACTACCTGATGAATTTATGATTCTGTGAGCAATTAAATTACTTTCACTGCAATTTCAAACAGCATTTTTGTGCTTGACCTGTGAAATTAGGTTCTTAGAAGTTATAATAGTTGAGTAGAAATTAAGGGCTCAAAAAACAAAAAAACAATGTTCTGTTTATTTTATGTGGTTTTCTATATTGTCAAACCTGTTACTAATATTATGTGCATGTTTAAACACAGTTTAACACCCTGGTTTCTGCTGTTTTTAGCATTTAAACAGACGAAACAATTAATCAGACTTGCACAATTTAAAATAATAATAATAATTTATTAATAATTATAAAATGTAAACATGGTTGCAAGTAACAGGGCTACAAATTAAACCTAAATCATGGTATAACTCCATAGGATCAGATAGTACAGGACCAAATGCTGGTTTGCAATACAAGATAGACTTATTTAAAAGATCAAAAGAAAAGAAAAATGGGTAACACTTTATTTTACAGTGTCATTGTTACACGTTTTACATGTAGTTGAGTAATAACTATAAATTGTGCATTATTACATGCAACCTATATCTTAAAACCAAAACCCTAACCCTATAGTAAGTACAACAATAATCAAGAAAATGTAATATAACTATTTATTTGTCTTCTATTATGCTTTAGAAAAGGTCCAAATTATGTTCCTCGTTGGATGTCACAATTTTAAAGAAAACTATATTTGTGCATACTTTTATTATATATATATATATATATATATATATATATATATATATATATATATATATATATATATATATATATATATATATATATTAAGAGTTCAGATGCAAAAGCCTCTAAATGCCATTTGAAATTTTCTTCTAAAATGACCATTTTTATCAAGCTTGTATATTTAAGTTCAGTAATTTCACTTATATGACAATTAATAGGTAATCTTCATTGCCATTTAAGTGAAATTACTGAACTTTGATATACAAACTTGCATAAAAATGATCATTTTAGAAGAAAATTTCAAATGGCACTTAGAGGCTTTTGCATCTGAACTCTTTCATATATTTTGACTACTTTTTTCAGTGATTAAAAGTAGTTAATAATTAAAGAGATTTACGATAATACTTAAAACCTTTATGTATAATGCATTATGAAAGGTATGTTATAAATAATGCATTGCATCTTTTCATAAATAACTTTAACCAAAGTTAAAATGCATTACAATATTTGCAGATTCCTTGTTACAGCTGACTGAAATGCATTTTAAAGCATTATACTCTCATTCAATGCATTACAAGGCATAATTAATGCATTAAAATACTATATGATGAAGCCTTTATCTATAATGCATCATAAAGGGTATTCATAATGCATGTTATAAATAATGCATTGTATCTTTTCACAAATAACTGTAACCAAAGTTAAAATGCAATAAATATGTTAAATTCTAATGCATTATACTCTCTAAAGGTGTAACAATAAGCATTATGACTGTGGTTATACCATACAATGCATTATTATAATATGTAAATTACTAGGCATAATTAAAACATTGAAATGCATTATAAAAGCAATTTTTCCACATTCGATTGTCAATAAATGATGTGTATTGTGAATATCGCTTTATAAATAAATGATGAATTGCTGAATGGAGTTGAAAAGGTCATGACCTCTGAGCTAGGCTCCCAGCTTGGGCCATACAGAAATACTCTGTCGAGTACAGAAATGCGAGCGTTTGAAACCAGGCGTCGATCAGCGGACCAGTCCTGCGTGTGCCACTTCCATACGTTGATCATTGTAGCCAATCACTGATGACACATTCGATGAGCTTGTGAACACAACGGCCAATCAGAGGTGTTTATGATTTATGAGGTGTCCGGGTATCAGAATGCGAGCGGCTTCTACTGACTAACTGAAGAGATCCGGCCGGCTACTGTAACAGTTACACAGTAAAACACACTGTTGTTGATCAAAGTTGAATCGATGATGAAAACTTCTTGTGTTTGGGAATGCGCTGCCAGATTTACAGCAAAAAGTGTATCGATTTTTTTTTTTTTGTGGGTGAGGAGGTTATAGCGGGTGAACGTGGTGTTGTCAAAAGTAGGAAATCTTAATGATGTCCTAAATGAAATGATCCATCCAATGTTTACAATTCTGCTGCCAACCCCTTCAACTCTGCTTCGTATATTCTCAAAACGGTCCATCTACAAACTCATAGCAGAGCATTTATTTTCAGACCGGGACTATCATTCGAGACTAATATTAGTAAACTTGCCTCTTTTGAAGATCAGACTCATTGCCAGTCACTGCCTGAAGTAAATGAGTGCCGCCCACTCTCACGCAATTGACAATTGTCACTTTTAACACGCTCTCACGCCACACATCCATTTTCTCACGCAACTTACCGAAATGTATAATATCGTGTATAATCGTGTATAATCCTCATGAATAATATCGACCAATCAGTGTTTTTCAACCGTGCAAACAGGTTAATATAACAGCAGAGAGAACATTTGTCACATAACATTGTTACCTCAGGAAAGGCCCCTTTTCAGCGCTGCGCTCGGTCTATAGCACTTTATTTTGGCAAGCAAAATGAGCTAGAGAGTATTTTTACTAATTATGTGAAGGCCTACTATATTACATATTTATTATATTTTTACTTATATCATGAAAGGGATACTCCACTTTTTGGGGGAAAAGGCTCATTTTACAACTCCCTGAGTAAAACAGTTGGGTTTTACTGCTTTTCAATCCATTCAGACGATTTTCTGATATTTAGAAGAATATCAGTAACCAGACAATTTCTGGTCTCATTGACTTTCATAGTAGGAAAAAATATACTATGGAAGTCCAGAAATTCTCTGGTTACTGATATTCTTCTAAATTTTAAAAATCGTCTGAATGATTCAAAAACGGTAAAACCTAACTGTTTAACTCTGGGGAGTGGTAAAATGAGCCTATTTCCAAAAAAAGTGAAGTATCCCTTTAAAAACAGTTGTTATTATGATAAAAACAACGCATTATATTTCATTTAAAAAAACAAAAATTATAACATTTTTACATTTCATGCTGGGTCTCCCTTCCAAGCAATTTACTAGCGTTGCCATAGGAACACTTCGGCTTTTGCCACCTGGAAGAACGTCTATTACTGTTGTGACGTCATGGTGAATTGTCATATAGACAATCTAAATAATGGTTTTGTTTGACTACGGCAGCTGGTTTAGTCCAAAAATGTGCAGTTCTTTGGCGATTGGGTCTGTTCGAGGTCGGATCACGTTCTCACCACAAATGAACCGTTCCAGAGTTCGTTTTAAAAGCGCACCCGAATGCGATCGCTGCATGATCGCAAAGCACTCTAACTCTGGTACGGTTCGAAAATCTGTCCAATGAATGGATGAGCTTAGCACACGTGTGGTTTTGTTACACATTTTCGTTCACTTGCAAAAAGGGCAGTGTGAAAGCGAACTAGAGGTAGACTCGATTAATCGGCCGATTTTTGGCATTTTTTAACATAATCGGCCAATATCTAAGTATATCAAGCCGATTATTAGGCAGGCGCATCTGTGGGCAGCCGAGTGTTGTCGTGGAACACGTGTTTGACGCACGCTGCCGCTAGAGTCATTTTCCAGCCAGGTGAGCAGCAGACCTAAATATGAACGAGTTCAATGAACAACACCGACCGTTAGTTAGCAGCTGTATTAAACATGGTTAAAATGCCGTTGATGGGATGCCGTTGTCTGAAGAACAACAGACAGACGGTGCACTGTGGTGCATTTAAAGTTTTTGTAAAATATCATTTTCCCATCTGGTGGTTGTTTTTGTCGTTCAACAGCGATTTACTAGTGAAATACGTTATTATTAGAAGTTAAATTAAATAAAATATAATAAATCTTATATATAAAAAATGTAATAATTTAAAGTTTTTTTTCTCCTTTTTTGTGATAATTAGGTTATGTCCATTTGTCTTTGTCCATCAACAAACAAAACAAAACAAAAATACATGTTTCAGGACATTTTTTGAGAGGATAAAATGTTTTTGTTGAAAAAGCTTGTCTATGTTAAGTAATTATCATTTCTTTTACATTTTATCTTTCAAATAGAGGTTAAAAACCAAGCAAATATTGGCCAAAATAAATCGGCAGCATTAATCGACCATCGGCCGACCTGGCGAAAAAACATATCGGTCGAACCTCTAAAGCGAACCACAACAAACAAACCAAAAAAACTCAACATTGCATTTAGCCTGGACCAAAGCAAGTGAACTAGCTGTCCCGGTGTGAAAACACCCTAAACGAAGCCCCGATGGCGGGTCGTACCTGATGTAGTCGGTCCTGCAGAGGATCATTCCTCCTTTGCTGTAGCAGGACGTCCCGATGTCTCCCAGCTGAGCCTGACAGCACGAGCACTTCAGGCAGTGTGTGTGCCAGTAGCGCTCCATGGAGAAGAGCAGGAACCGGTCCGCGATGCGACCCCGCAGCCCGCGCACGACCTGGACACACACACACCGCCCGCAACCTGGCTGTTCACCATAGCAGAGGCTGAGGGAGGCGACACACCGTTAGTCAGAATTAAAATAATTATAAAGTAAAAGCAGGGAAAATTAAAACCATTAGCCTATAAAAGGATATAAAAGTGATATGTGACCCACAGGTCGACAGGTGAAACTCAAAATATTAGAATATCATGCACAAGTTAATTTATTCCAGTAATTTAACTTAAAAGGTGAAACTAATATAATATATAGACTCATTACATGCAAAGTGAGATATTTCAAGCCTTTATTTGTTATAATTTTGATGATTATGGATTAAAGATATGAAAACCCCAAATTCAAAATTAGAATATTGTGAAAAGGTTTTCATAACTGTAAGCCATAATAATCAAAATTGAGTCTATATAATATATTAGTTGCACCTTTTAAGTTGAATTACTAAAATAAATGAACTTTTGCATGATATTCTAGTTTCACTTGTATCTGTGGCAATAGCCAACAATACATTGTATGGGGCAAAAATCATTAGGATATTAAAAGTAAAGATCATGTTCCATGAAGATATGTTGTAAATTTCCTACTGTATATATATATATATATATATATATATATATATATATATATATGTATATATATATATATATATATATATATACACAAAATAAGTGAAGCACAATCCCGAACATGGACCCATTTAAAGGCGATTTTCTCAATCTTTGGATTTTTTTTTTGCACCCTAGATTCCAGGTTCTCAAATAGTTCGGCCAAATATTGTCCTATCCGATTAAATATGATACACCGGTGTTTTGCCAGATGTGAAGTTTATCCATGCATCATCTTTTAATTCATTTTATAACTGTATTCTATATGTGACCCTGGACCACATAAAGCAGTCACATGGGTCAATTTGGGAATATTGAGATTTATATATCATCTGAAAGCATCATCAATGGAAACCGTATTTATTCAGCTTCCAGATGATGTAGAAATCTCAATTTGCAAAAAAATTGACCCATGTGACTGCGTTATGTGGTGGTCTTTCTAGATGTTCAAACCACTTAAGATCTGGGAGGATTCCCAGGAATGCAAACAATTAAAATAAAACTGATTACACCCGGATTAAAACACAAGTTGAAATCGGTAAAAGGAAAATAGAAATAGTTGCTTCCTTTGACAAAAATATTACTTTTTTTCTGTCTGCATCAAGACAAGTTATTGTGTGAAAATAAATAAATAAACGAACTAATAAATGAGACATTTTATAAATCCAAGCATCTAAAAGACAGTATGGACTTCCATAATCAACAGAAAACTTAAACATGTCAGACTAAGTCCATTACAGAACTGGAGTGAGAGAGTAAATGACACGAAACAAATGCTGTCAGTACTTCGGCATTATATATGCATGTGTGTGTGTGTGTATATAATATTTTTATGAGTGTATAAATATTTATATACATATTTAAAAAGTAGGTTTGTATTTGTATTATGTGTGTGTGTGTATACATATCTATATCTATCTATCTATCTATCTATCTATATATCTATAACACTCATAAACTATCTATATCTTTAAATATTCTATAAAAGCATATACATATATATATATATACATATATATATCTATATATATATATAACATCTACAAATACAATATTTGTTTATAAAATGCATATGTACACACTATACTTAAACACAAATATATGTATATATATATATATATATATATATATATATATATATATATATATATATATATATATATATATATATATAATATGCATTTATAAAAAATATATTTATATATATAAAGTATACATTTTTTTAATTACACACACAAACACGTATATACTTAAATAAAGAAATATAATTTAATGCAACGATACATGTATTGAACATGACTGTCTTGATGAATCCAGTGCATTTTAAACTTTAAATTCTCAGCTCATACATTGCAACTTCGTCAACTTAAAATTATAGTGCAAATCGATATCAATATCAACTCGATTTGTGAACATAAAGGATGCGACTCACCTCGAAGAGTTTCCAGAGTCCGGTGAGCTCGAACACTTTATAAATGTGTAGTTATTAGTTATCCTCCTCTAGACGCCGCGCGCGTATTAGTGTCCTCCTCTGCTCACGCGCACGTTGCGCTCTAATTAAAGACGCTTTGTTAATGAATGAACAGCGTGAGTGAAAGTTACTGGTCCCGTTGCATCGAGCAGCAGACAATCGGTTACAGTCATCCAAACACAAGACCTTTATTCCGTGAGCGACTTCATCATCCAGGACCCACGTCGCGTCAAGCTCAACGAGTGACGGACGCGTCGCGGGTCTTTTTCTATCGTTGGCGTGACGTAACACAGCAGCGCTTCCCCTTGATAGGTTTGATCGTTTAGGTCTATGGTTTAGGGGCGTTGCTTAGCCTACTGTAGCTATTTCTGTCACGTGCCTATTAAAACACTTTACAAAAATATATTTTTTAAATGTATCGCTTAAAACTGATAGTATTATTCTCAAATGAAACAAATTAAGAAAACACTTAAAGAAGTGAACTGAGCAGGATGATGACATATTTATTTATTTATTTATTTGCAGAACTGTTTTTTTTTTAGATTAAATAAACTAATTTAAATACAGTTCAAGTTGAAAACCTCGTTCTGAAAATGCAGACCACCTTACGGCTGGAATGGATGTTCGAATCCTTTATTTGAAGCGGTTCTTTTTAAAGAACCGGTTCAAAATACTAATTTGGTGATTATTTTACGGCAGGGCTCTTTTATGTCATCACGTGTTCCTTTATTAGCATGATATTCTAAAACACTGGTTCCCCGTCAGTCCAACACAATTGTTGCAACACATTAATATAGATTTTTTTAATATATTATTATTAAGATCATTTATATGATATTTGCAATTATTTTAAGTCATCCAGCAGCCTTGGATATTTGCTGAGGCCTCCAGTGGCCTCCGACACTCTGGTTGAGAACCTCAGCTGCTCTAAAATCGATTATATTTAAATAATAACAGCCATATAACCTCTATTCTGAATTCATAACCTTCACTGAAGACAAGGAGAGAGGGTTACATTTTAAGCTGATTATTAATAATTTTACACTGTGTGTTCTTGTGTGTTCCACTAGAGGTCAGTGTTGTCTAAGTTTGAATACATGTGCTGCGTCCTATACTTATATTATGCCCTAAAAGTACTGTTTTTGTGAAGAAAAAGTACATACTTTTGAGTGTGTAGCAGAAGAGTATACTTGGCAAGCTTTGGGACACACTACTTCGTTATCTTTAACGGACAGTTCTGTCGTTTTAGTTGCATTCATCCCTTTTTACAGTGAGTAAACCTGTTGTAGTAGGAGACTCACACAATTAGGAAACGTTAAAACAGCATAATAGTAGCACTTTCAGTCTTTCATAAAATATTTGTTATGTTAATACAGCTTTCCCTGCATCCGAAATCGTAACTGTCTGAGTATACCGTACTACATTTGAATTAGCGCCGTTGCCACTCTTAGAAAAAAGGATCTATATATGTAGTATAGGGTTCTTTACTCAAATGCAAAGGACCTTTTATGCAAAAAAATGATGATAATGACAAGACACAAAACACTTTTGGCACAAAGGTTCTTTATAGGCTATTATTCATTCATATATTACATTATTCTGCAACATTTTGCATTTGTAATTAAATTATTGTTTTTTAAACTGTTGTAGTAACTTAGTATCACATTTTAATCATGCTGATTTTTGGAGGATAAAAACTGAAATGGCACTCTTTCGTGTGATATTTATTAATTACATTTTTTAATCCCCATATCTTGAATTTTGTGATCATTCATGCATTGCATTTTCGGGGTTCCAAATACATAGCGCTTAGAACCTTTTAAGGTTCTATATGAACTTTTTTCTTCTAAGAGTATTGCGATATAGTATGAATATGGTTATCATGTGACCTACCAGCATCAGTTGCATCGCTTCACCCTCTCCTGTGGCCTCATGGGATAGTAATGTCCATCATGCACACTTGCAGGCTACTTTTTATTTATTTATTTATTTATTTTATTTTTGCATAGGCCTATAGGGAAGTATTCGATTTCGGGTGCAGCACTTATTTCAATTAACAAAAACAATTTTCATGATACAGTTTTAGTTAATAACAATGGTCCTAACTTTTAAGTGTCCCATTTCGCCATAACCCCTTTTTCATTTTTAAAGTATTCTTTAAAACTGTGACACCTTAGTAAACATAATAAAATAATCATAACATGAATAGAAAATAAAACGGCTCATAAAACGTTTAGTTTGACCACCTGAGGAGGATAAACAACATTTTCTGAACGTTTTACTGAGGGAAAAAGACCTTTTAGGAGTTTCAAGCACTGTGTGGGCCGTTCATGAGAAGTGCTGCTACTGTGTCACATGACACTAAAACCCAAAGGTCCACTGCTATTTAATGTCATGAATTGTGCTACTATGGCGTCTTTTCTCTTTGTTTGGAGATTTTTGTTTGTGAAGGTACATATCTTAAAGTTTACAGTGGCGTTTAAGAGCTGTCTCAAGATCAGTTTCTCTGAATTGGCAAACAAGTTTCTTTATGATGTGAGGCCCTTAAAGCAAACAGGACACGTTTTACATCAGCGATGACGTCCAGCGATCTGGACGGGCTTGTGTCCATGGCGATGGCAAGCAGCTCTAACCTTCTTTAACTTTATTTCATAAAAACCTCCTTTTATAACATGCTTAAAATTCCTGTCCATATCCTGAATAGCATGTTGTTGTATAAGTTAGTTCACCCAAATATGAAAATTATGTCATTAATGACTCTTCCTCATGTCGTCCGCAATCCCGTCAGACCTCCGATCATCTTCAGAACACAGTTTAAGATATTTTCAGATTTAGTCAGAGAGCTTTCTGTCCTCCATTGTAAATGTGTGTGCGGTATACTGTCCTTGTCCAGAAAGGAAATAAAGACATCATCAAAGTAGTCCATGTGACATCAGTGGGTTAGTTACAGATGTTTTGAAGCATTGAAAATACATTTTGGTCAAAAAATAGAGAAAAACTACGACTTTATTCAGCGTTGTATTGTCTTCCGTTCTGTCTGTATCTTTTTCTGAGGAAACCAGGCCTAAGTTAGAACCATTTAACTTAATTTAAATCATTTTAAGTAATCCTGATAGACGTTTGTAGAGGTGCCTTAGTGAAGAACCACAGGAAACAATGAGTTACAGACAAACATCTTTCCTGAAAATGTTTTATTTTTGTGTGACACAAAGCTGATCAGCAAAGTCATTTATATTCAACATATCTCTTAATACATAAGGTCGTTTACTCCTATACAGAGAGAGCGTCTCAATTTGGGGCATGCCGCCAAAATCAAGCAGTCTCGAAAGTGTCAGACTCCACAGAGTGCAGTGAAGCCTGTACACTGTACAAAGACAAACACAGAGTCTCCGTCACACACACACATGCTTCCCTCCCACACACACTCGTAAAGAGCATCTGTATACAGAGTAAAAACTCTGCTGTATAAAAGAATGGACAGAAATATATGAGTTTAAAAGCAAAAAGTATATATAAATAAGTCTTCTGTTCGTTTTAATCCTCAGTTAAGCATGGTGACTAAGGAAGCTTGTGGCTATCAGCTGAGAATAAAACAATTTAAGAGAGATGATTGCGAGCTTTTTATCTCACAATTCTGACGGTTTTTCTCACAATAGGAACAGACGCGACGGAGTGCATAAATATACAGAGTTGTGAGCTATAATATCCGAATTGAAGTATCTAAAGTCACAAATTGTGAGTTATAAAGTTAGAATTGTGAGTTATAAAGTCAGAGTTACGAGTTCTCTAAAGTTCGAATTTCCGAGAAATAGAGTCAAGAGAAATAAAGTCAGAATTGCAAGAGATCCGAAGTCAGAAGGGATTGCAAGAAATAAAGTCAGAATTGACAGAAATAAAGTCGAGAATTGTGAGAAATAGTCAAAATTGCAAAAAATAAAATCAGAATTGTGAGAAATAAAGTCAGGAATTGTGAGAAATAAAGTCAGAATTGCAGAAAAAGTCGAATTGTAGAGGAATAAAGTCAGAGTTGTGAGTTATAAAATCTGAATTACGAGAAATAAAGTCAGAGTTGTGAGTTACAAAAATCAGAATTGCGAGATTACAAAATCCGAATTGCGAGAAAAAAGTTAGAATTGAGAATTAAGTCAGAAGTTGAGTTATAAAATCAGAATTGCGAGAAACAAAGTCAGAATTCACGAGAAATAAATTGAGAATTTCGAGAAATTAAGTAGAGTTGCGAATTATAAAATCAGAATTGCGAAACAAAATCCGAATTACGAGAAAAAAGTTAGAATTCGAGAAATTAAGTCAGAGTTGAGTTATAAAATCAGAATCGCGAGAAATAAAATCAGAATCTGAGTTATAAAATCAGAGTTGTGAGTTATAAAATCAGAATTGTGAGAAATAGAGTCAGCAAGTGCAAATAAAGTCAGAATTCTAGAAATAAAGTCAGAGTTGTGAGAGTTATAAAATCTGAATTGCGAGAAATAAAGTCAGAGTTGCGAAGTTTATAAAATCAGAAAAATTGCGAAGGAAACAAAATCGTAGAATCCCAAGAAATAAAGATCAGAATTTGCTGAGAAATAAAGTCAGGAATTGTGAGAAATAAAGTCGGGATTCCAAAAAATAGTCAGAATTGCGAGAAATAAAATCAGGAATTGTGAATGACTCCTGAATGAGTCATGAGTTGTGACTAGAAAATCGAATTGTGAGTTATAGAATCCGAAATGTGAGAAATAAAGTCAGAATTGCAAAAAAAGTCAGAATTGCGAGAAAATAAAGTCAGAGTTGTGAGTTATAAAATCTGAATTGCGAGAAATAAAAGTCAGAGTTGCGAGTTATAAAATCAGAATTGTGAGAAACAAAATCAGAAGATTGCGAGAAATTAAGTCACAGTTGTCGAATTATAAAATCAGAATCTGCGAAAAACAAAATCCGAATTGCGAGGAAAAAAGTCAGAATTGCGAGAAATTAAGTCAGAGTTGAGAGTTATAAAATCAGAATTGTGAGAAACAAAATCAGAATTGCGAGAAATAAATTAAGAATTGCGAGAAATTAAGTCAGAGTTGCGAATTATAAAATCAGAACTTGCGAGAAACAAAATCCGAATTGCGAGGAAAAAAGTCAGAATTGCGAGAAATTAAGTCAACCTTTTTAGCCTATTTTTCATTCTGTGTCAGTTTCCATATAACTCACTCAATGATGTAATATCTGTAACACAATCTCACCACCCTCATTACTAGTGCATTTTCTTAACATTTGAGTGCCAAGAAATCATTTCATCTGAAGCCATATAAATTCACTTATCCTTCGAGATACAATAAAACACTTCAAAGCTAAAGACGGCAGAATAAATAAAAGCAGAAGGATGTGGAAACACCAATATATCAGGTGCCTATGAGGACAGTATTGGGCAAATCTCACGAAAACCTGTGAGGAAATATATGACCTGGACATGTTTCACAATGAAACAGGCCAAAGCAAACGAGAAATACATAAAGTGCAATAACTGTATACAAATCTAGAGCAGAAATGCGGCAGCTGAGAGGGGAAGTTTACTCTTTTATAGTTCAGGAAACATCCCTAGAACGGGAGACATACATTGAGTGTTAAAGAGTTAGTTCACCCAAAATGAAAATTAGCTGATTTAATCACCGTCAAGTCATCAAGTCATCCTAGGTGTATATGACATTCTTCTTTTTATTAGTTATATTAAAGTTATATTAAAAATGTCCTGGCTCTTCCTAGGTTTATAATGGGAGTGAATTACTGTTTCTGTTTTGTAGTCCATAAAAGTGCATTTATCCATCATAAAAGTGCACTAAAATGCACTTTTATCATGTACAGATGCACTTTTATCATGAATAGATAAACTTTTACCATGTACAGATGCACTTCTATCATGGATAGATACGCTTTTATGATGGATGGATGCACTTTTATCATGGATAGATGCACTTTTATCATGGATAGATGCACTTTCATCATGGATAGATACGCTTTTATGATGGATGGATGCACTTTTATCATGGATAGATGCACTTTTATCATGGATAGATGCACTTTTATGATGGGATAGATGCGCTTTTATGATGGATGGATGGATGGATGGATCCACTTTTATCATGGATAGATGCACTTTTATCATGTATAGATGCACTTTTATGATGGATAGATGCACTTTAATGATGGATGGATGGATGCACTTTTATGATGGATAGATGCACTTTTATGATGGATAGATACGCTTTTATGATGGATGGATGGATGCACTTTTACCATGGACAGATGCACTTTTATCATGTATAGATGCACTTTTGTCATGTATAGATGCACTTTTATCATGTACAGATGCACTTTATGGTGGATAGATATGCTTTTATCATGGATAGATGCACTTTTATCATGGATAGATGCACTTTTATCACGGATGTATGCACTTTTATGGACTAAAATAGAAACAACGAATTCACTGCCATTATAAAGCTTGGAAGAACCAGGACATTCGTCTAACGGAGAAACTCATATACTGTACACCTAGGATGACTTGTGGGTGAGTAATTCACTGGCAAATTTTTATTGTTGGGTGAATTCTCCCTTTAAAAAGTGAGTTCTAGCCATCATGCAACGATGGCGCCGTTGTGTGTGTTCAGCGAGAGAAGGTGTGTGTGTCGTTGTGAAGGCTGATGGTGGGTGAGGAACGCTCTCTCTGAGCTCTGCAGGAGCTTCTGCTGCACTGGCAGCGCTGGATCCACATGACGTTACGTGTGATGTTCTCTCCGCCCGGGCAGAGGAACCGCAGACGCACCGTTCGGGAAGCGGACGGCCGACAGCACCTGCCATCCACACACACGCCACACAAACGAGGCCGGTCAGCGGCGACCGTGGAGCAGCCGGCAAACGTGATCCCGCTCTGGTTCCCGAGACCTCACTGTCCGTCGACACTTCTTTCCTCTCTGAATGACATTAAAAAAAGCAACAGGAAACCGTTAATGAGAGTCATAATACCCATGCAAAGACTCTATTACAAAGACTATATTATGTAAAATAATTTTAGCTCTTAAAACTCATCTTTGATCACCAAAATTTAATTTTTACTCTTTTGAAAAATGTCTTCATATCTTAAAATATCTTGAATGTAACTCGACACCCTTGCCTCATTTTATATAAGCGGTTTTATGAATATGCAAATGAGCCCCGCCTCCACTCACTCAGCTCAGAGATCCACTGGTTGGCGATCACACGTTGATCTGTCGACTGATGTCGACTTATGAATTTACAAATGATTTGTCTTAATTAAGCTTCGACGGCCATATTTGCAACATGTCTTTGGCAACTATTTCAGGCATCCCAGACTTGGCACTCAGTGTCCGTATTCACTCCCTCGTTTTCATTCACTCCTTCAAGTGAACTATATTAGTGGACTAATGTAGGGAATAGTGAATGAGGGTATAGGGGGTGATTTCAGACACTGTTTCAATGTGACGCAATGACTTTATCAATGAGTGAAGTGCACCATCTTGGTATATCAAAAGTCTTTGGATTCTCTGACCAGTGAGGGTAAATGGTAAACCCGGTGAAGTAAACATCTAGATGCTTTGCCACAAGCTGCCACTGTAGGAACTACTAAACCATGATGCAGACCTTCTTCGGAGATGGTATTCCCGGAGCATCCACATTGTTGGAACTCTTCTGCATCATCAGCAGGGATCTCAGGGTCTCAGGTGTTTCGCCCCTTTAACCTGAACACCTCACCTGAGTTGGGCCATGAAGACTGACTAGCCTTTACCTGCAGAAGGGTTCCAACTGTGGGCTCTCTTCAGCCACAGCCATCTTGAGCTAGACTCGGCTGCTTCAGCTATGTCTCTGGTAGCTTTCTTCAACTGTTTATACTCCAGGCCCATCCTCTGGAGGAAGTAGCACACCGATTTTGCTGGAAATCCAGCTGGTTGCATGCCTTCCCTTTAAACTGGCTTCGTAGATCAGATCTTGGTACTTGGCTTTTTTTAGTTGGTGTGACATGGCTAGCCTTTCCTCCCAGGGCATCTGTGAGCTCAGCAACTATGATGGATCTCGTCCTCCTGGATAGCAGAACCACATCTGGTCGGAGGGATGTCGCTGCCACGTCCTGTGGTAAGACAAGCTTCTTCTTCAGGTCTACTCTCAACTCCCAGTCGGAGGCTCGTTGCAAGGTAGAGGGTGAGTTCTTGGCTACCATGCCAGTCTTATGAGCCTTGTCTCCTTCCCTCACAAAGGTTGTGGCATGGGGCGGGCAGGCCTGCTTGTTGTTGGCTTTGACTCGCTGCTGTTCCACCCATTTGGCAATTTCCGCGAGGACTTTGTCGTGCCTCCATCTGTACCGGCCCTCTGCCAATGCCCTTGGACAACTGGCCAGAATGTGGTTCAGTGTACAGGAAGCTTGAGGTGGTGGGTCTTCCTCTCTGCCCCAAATCTTTATTTTCCTTGGTGTTGGTAGCAGGTCAGTCACTGAGTGCAAGAGAAAGCTGAACTTCCCCTGGTTCGGTTCCTTTCAAGACAATGGTCGCTCCTGTTCCTCGTCCCACTGCGTCCATCGACTCTGAGAAGCAAGTCCAATCGCCTTCACCTGACGCTCCTCCTCTGCTGCCTCACGGACTCTTTGCACCACAAGACCTCTCCTGGCTCTGGTGTCAGCCCGGCTCCACCTCTTCTCACTATAGTGTCCAAGGCCCAGGCGTCCCTGGCATACCACGCCTACCGATTTCCTGGTGTTTCCAGTAGGATTCTGCTTCCATTACGGCTTGCTGAGGCTTCCACTTTCTGCCACATTTGATGGTCTTACTTGCGTGTCTTACTTTCCCGTCTTTAGATGAGAGCAGTGTACTGACTGCCCTTGCTTTGGTGGCTTTAAACTCCTCAACCACCGACAGAGACTGGCAAGGGAAGCTTACAAGTCTTGCAATACACGTTGACTGTGCTAAATGACGGGGGGACTCTCAACCATTTCCGCAAGTACTTGCTGCACAGTCTTTCCATTCCTTCCACCTGGGACATGGGAAAGTCATAGAGAAGGAAGGGCCATTTTAGCCGGGGTATGATGCCATACTGGAAGCACCAGACTTTAAATCTCCCAAGCAGTTGGCTGTGCTCGACTGCCTTGAGCCAGATGTTCAGCTGGGCCTTGGTATTAGTAAGGTTGCCACTGTCCTTTAGGGAGCTGTCGATACTGCTTTCCAAGGCATCGGATCCTTTGATCTTGGATTGTTGGGATCTCCGAGCCTTGGATGTTGAAAAAGTTTCCTGTTAGCTTCCCCTTCAAGATAGTGAGGCTCCTTGACTTTTCTGGTTTGAACTGCAGGCGTGACCATGTTGCCATCTTTCCCAGTGCACTCAGGATCCATTGTGTCCCCTGAATAGATGGAGTCATCACTGTCACATCGTCCATGAAAGCTCGGACAAGCGGGGTGTCTCGTTCCGTGCGACTGCTTTTGGGCCTCTGCACTGCATTCCTCAACAGATTCATAGCCGCTATAAACAGGGCCACGGAAATCGTGCATCCTGCCATGATGCCCTTCTCGAGCCTTTGCCATTTAGTGGTGACGCTTCCTACGGTGAACCTCATCTGCACCGGAGTCAATCCGGATAAATCCGGTAGTGAATTACAAATTACAGCATTTTCTGGAATAATTTCTATTGGGAGAAATATGTGAACTAATTGGACGAATTTTGTCTGAAATTACTATAAGCTACTCGATATTAAAGGTAAGGCAGGCAATGTTTTTCATATGTACTTTTAGTTATATTGGTTGAAACTCGCTTTACATCCTAATAGCAATCAATAATAGCAATGGTCTAAAAGCACATACAGTATATCTTCTGTGGAAGTCTTAAGAAAAAAGTATGGGTATATAGATGATTGAATGTACAGTATCATTTCACTATATCTCACCTTCAGAGCTGGCGTGATGTCACATTCTCGGATCTGGCAAAGGCGTGTCTCTCTAAACCAGCTTGCACTGTGCATTGCTATTGCTCACACGACTGGAAATGCCAAACCCGCAGGAAGCAGAACATTCAGACCAGTCGGTGGTCTGTGGGAAACACTGGGATGTTGGGAAAGGGACCAGAGACACTGGCATAGACGCCCACTCTGCGATGTAAATGAGAAAACAAAGCCATAAAGAAAACATTTCACCTTTGTGGTTGCTAAGGTACTTTCACTGATGCTAAAGTGTTCAGGAGTGGTTGCTAGGGCATTATGGGTAGTTACTCAGGGGGTTCTGGGTGGCTACTAGGCTACTAAGTCCCCCTGTAGTCAATCATTTTAAGCCTTAAAACACACCAAAATTACATTTTTAAAATTTTTTTCCTGTGAAAAAACATTTTGATGCCTTAAAATATCTTGAATGTAACTCGACACCCTTGCCTCATTTAGTATACACCGTTCAATAAATATGCAAATGAGCCCCTCCTTTCCTCCTTAAAACTGCAATGAACCAAAGACGGTCTCAAAAACACGGTTTGAAATCGCTGGTGTTTCTGACGTCAGCAAACCACCTTGTAACCAATCAGATCAACTCGTGATCGTCAACCAGTGGATCTCTGAGCTGAGTGGAGGCGGGGCTCATTTGCATATTAATAGAACCATGAAGAATACTAAATGAGGCAAGGGTGTCGAGTTACATTCAAGATATTGTAAGTCATGAAGATGTTTTTCTTTCACTGAAAAAAACTTTAAACATGTAATTTTGGTGATCAAAGATGAGTTTTAAGGGATATAATGGTGGCAGCTGAAGCGGAGGAAGTGTGATACCTTGAACCCCGGTGGACTGTGGGCTGTCAGGGCTCTGTAAGAGTCTGCTGATGTGGTTGTAGGCGTTGTGTTGAGGACGGGGGTCTGACGCCTCTTCCCTGATGCTGTTCTGATGCTCACACACCCACTCCTCACAGCAGCGGCCCGGTGGCATCTCCAGGCGAGGGTGTGTGCAGTGTGTGTCGGGCACAGGGATGTGGTGTGGACACACAGGCATGCAGCCCAACACACCATCCATACAGACGCACTGGTGTCTGCAGTCGGGCTGGAAGTCCTCGCGTGCTGATACACACGCCACACCAAACTCACACGGGCGGCCCTGGGCGTCAGCTGACACACACACACAGGTTCAGTCAAGAGCTGCTGATGGAGACACTTTTCTGCATATTATTTAATATAATATTAAAAAAACATGATCTAATCACTTTTGGGTCCCACTTTATTTGCATGTGCATTATCTATCATCTATAATTTGCATTATCTATCGTCCGTCCGTCCGTCTGTCTGTCTATCTATCTATCATCTATCTATCATCTGTCTATCTATCTGTCTATCTGTCTGTCTGTCTGTCTGTCTGTCTGTCTGTCTGTCTATCTATCTATCTATCTATCTATCTATCTATCTATCTATCTATCTATCTATCTATCTATCTATCTATCTGTCTGTCTGTCTGTCTGTCTGTCTGTCTGTCTGTCTGTCTGTCTGTCTGTCTGTCTGTCTGTCTGTCTGTCTGTCTGTCTGTCTGTCTGTCTGTCTGTCTGTCTGTCTGTCTGTCTGTCTGTCTGTCTGTCTGTCTGTCTGTCTGTCTGTCTGTCTGTCTGTCTGTCTGTCTGTCTGTCTGTCTGTCTGTCTGTCTGTCTGTCTGTCTGTCTGTCTGTCTGTCTGTCTGTCTGTCTGTCTGTCTGTCTGTCTGTCTGTCTGTCTGTCTGTCTGTCTGTCTGTCATCTATCTATCTATATATATATCTGTCTGTCTGTCTGTCTTTCTATCTTCTTAGTTCAAATTGAATTAGAAAAAAAAAAACCTTGCGATAATTTTTCCTTTAAATATTTTTTCTTTAAAATAATTATCGGGAACTGAAAAGTTCTCCCTTTAAAGAACAATCCCCCATTGTTTTTTAAAGCAGTCAGTCCCAGAATGCCGTGTGTTTGCCCCACCTCTGCAGAGTCCCCGGCGCGGGTCCCCTCCGGCCCCCAGGTGGCAGCGAAGGCCCTTGATGTGGTCGCAGGGTCGGTCAGGGCCACAGGGCTGGTTAAACTGTTGAGCACAAACCTTACAGCATCCGCACTCGTCCAGCACCCGACTGACCCCGAGCGGACAGGAGGGAGGGTCCCGAGGGCACGAGCACGGCCGGGAACAGCCGACGGATCCCTAGGGAACATGCACTCAGGTCACACTTTAGACATTCTACTCACTATAAGTAACTTAGCAACTACAAGTCAACTTATTCTACTAACCCCAACCATAACACATAACCCTAACCTAACAGTCTACTCTAATGAAAGTTAGTTGGCAAGTACAGGTTAAACTCGAAATATTAGAATATCATGCAAAAGTTCATTTATTTCAGTAATTCAACTTAAAAGGTGAAACTAATATATTAGACACATTACATGCAAAGTGAGATATTTCAAGCCTTTATTTGTTATAATTGTGATGATTATGGCTTACAGCTTATAAAAACCCCAAATTCTAAATTATAATCATCAAAATTATAACAAAGGCTTGAAATATGTCACTTTGCATGTGAATGAGTCTATATAATATATTAGTTTCACCTTTTAAGTTGAATTACTGAAATATATTATATTGAAATATATGAACACAATGCACATTTGCACGATATTCTAATTGTTCAAGTTTCGCCTGTAGTTGCAAAGTGACTTATAGTGAGTAGAATGTCTAAAGTGGACTATTGAAATAAAGTGTAACATTTACTTCATTACATGAAGATCAGCGGCCGGTTGCATATAAGATCTAGTATGACCCACTAATAGTTAAGGAGTAATCAGACTTACTTTTCGCTATCAGATTAAGCCAATCTACATTTTTAAGTACAGTAGCTGCTTTTAAAAAGTTATGAACAGTCTTAAAGAAAAACAAACCGATGTCTAATGGAGCGTGAGAGATGAGTGAGCAGAAGGCTATCACTGGGATGTGATGTAGGAATTGTTTCTGTAAGTGTGTATGAGTGGCTCGGCTGTGTTTATATAAAACACTCACTTAGGTGTCTGTGGCACCGCTGTTACCATCAGGAGCTATTTGTATTCCTGATACAAACTAGTCTCAAAATGTCATGCTTATACTTTAAAAGTAAAAATAATAATAATGTTTTTGAAAGAAGTCTCCTCTGCTCACCAAAAAATTCAGCAAAAACAGTAATATTGTGAAATATTATTGCAATCTAAAAAACAGTTTTCTATGTGAATATATAGTATTTTTTCCTGTGACTTTGAGCATCATTACTCCAGTCTTCAGTGTCACATGATCCTTCAGAAATCACTCTAATTTGATGATTTAATGCTCAAGAAACATTCATGATCATTATCAGTGTTGAAAACAGTGGCGCTGCTTCATAATATTGTGAAACTGATACATTTATTCAGAATTCTTTGATTAATAAAGCGTTTTTGTAGATCAGTATTGTTTTTAAATAGAAATATTGGGAACACTTTACAATACGGGTGCACTAATAAGCATTCATTCATGCTTAACTAATGCACAAACTGAATTAATGTGTAACTAATGATTATCTAAGCTATGCAATAATGATTACCACATTAGGAACTATTTTTTAACTAATAGTGTTAATTAATATGTTAATTACCAGAATGAGTCAAAGCCTTGGATAATATGACAGGTACACTAATATGCATTAATACATGATTAATTACTTCATTGTTAGTGCAGATTCATGTGCAAATTACTAAATGACTAGTTAATAATGATGTACCCCACCAAGTAAAGTCATAACATAATGATACATTTTTTTCATTTAATCAAATCAATAGCTAATGATTAATTAAAGCAGACAACTAGAAGTTGAAGTGCATAGCTTTGACTAATTGTGGTAATTAACACATTAATTTACACTATTAGTTAATAAAATATGTTATTAAGGAATTAATACACAATGAAACATTGCATGTATTTCTTAATCTATTAATCATATAGACTCTTTATTAGTAATCATTAATTAATGGTTTAGTTCTTCATTAGTTATACATTAACTCATGATTATCTGTGCATTAGTTAAACATGAATTAATGCATATTAGTGCACCCGTATTGTAAAGTGTTACCGAAATATTTAATACCATTATAAATGTCTTTACTGTCACTTTTTATCAATTTAATGCATTCTTGCCAAATAAAAGCATTTCTGACCCTAAACTTTTGAACAGAAGTACATATTTTTACTTTAAAATAAATAAATAAATGCAATCATATAAAATGTAGCTGGACATAAAAATACATTTTTACAATCTTCATATGTCAAGCCAAACTGCATCGGTTTACTTCGTCACAAACTATTCGTTTTGAGAACGTCTGAGAAAATAAATAGAAATATTTGGTTTATTTCGTTCAAAAGAGAGAAATGAATAAGCATCAGGACGAATCAAAGTACAACAACAATAATAAACTGTTTGTAATTTCCCAAAGATACATTTTCTGGGATCACACTATCAAACATGATCAAACAGATTTTTTTTGCAATGTCGGTAACATCCATGTGTGTAACATACAGGACACGATCTACTCACCTCTCCTTCAGATGAGCACAAAACAAACAGAAACACCGTCCACATGACGGCCCGGGTCCTTCCAGAACACATTTCCAAACTTCACAAAATAAATAAATTTTTTTTAAAAAATCCCCAATGCAAAAAGCAGGTTTATCCTCTTTTTATCGAACTCTGAAGATCTCAGAGGGTGTCGTCCAGCTCGTCTATTTAAGTTAAACTAGTTTCTAAAAGTACAGCAAGACTCAAACTCAGATGCCTCGTCAGTTTCACAGAGCATTTCCAAAGAGGCAGGACACCTTATAGTGAGAGAGAGAGAGAGAGAGAGAGAGAGAGAGAGAGCATCTGGATCAGAGCAGTGGGAGTGTGTCTTCATAATGCGGGATCCCTTATTTGTGTTGCCGGACATCTCTAGGGAACAGGGTGTGAATGCAAAACTGCAAGGTCTCAGTAGTGTGGATTACAAATGACAATGAAATGACACAAAACCACCAAGACACTTAATACAGGCCTAACAAACACTTAAATATAGGGTGTTCACCCGATCACACAATCTAATTGGCCGTTTGTTGTGTGTTATGAAAGCAGGAGAAACATTGTTATAGTGGAACAATTGGGAAGGGAACTCCACCGCTTTCCGTTTGGATGGGAAGTCCTGATGCAGATGTGAAGGAAAATCCCCATAAACAACTCAGCTACACACACACACACACACTAATTGTCGTCCTGTAAGGACATGAAAAGTGTTTTCTATTCATTCGCAGGAAGAGCTCTCCACTGGGCCTCAGGTTTGTGTTATGAAACTCAGGAAGAGAAACATGGGAAAGCAAGATCTCCAGAGATCGCTTTAATTTTTCTTTGAATGTATTTATTTATTTAAAGGAGTAGTTCACTTTTGAAAAAACCTTTGCTGATAATTCACTCACCCCCATGTCATCCAAGATGTCCATGTCTTTCTTTCTTCAGTGGAAAAGAAATTAAGGTTTTTGATGAAAACATTCCCGGATTTTCTCCATATAATGGACTTCAATGGGAACCAAACGGTTCAAGGTCCAAAAGACAGTTTCAGTGCAAACTGTTCAAAGGGCTTTAAACGATTCCAGACGACGAATAAGGGTCTTATCGATCGCTCATTTAATAAATAAATAACAAAGTTTAAGTTTTATAAGCTCAAATGCTCACCTTGCTCTGTTCTGTGATGCGCGGTTGGAACTCGTTCTAAAAAGAACAAATCTTTTTCCGAGTCATTTGGTTCATTCAATGAACGAAAGGAACGAATTGACCCAGAAAAAAATTCGTAATATCGATCAAATATCGTAAACATTTTACTCTGTAAATCCTAATGTAGTTTGAGAAAGGCAAACTTAAAACAGATTAGTTAGATCAAATTAACTTTTTTGAGTAGCCTATATAGAAATTTCTCTGTCTTTTGAGTTCAGAAAACTGACATATTTTAAGTAATCTGAATTTTTCACAGTTTTTGGATGAACTTGTTTCTTTTAATTGAGACAAACTTAAATTGAACTGAAACTGGTCTGGCAGTTTATTTTCCCAGCATGCTTTGCCATATCACATGAAGGGGAGCGTAAATGCTCAAATTAACTGTTATATAATGATATCGAGTAGAGCATGAGCTTAGTTTAAAGGTGTGTTTCATATTTCAGTGTCAACTTACTATACTATGGCAATCAAACCATTGTGTAACGAATTAGCAAGTTAGCATTTAGTAGAATAGCTAAGATTCCACGACTAAAAATATTTAAGTTGATATGACATGATAATTTAAAGTAAAATGTATAAGTTAGCTTTACTCAAATATTTCAAGTGAAGATCACGAATCACAAATCGTCCAGTTCTGCTTAGTTAAACTTTTCATTTTATAACTTAAAAATGTTGATGTTACTGATTGAATTTATTTTGATGGTATATTAGATTTTCTACTCACTAAAAGTAACATCGGCATTATGCCATTGGCCTTTCAGGCGAGAACTGATTCTGGAAACACAAGAGCCATATTCCATAGGGAACCAACTGAATGGGACGTTACGAACTCTAAACTCTTACCTGGGTGTGTAAACGCAGAGTTAGAGGCGTGTTGATTAGTATTTTTATTTTTTTGATTGTTTTGGTGATAACCATTGGCATAAAATATATTTAAAAATTACAATTCATATTTAAACGAAGTGCTGTTGTGACTACTCTTGGATATGAAGAAGTTTCCTCATCAAGGAAGCTTCTTGTAGAATCGATTCAACTGAGTCAACTCGATTCAGAATCAATTCTTCAGAAGCACCACGACTGAATCTTTAGACGATAAAACTATTAAACATTTGGTGTATGTGTGACACACTGTCACTGTCACTTGATGCATGTGTGTGTGTGTGTGTGTGTGTGTGTGTTGTGTGTGTGTGTGTGTATGCACAAATGCAAAAAGACATCATAGTCAGAGCAGGTATTGGATTTCTCAGCATGTGTGTGAGTGTGTGTGTGTGCGTGTATGCACGTGCATGTGTGTGTGTTTGTCCGTTTGCATGTGTGGTATGTACCACTCACACAGCTCTTTACGCAAATACCCAGACATAGCAATCACAAGAAAGGAGGGTCAGCTCAGAAGTAATTCTTGCACTATTTGTGAGAGCGAGTGTCGGCCTGGAGAGAAGAAGAAGAGAAAAGAGGCGGCCAGAATTCCAGGGATTCCTGTCCCACAAAAGCAGGATATGTGCATTGGCTCTCTCACACTGAATGATGGAGAGAAGAGGTCATTAACACCAGGAGAAAGAGAGCGAGCGAGAGAGCAACAGACATGGCCAAACCCCAGCCATTGTTATCGGACCAGACAAACATTTCCAAGGAAGAGGTCAAGTGGACAAGGTTATGCACTGCACACCTCCACAGGTTAAATAATATGCTCTCTATTGTCTAGATCTTAAGAAAATATCTATACTGGGGCAGTATACAGCCCATAAACCAAGATAATGATCTGAGGAACAAAATATCGCCAATTCAATTAAATCCAATTCGACTAGACTATTCTTAGCTAAACCTAAGAAACGTTAATGAATCTTAAATTTGAGGACAAACTTTATGTTTAAAGGATCCCTTCTGCAAAAATGGTTGTCGGAATAGTGAGCAGCACACTTTAACCATGTTTCAGACAAAAGATCTATCAATTATGTAGGGCTGTGCAAAAATTAATTGTGATCGATTCGCATCCAAAATAAAAGTCTGTGTTTACATAATATATTTGTGTGTGCTGTATATAATTATTTTGTATCTATAAATACACACACATGCATGTATATATTTAGGAAAATGTGTTATTCATATAAAATATTTATATTTATATAATATGGATTATGTATTTATATATAGGCCTATACAGAATTTAAGTACAAATAATTCTTAAATATATACATGCATGCATAGGTATTTATATATACAAAATAATTATATACAGCACACACAAATATATTATGGAAGCACAGACTTTTATTTTGGACAGCCCTACAATTATGATAAAACACTCTGTCAATAATTAATCCCTTAAAACTCATCTTTGATTACCAGCGTTTTTTCCCTTCCCTTCGTGCCTTAAAATATCTTGAATGTAACTCGACACCCTTGCCTCATTTAGTATGCGCGGTTCTATGAATATGCAAATGAGCCCCGCCTCCACTCACTCACTCAGCTCAGAGATCCACTGGTTGACGTCGTACAACTTGACGATCACAGGTTGATCTGATTGTTACAAGGTGGTCGTCAGAAACACCAGTGATTTCAAAGCGTGTTTTTGAGACTGTCTTTGGTTCACTGCAGTTTTAAGGAGGAAATACACAGCAATGCTGTCCACTTATGAACTTACACATGGTGAGTCTTAAAGCATATTAAAAACAACACACAAAAACATAAACAACAATCTTTTAGCAAAATGCTAATTCTTGCTAGCAACATGCTAATATGTTAAATCATGCTAGCACTAAACTTAACTGCAACATTTTAATTTAATCACAATTAACATGTAATTAAGTGTCTAAAAACTTTACATTCAGTTCACACTCAAGTATATTCTTCTTAAGTATATTATATCAATAACAAATACTCTTTTTAAAAGGATGCTAAAGTACTTCTTCATGGGTTAATTCACCCAAGAATGGAAGTTATGTCCTCATTTACACATCCTTGTGTCGTTTCAAGACTTTTTTTTCTTCTGTGGAATATAAAGAAAGATGTTTTGAGAAATGTCTGTGATATTTTTTTCCTTTAAATGAAAGTCAATGGCAATCAAAACTGTTTAGTTACCAATGTTCTTCAAAACATCTTTGTTCATGTTCCAGTGTTGAAAGAAAGTTATTCTGGTTATAGGAACAACACAAGGGTGAGTCAATTATTACAGAATCTTCATTTTTGAGTGATTATCCCAAAAATAACCAGACCGATTTAAAAAAAATACAAAAAAATCATCAGAATCCCAGACAGCAACATAGTGTTGGTTCAGATCCGGCTCACATCTGGTATGTGTTGAATCCATGTAACGGATGTGGCCCGAATCTGGTCTGACACTATGTAGGCTTCATAATGTATATTTAATGACCAGAATATCATATTTATGTATTATATGTGGGGTGGGCTCTAAGTAAGCTCCTGCAACCACCCAAACAACCTACTTTTACACAGCAAGCTCACAATTCCTTTGGAAATGACAAACTCTTGTTAAGTATGAACTAGAAACTGTTCCCCAGAACTGTATAAAGAAATTCTGTTTGTTCAGGCCAGTGTGCCTGTAAGTGTAAACACATCATTTGATGCCAAAAGATGGATAAGAGGGTGCAGTGAGTCAGCCGGACGTTGGGTGTGTGAAGTGTGTTTGATGGAAGGCTTGTTTTTTCCAAAGCACTGTAATGGAATTTGTGCTTCAACTGAATGACTGACTCACCGGGAGAAGCAAAACAGAGCGCAGGGGATATGTTTACAGAGAGAGATATTATAGCAACGCTGACACATTATAAACTCTGAAAAGAACCATCTGCAGGATTAGAAACACAATTAAGTCATGTTTCAAAGAGGTGGTATAATGCCCTTTTCACAAGATGCAAAATAAGTCCCTAGAGTGTGTATGTGAAGATTTAGCTAAAAAATACCCCACAGGTATTTTTATATAGCATTTAAAATTAAAATAAATTAAAATTGTCATTTTTTTAGGGTGAGCAAAAATGCACCGTTTTGTGTCTGTCCCTTTAAATGCAAATGAGCTGCTATTCCCAACACAAAGGGCGGAGTTTCAACAGCTTGGGCCCTATCTTGCACCCGATGCATTTATCATTCCTATTTTGCACCCGCGCAAAGTGGGCTTTTCACTCCACAGACGCACGTCGGCAAACTAGTGAATGAACTTGAGCTCCTGGGCGGGTCGGCGCAAAAAGGAGGCGTGTTTTGGCGCAAACATTCCCTAGCGCTATTTTGCAGTTTCTAGAAAACAATTGCGCCACTGACCAGAAAACACCTGGTCTGAAGTCAGTGGCGCGTTGCGTGTACATTCAGATGCTATTTTAAGCATGCATGCTTGGCCATAATACAGAGTGTGAACAACGAGCATACACTGTAGATGATTCTCTCATCTACACAGATGAATTTTACTTTTTGCAAATAATACATTATTATACAAGGAAAAATCTTAAAGGGTGGGTTTACTGCTTGTTTTCTTTGCATGATTGTGTTTATGGGGTGCAATATAACATGTATCCGTGGTTTTTCTTTTTTTAAAAGTCTTATTTTTCATAAATTTTACCTTTATTGTCAGCCGCGCTCTCCCCTGTCCCCTGAACGAGCGGTTCACTTCCTGATTCTATGAAAACACTCCCTCAGAACCACGTAGCGGGCTCAGATTGGTTCGTTTGGGCCGGTGTGTTGTGATTGGCTAAACTGTCGCTCACGTTGTCCGGAAGATTAACGCCCATGACCTTTACGGGCGAAACGGGCGGGCATGCCAAAGGTGGATAACATAGACGGTGGATACACGTAAATAATGATGTCGAGACTGCAGTATCACAGAGGCAGAATCAGACCGAGAAAGCCGCGATGAATCGAGTCAAGCAGAACCTCACCACACACGGCTCTTAATAAAGGTTTCTGAATGATAATTTGCTTCATTTTTTAACTTTATACACGTTTGTTTTACACAATAGCACTGAGCAATGATAGCAACTGACTGGCTAACTAATGTTAAACTCAAACAGCGTTTGCAGGTTTACGTTCTTGATCAAATCGAAAATAAAGTCATAAAGCATATATATATGAAAAATACATTTACAACATTAGTACTTATACAAAATTCAGGTCCATAATGTTTGTACGCGTTTGCCGTAGACACAAAATAGCCTAACTAGTAGCCCATAAAGCCTACAAAGCCAGTGCTGGCATTTGAAAAAAACAAAACAAAAAAAAACACAACGCTACGTCGGGAATTATACATGCAAATACATTTAAAATAATGAAGTCTTAGCCTACTTACAGGTTGTGGCCCAACAACTGCTGACTATTAACTGCTGGTTTTAAAGTTGGATCTGCTTCATGATTTAGAAACAGTTTCTTGTTTACGTTAATCCAGTGTTGAACTCGTGGAGATTCTGGAAGCTGTCTCCGTAAATGCGCAGCAAAGAGAGCTAGATTACGATCATCACTTTCAGGAATATAATCAAACACAAATTGTATCCATTGTTGTCGAAGTATAGTGTCCGTGGGAAGCCCGAAACACAGAAGACCTGACAGCTGCGTGAACACAACTCACTCGAACACATGCCCTTTCCTGCATATTCCGGAGGGAGTGGTTGATGCAAATGTGTGGGTTAGTGACGTACCATAACCCAGCTGTAGTCCAAAACGAGTCGTTTTTGTAGGCAATTTTACTTCTTGATTTTTAAAAGACGATATCTCTGCTTACACTAAACTTTCAGTGCTGCAACTTTGCAGATACTGTTCATGCACCAACAGCAACATTACACACTATTTAAAATGAAAAAAGTGAAATCGCAGTAAACCCGCCTTTTAAAACACGAGGGAAATCATTTTTGTGTCCATGACGATGGGAAAAATAGGCATAAAGCTTACACATTTACCCAAATTATCATATGCATGTTTAACCAAAGCTAATTTGGGTGTGTTTGTCCGTCCCCAATGTCCCTTCTCTTTCTTTTACAGCCCTGACGAGAACATCGATCTCTTCGGATGTGAACCGATGCTGAAGTGCGCCTGGTAAATGTGCTGTTTTAATAGAATTGCGCCATGGAACAAGTGCACCTCGTTCATCATGCTCTTAAAGGTAATGTGATATGACACTCTGATTGGTTTGTTTCTGTTACGCCCAAACCACACCTATGAATAATGAAGCTACTCCAGACCAACCCCTTTTAAACTTGCGTCGGGTGCAAGAGTCATTTATCCCGCCGGTGAAATAGCAACAGCGCCGAGATCCGCCTACAAAGTTACTTGCGCTTCGTGCTTGAACTCGCGTTTCAGATCGTTAAAATAGGGCCCCTTGTGTGTGTGTGTGTGTGTGTGTGTTAGCAGCTCCCGATTAACTCACACTTAACATTTCAAAAACTTTTAGCCTTTTATGTTCAAAGTGGAGTTTGACAATGATGGAGAGATGAAAAAAGAAGTGAGAACATGTAAGAAACAGGACATTTCTGAATGGTTAGTTGATGAATTTATGTAGCTGATGTGGAGTTAACAATCTTCTAGTCATTGATTAGCATATTCCGCTGTTATGATTTATAAATGGTTTATGGTTTATGTATATTTTTGAGTTTGTGATGTCACTAACCCGTGAGGAATGTCGTGTAGTCCTAAAAGCTGATTTCTGTAAAGCAAATATCTCCCTTTGCTTTGAACTTTGTAACTTTGCAGATGTTGTTTATGCTCAAACTGCAACATTACACACCAGCTAATGTTAGAAAAGTGAGATCATAATCAGCCACACTTTAATAAAGCCACATTTAAAAATAGCCTCACTTAGAAACGCTTTTGCAATGTTCCTTTCCACAATCTGTCAAGTCTGGGTGTGTAGAATCAGCTGCACTTCAGAGCCCTCACTGACAGGTCAAAGGTCACTCACATTCCTCACCAGAACGTCCTGAAGATTTCCTGAGAGCCTCGGGTTCCCGGGTCATCATACATGCTAGAAAACACAGCGCACTCGCACTTTGAAACAGACAAAAGTGTGTGTGCAAGTGGTCGTCTGAAAATGCTCATCTAGTTGTAGGCTTTGTCCCAAAAACTAGTGAGCAATCTAGACAGCATTTTAAGGCACTGTCCCTTCATAAATGCCTCATTTGAGCCAAAGAGTATGTATTCTTAAAGAGATAGGGGAGAGCAGGGCACAACCTAAAGCTTTTTGACTTTATCAGTTTGTGTAAACCTACTTAGGATTTATTTTCTTCTCACATTCATTTCACAGGTCTAGTACAATTATTGTGCTTTTGTTTCATTAATACAGTTAGTGTATAGGCCTACTTTTTTCTGATTTTACACCGAAAGAAAGAAAGTGAAGTTTGACAACATGCCCCATAGGTGGGGTACATTATAACATGACCATATGGCAGATTAAAATGTAAAGAAAATCTATCTTTTAATGTTGTTTGTGGTGTTTTTAATGTGCTTTAAGACACACCATGTGTAAGTTGATAAGTGGACAGCATTGCTGAGTATTTCCTCCTTAAAACTGCAGTGAACCAAAGAATCGCTGGTGTTTCTGACGTCACAAACCACCTTGTAACCAATCAGATCAACGTGTGATCGTCAACCAGTGGATCTCTGAGTGAGTGAGTGGAGGCGGGGCTCCTTTGCATATTCATAGAGCCGCGTATAATGAAATGAGGCAAGGGTGTCGCGTTACATTCAAGCTATTTTAAGGCATAACAACTTTAAATATATAATTTTGGTTAATCAAAGATGATACCATTATTGACTAGGAGGACTTTAAAGGTAAAAAAGTATTACGTTTTTACATCACATTTTTAAGATGGTCTGTCAAACTAAAAGAAGTTCAACTTTAAAAAAAAAAGACATTTTATAACAATCCCTAAATTATGTGGAAAATATGATTCCAAGAGTTTGATTGAAAGATACTTTTTCACAACAGTCCAAATACCTTAACATTTTTATAATCTTATAGTCAATGATCAACAGAAAGTTTTCATTTAACTAAGAAATAGTTATAGGGGATTATCACGCTGATACGCAGGACTTCCGGATTCAGCGATCTTTGTGCTCTGCCACTTCCGTTGTATCACCGATCTCGCTGACGAACTGATGAAGGACTACACTAAGTTTATTTTTACAGCATCCCTGGTAAATTTGTCTGATTCACTAAAGTGCCGGCTGCAAACACGCTACCTTGTTTTATTTTAAAGTTTTAATCCACTTCTTCCTTATACTCAATTCAGTCGGGAATCCACAAAAACTTGGTTGGCGTTGTTGGCTAGATTTACAAAGTGGAACAGAGGAGTGACATAAATAGCATTCGTCTCAGGCATTGTTGAACGGCGTCGGAAGTGGACATGCACAAAGTTGACAAATCCCGCCCATGAAACCCGGAAGCGTGATAATCCCCTATTAAGATCATTCAATAGAATTTTTTTAAATGTGGCTTTGTGTTTGCCTGACAGATGAGTGGAGGTACAACATATGTGTGTGTGTCTCGCTCTAATATCAGTGATGAAAGCGCCTCCTTCCTTCATCACGGCTGATGCACAGCAAGAACTCGCCAGAGGAACAGGTGTGTGAGAGCTTCGTTCTGCACAGTGTGTATAAGTGCACTCAAATCCAAAGCAAGTGTGCATCTTTTTGGTAAGCTGAGGTCCATAAGTGTTTGCTCTCTTGTTCTTGAACAAAATCCCCCCTTCCATCTCTATCCACCTTATTTTTCATAGCCATTTGTAACTTGAATATGTCTAGCTTCTGGTGTCATTCACTTCCAGTTGTACGAAACAGTCCGCTTATACTGCTTTATATTGCAAACTTTTAATTGTTATCAAATTATTCTAATTTTATTATCATAAACACACCAGTTTTTTCACGCACAATTTATGAGATTTACCCATAATGAAATGTGAAATGTGAAATGAGATTTGTTTTATTTACCCATAATGAAATGTTTCACACATAGCTTTCCGCGTCGCAAAATATTAGAACCGAATTAGCTTTTAAACATATAAAAGTGTACGATTACACCTGGTTGTAATACTCTACTCCATCATTTGTGAATTTCTGATGGCTAGAAAACTTTTCAGAATTATCAGAATGTGTTTATAACGCATAGTGTAACGTCATTTTGTGGTCCCATTTGCATCAGTAGCAAAAGAATAAAATCCATGATAGTTTTAGGTTTTTCAAAAGAGGAAAAAAAACATTGAGACTCAGAGATTGCTAATGTTGGTCAGAAGAGAGAAGGAGGTCAAATTTGGCGATAGTATTAGGCTATGTTTACACGGAAACGATTCTGAAGAGAAAACACAACAGTGGCGTTGCGTTATCACTTTTATTCTTCGTTTAGACGAGCGTTTTGGGTGGGAAATCGCGTGCATATGTTGACACAAAAGTGTGTGAAATTCAATGTAGTATGCACTCCAGGCGGCTAGGTGGCGATGTGGAGCACTGCCACACAACAACACCAAGTCCACGCGCCTGCGTACAACCTTCACTGTCTAGCAGACTTTTGGGTTTTTACCCTTTACACGGGAACGCGGCGGTGGAGCGTTTTTAAGATTTCCACTCTGGAGGGTGGTTTCATTTTTTGCGTTTTTAAGCCCCAAAAACACTGTCAGAAAAAGGCATACGTTGAAAGGCATATCCGATAAAATATTTTTACGTTTTCACCTGCGAGCGTTCTCGTGTAAAACAGGGCCTTAGAGACACTTGCGCAGGAACAGTTCTCTGTAATTAAATGGCAAGGTAATAAATCACAAGTATAGCGTCGCAAATGTGCGTCATTTTTTTTAAATAAAAAAAACATTGAACACCAAAATGACAATTAAAGTTTTCTTTCAGTAAAAAAAAAACATCTTTATGGCTTAAATATCTCAAATGTAATTCGACACCCTTGCTTCATTTAGTATACGCGGCTCGATGAATATGCAAATGAGCCCCGCCTCCACTCACTCACTCAGCTAAGAGATCCACTGGTTGTCGATCACACGTTGATCTGATTGGTTACAAGGTGGTTTGTGACGTCAGAAACACCAGCGATTTCAAAGTGTGTTTTTGAGACTGTCTTTGGTTCACTGCAGTTTTAAGGAGGAAATACTCAGCAATGCTGTCCACTTATCAACTTACACATGGTGAGTCTTAAAGCACATTAAAAACACCACATACACACAAAAACAACATTAAACGCTGGATTTTCACCACAGAGTGTAAAGTGTTTTCTGGGAGACCTCATCCTGACCTCAAGAAATCACACAGAAGCTAGCCAATCAGATTACAGCTTGATAGTTTGGCAGGTCTTGGCATTTTGTAGCAAAAGGAAGATCTGGATGTCGGGTTTGTCAGACCCTCTCGCTGAAGTTGATTAATTTCACTGTAAGAATCCAGAAACCCAATTTCTTCATTCTACTGGTGAACCTGGCTGCGCACGCAGTGCTGAGCACACAGAAAATAAGGCAAACAGTGTTTTCAAAGAGGGTAAAGTGTCGGGGTTTCTGAGGCAATGCGCTCTCACACAGACCGGGCTGTTTGAGGAGGAACGCAACGGGGAAAACCACTTTCTCCTACAGAGCACAGCCTGTTGATTTCAAGAGGAAAAATGTTATCACAGAATGCAAACAAACACTGCTGAGAACACATCCTCACACAGGACACAGAGAACGCCTGCTTGTGAACGTTGACCTCATGCCCATATCTTTATCAAACTAACTAAATTCACAAGGCCTGGGTATTTTTTATGGGTGAGCCCCTCAAGACCCAATGAGTCGTCTGGCTACATCTACGTGAATGAAAACAGCATAGTAATTTTAATGGGAACATATCATGAAAAGTGATATAATCGGGGGCCGGTTTCACAAAGCTATTTTATACCGGTCTATATTGTTAGACAAGTCTAAAATTTGCTCATAGATTAGTCTATTGCAAGTTCGACTGTTTTAAAAAAATAAAGACTGACTTAATTTATGGTTCAAGTAACCCAAATCCGATTTTTTCCTCTCATGTGGCACAGATCGGATATGACCAGATGAACGTGTAAGCAGGAAAAAAACGCATGGATTTCGATTTTCTCAGATCGGATTCAGGCCTCATTCATATGTGGTAATAAATCGGATATGAATCGGATACGTGCATTTGCGTGTGCCATGTAAGCAGACAAATCGTATATTCCCCAGTAAATGCGAGTTCAGTCCGTCATTAAAAAGTGCGCGATTACAGGCGCGAATGGAAGAAAGGATACACACAGTGGAGCAATGCGGAGGTTTCATGTATTTTGAGTGTTTGGGGCGAAGAGTGCAGGCAAAAATACAGGGTTGTCACAGAAATAAATCCGTATTTGATCACATTTTCACGAGATATGAGGCATCGTGTTAAGTGCTCGTGGCTATAGTGCCTCTCCTCTCCTCTTTTTTTCTCCGCAGTACGAGACCAATGTTTTGATGTCTTTTCAAGATATTGTGGAAAGAAAAACACTGGATAATTTTAATCACATCTGTATCCATTGCATTTCGTGCTGTTTTACTTAATTTTCCAGGTCAAAACGTCTACATTTGGTAGTTTCAGCAGTGTATAGTGTAAATGCAAAAATCGGATATGGGTCACTTTTTTTTTTTTTTTTTTTTTTTGCCATATAGAATTCAAATACAAACAATTAAGGCATAAATCAACAATCATACAGTTACATTCGTGTTGATATATCACTAAAAGAAGAAGAAAAAAAATTACATAGGAGAAAAAAAAAAAGAAAAAAAAAAGGGGTGAGGGTCTTATTCCAGTAACCTAAACAGTTCCAAAACGGAGAGAAGTTTCAGGGCTTTTGAGTCCGTCATCCAACGAAGAGATTTTACAAATAAGTTCAAGTCATTCTTCCAACCATTGAAATGGGGTTTGATCTTTACAAATTTACATCTGTGAATGAAGTGTTTACCCAAAACAATCAGATTGTTTATCAAAAAATCTAAGTTTTTATCATTCAAAAACACTCCAACTTTAATTGAGCATACATTCAAAGGGAGAAGTGAAATCTCCTTAGCTTGTAACCAACTCTGAAATGCAAGCCAAAATTCTTGTACAACTTCGCATTGAAAGAAAATATGTTCAACAGTCTCGATTTCCTTCTCACAAAATCCACACGAATTATTTTCCCAATTGAATCTTTCATGTAAAAAGGAATTAGATGGATATATGTCATTCAATATTTTAAATGTCACTTCTTTTGCCTTAGGAAAGATTGGGTATGATAAATACCGCCTCCGTATCCTTTTTGCCTCTTCATCACTGAAATCTTTTAGAACATATTTTCTTTTCAGTTGACCAGGGAAATACTGTTTAGATAACACATTTCTAGTAAACTTATTTGTAAACTGTCTACTCTTTAACATAACTCCTTCAATACAAAGAGGTCTCATTTCTGAATGAGTGTTTGAGTATATCACAAACTGTTTAATCATCATTTTCAGGGGTGCTGGGATGGCCTTTATATGGGTCACTTTTAAAAGATGATGTAAGGAGGTCGTAAAAAAAATCGGATATAGTCAGAAAATCGGATTTGGGCATCAAGGCTTGCAGTGTAAATGCAGCCTAAGACACCTTTCCCCAGGCTAACTTAAGGCCCGGTCACATCGAGACGATTACTCAGCGCGCGTTATTTGTCAGCGTTTTTCAACGCGTTTTTTGTGTTCACACCCAAGCGATTTTCGCTGACAATGAGCCGAGTGAACATGCAAATTCATTCCCTGACATTAGATGGCGCACATTTGCTCTGCAATACAACTCCAACAGTTCTCTTTTATCAAGATGTTTGCAGTCGCGTTTGTCACATACAGTAGTTCTTTATGTTCTAACACTAACCAGAAGATCTACATTCATCTTGCCTTGCATCTTCCTCGTCTTATTTCTTCCTGGTAGTGTAGACCATAATGTGTATGGTGTCAGACGGTGACGCTACTTGGCGTATATCTTCTCTCCGTTACGTATGTGTGCTCGGCAAGACCGTTTTGTGTTTGAACGCTCCCAAGTTGTGTTTTACTGTAACTTCAAAAGCTCCAAACACGTGAACAAAAGCGCCAATCAAATTTTTTTTAGTTTGATGCATCAAGCTAAAAAAAAGAAAACGAACTTGAGGCGTTTAAAAAAAAAGACTCTTTTACGCGTGCTGTTTTCTGCAGCGGTGTGCACATTCACATTGGCGCCCATTGTTTAGTCACAAACGTTAAACGTCGGCGAATATCGTGTGCGAAATTCGTCCCGGTGTGAACAGGCCTTTAGGGCTAGAGACTCTGTTACCTTGGCAACCAGCGGCAACAATCGGTTACACTACAAACAGCCGAAAGAAAACATAGGCGACTGTCCACCATACTGTATATATTCATCACCGTTTCAGTGTCTTTAAGTTTCTCTTGGGGTCCTCCTCCCGTTTTTGGATTGTACTTGTACTATGTTTTTGTACCTTTTCTATACGTCTTCAACGCTCCGCTCAATAGTCAGATTAACGCTGTTAACTGTTATAGCAATCTTTGTCCAAATTAAACATCTTTCTTCTTGTTACTACATTCTTCTAGCCGGGGTTTTCCCATGCTGCCTTGCCGCAGAGCGATTTTATTCACGCTGCTAGGCAGCCTGGACACCATGAACCAAATTTTCCCCTGAGATCAGGGAACCAATCACAGAATGGGGAGGGAGCAGCAAGACGATGACGACGTATATGCGACACACCAAAGCGAAGTTACCATTAGATTACAGCCTAATGTTTGACATTATCGGCTCAACTGATTTGCAGCAGGGGGATTTAAAGCTGTTCCCTTTTATTGGCGATTCACTTATTACTTTTTACATCAATAACGTTAGCCTTTTTTGTTTGATCACATATTTTACCATTTCATGTGTTTTAACAGCTAGATCGTGTTGCTATGGACGCAGTTGATCACTCTGGTAATATAGTCATTTTAAAACGAATAAACTCCTTATTAAAACAATATTTTGTGTCAAATTATTGATTTAATTGGTAAGGTAGCCATGTTATAAGTGGGGAAAAGTTATACAAACCCTTCAGGCTGATTCAAGACCCCTCGCTTCGCGTTAGAGTTCGCGGGGTTGTATTCGCTATAACAACCGTCTCGCTATACATTATCCCTTACTTTTATTTATTTATTTCTATGAAGGCTGACAAGACAAGTGTGTTTAAACCAACGCATTCTCATCCTTTAAAAACGGCGTCTATACTACGCACATGGCACCTGTTCTCGATTTAATACAACACGCGCTGTGATGGTTAGGTTTAGGTGTAGGGTAGGGTAGCCTCATGTTACGCTAAAGGATTTATGACGCCTTGGGTTTGCGTGTTATATTAATGATAAAGGGTACCATGTGCGTAGTATAGCGCCGTTTTTGCATATCAGCGTCACATATGACGCTAAAGGATGAGAGCGGGCTCGTTTAAACAGTGTGGTACAGCAAACAAACCAGTAGACGCAATAACGTGCACTTGCTAGTCTGTTCCATTTACGTGTTCTCCGAAATGCTAAAGAGGAGCCTCGTATAGCCTCTGAAGGAAATGATTTGGAAAAACCCGAAGTATCCTTGACATTGAGAAACACGTTTTGTGTATACATAAATCTCCTAATTCTCTGACCCATCGTCGTCTTCATCGTCTAATTTTCTGTCGCTCTACATACGTCATCTGGTATCATTGACCCAAATGGCTGTGAGCTACGTACAGGTGCATTTGATAGACTTTCGTAGCACCCAATAATACGGCTCTGGGCATTCGTAAACCACGCCTCAAATACGAGAAAATGAACATGTTTCTAGACCACGTCTCATTCTCAATTATACGTGGTCTGGCGTAGCCAGGCTAACATTCTCCGCTAAATGTCCCAAGTAAATTTTCTTTGTAACTGTTACACTCCTCCAACAAACACATATTTACAGTGTAATATTTACCGCTCAGTGTAAACACCACGGAGCGGTTGAATGTGCTTACTCGATCCGCCATGTTTTTTTGTTTTGAAAAGTGTCTTATTTTACCCAGAATGCATTGCAGTGTAGTCCTACTTAAGATCGTCATGATTGAATAGAGAAGTGGGAACGTGACGTCAGCGGACCCAGGTAACGCAAGGCATTGTGGGATTTTGGGACACAGAGGTTGCGTGAGAAATGAGTAGGTCAAATCTGCAGTATATTTTTTGTAGACATGTACTTTTGATCTATTTACTAGTTCTTTATTTATTTTTGTGTGTACGGTTAAGCACCAATATACCAAGGTAAAATCCTCGTATGTGAAAACCTGGAAATAAACCGGATTCATGATTTTATTACAGAAACTAATCTAGAACATTGCAGAAACAACAAAAAACAACAGCTTTTCACCTGGAAATTACATTTAATAAAAGTAAACAACTTAACTAAAATGTTTCCTAAGTAAAAAAAGAAAATATAGGCTATATAGCGCAGTTCAACTTTTTTTTTATTAGAATGCAAGTTACAAACATACAAGCATCACAGTTCGTAAACACATATTATACAAAAAAATAAACATCAGAATCAAATTAATTGAAAAAAAATAATTAAAAATAAAATAAATCAAAATAATAATAATAATACATAGCTTAAATAGACAGACTTACAAACTTAATTATCTATAAAAAGAGAAATAATTTTCCTAATTTTCACCTGAACATTTTAGAGCATAATTCAATTGCTGACATAGCTTTCTTATTTTAACCCGTTTTAAGCTCAAAATATCTATCAGTTTCGATGCAGAGTTTAACTTGCAGTATTGTTGTTGTTGGTGACAGAGAGGTGTGTCCGGCTCAAATGTGTATGCGCTCACACCACAAACAAGGTTAAGAAAACACGTCAGGAAATGTTGTTTGCGATAGCTTGTTCAGATCAGTCGATCACTCTTTGTGTTGGTACGGTTAGAGCCCGTTAATTGCCTTTATTTTTCTCTAAGCAGCGCCCCTTTGCTTCCTTGTTCAGCTTATCTCGGTAGAGAACCTTGTGCTTGATCTTCGACACGGTCCATGCTGGGTTTGTTTACCTTAGTTACGGCAACCGTGTCCTAAAATATGGCCGCCGCTACCCAGAGTGCACTGCACCATGACGTAGATTCCCATCCTCTATATGGAAATAAAGAGAAATAACTGAGAAAAATGAGAAACAGTCCTCAGATGTACCCATCAGGTCATCTATTTGCTTAAACGGCTTGGTTGGTTCTTACGCTAATTTAAGTATGAGAGCCGACGGCCGGAGCGAGTGAGATCTGTTTGCCGGTGGAGGCTCTCAGACTTTCCCTGAGTCACCGGCCCTCAAAAGACGCCTTTCTCCTCTGCAAAGTCAAAGCTTACCTGATGCAATTAGGTCAACGCATATAATCACACACACACTTTAGAAAGCTTAATAAAGGAGCTTCACTCACACACAACCTCACTTAAATCTGGAATATGACACTAGTAACGGAAATGCACAATACAATGAATATTGCAAAAGTGAAACAGTGTGCGATGAATAGGAGTGAGTGGGGCTCTATTGTGCACCTCCTCTTCCAAGCAACCACACACATCTCTCTGGTATTGTTATTTTATCACATTTCTCTTTTAAGTGTGTTTGAAGGTCAGAGGGGCTGGTGGTCAGTCCGTCTGGTCAGAACAAACACTGGCAGTCAATGACGTGTCTAGCCCTGTTGTGTGTCTCGCACTTTACTGCAGTTCTGTTCAGAAGTTCATTGGTTTGTCTTTCTGAGATGTGTTTGTTTCACTCATGCATCGCCACCTGACAGACACAGGCTGTTTGTACTATCACATATCTTACTATTTTTGGATTATTTAGTATGTATGCAGTACACATAATGCAAATGTTTTGCATGCATGGCCATGGATGGACTATATGGATAACACAATATTTTCTCAAATGTGCTGTACACCAGAACACACTGCGCTCAATCACAGCTAATAGGAAATATTCTGGTGAGATTCTCTTAAATTTATTAAAGGAGTAGTTCACTTTAAAAAACTTTTGCTGATAATTTCTCACCCCCATGTCATCAAGATGTCCATGTCTTTCTTTCTTTCAGTCGAAAAGAAATTTAGGTTTTTGATGAAAATGTTCCAGGATTTTCTCCATATAATGGATTTCATTGGAAACCAAACGGTTCAAGGTCCAAATGAGTTTCAGTGCAGCTTCAAAGGACTTTAAACGACACAGGCGATGAATAAGGGTCTTATCTAGGAACCTTGACTGAAAAAAGATTTGTTCATTTTCATGACGTTTCACAGTCGAACGCTCATCACAGAACAGAGCAAGGCAAGCATTTGTGCTTATAAAACTTAGTTTTTTAGTTCTTTAATAAATTTTTTAAATGAATATTTTTGAAAAAATCTTTTTCTTATTCATCATCTGGTGATGTTTAAAGTCCTTTGAACAGTTTGCACTGAAACTCTCATTTGGACCTTGAACCGTTTGGTTCCCATTGAAGTCCATTATATGAGAAATCCTGGAATGTTTTCATCAAAAATTTCATTTCACCGTTCTAGGTTAACTAAGCCACTTCTATCCAAAATTTGGTTGCATTGCCAAAATAACTTACAAAATGTTCAATATTTCATCATGTAAGCAAAGTCAACAAGGCGTTTGGTTAAATTTCTTAACGTAATTCATTTCTGTTATGTAATTGATGATTATTCTTGGGCTATGGTTAAAACTTATATTGAATTTTCAAATGACAGCCCAAATTTTGCCTTGTTTAGCCTACATGTCTGTTTTTGGACAGCTATTAGAAATCTTTTAAATGCAAAATTGCAGGCTGTGACCTTATTATCATTAATAGATCGTTCAGAGTTTTCTGTGCTCCGTCTATAGTTATGCGTACTTTCAATATAGTGCTGTAGTGGCCGAACACGAGTTCGACTAAAACGACGTTTTTCTATTGTTTCGGATTTGTCTTGGTATTTGCACCAGTACTTGGTCTCGCCAAATGTTTTAGTTGGTCTCAGATCAAGTCCAGCATATTTTTTTTAAATTACATACGTTAATTAAATTATGACTATTTTTACTATAATAAGATTGTGTATAATACATACTAGTACGTAGCAAAGTCATATTGAATTCTGAAAACAGCCATAATAAATAATATGATTCAGATGCATGATTAAAGGAAACACCTGCACAAACCTCACTGACAAACAAATGTCATGCTATCCATGCAGTAAATGACTGATTTGTGTGGATGCGGCATGTCACCCAGAGTCACACCACAAACGTTATGTTTAGTGTCTCAGCATCTGTGAGCACTGAGGAACAAACCTGGATGTGAACGGTGGAAATCCCAGAGCACACAACTCACTCTCTCACAGTGTTTTCGCCCATTCTCCCCTACATAAACACTTAATATCTCTGTGCGAATGGAAAAACAAGTGCAATGGGTGTGTGTTCATGTGTGCGGTGAGACGGGAGGTTACCTGGAACAGAGACAGAGGCTGGGTGTGAGAAGCGACCCGGGGAGGACACTGCAGCTGTGTGTGTGTGTGTGTGTGTGTGTATTTGTACCAAAGGGTCAAGGTTTGGCCTGTTAGCAATAGCAGCCGCTGGATGTTAAAAAATCCCAAAAAGCTTCTTTCTCCACTGGTGGCCAGTCAAAAGTAGCAGAATATACTGATTAATTACCTTTTTTGCAAGCAACAAATGCATTACAACATTTTATCATGTTTTACCAATGCATATTATTATTTATATACTATTTAAAAGTTTGAAAACAGTAGATCTTATTGTTGCACAAATAATGATTAAATAAAGCAAAGTTTAAAGCTAATCAAGAATTTGTAGAGCTAGGTTTTTTTTAATAAGCTGTGCACTACTTAATTAAAAATACATTAGAATGTGATTTAAATCTTTATCTACTGTTAATTTTTACTGTAGGTGATTATATATATATATATATATATATATATATATATATATATATATATTTATAAAACCTCCATATATAAATAGCCTATATTATTTATTTTTTTTAAATTGTATATATATATATATAAATATATATATAAAATGTAAACCTCCTCCACTGTAAATTTAAAGTTAATCCAAAACAGGAATTTAAATCACAGTATAAAATAATGGAGCAACAGGTTTAAAGTTAATCAATTTCAAATTTAAATAACAACCAGGGATGAAATGTTTAATGTTTAATATATTTTAATGTTTGGTGCAACAGAATTATTCAATAATCTTTATTTAATATAGATTTAAACTTGATCCATATGTTTTTTTTATAAATATTATACTGTTCACAAAATACAGAAGTATTTTATATTATTGTAACATGATTACATTTTTATATATTTAACAAACAGGAAAAGCCCTGATTTAGCCACCACTCCAGTCAGAAAACTGTCTAAAGGCCAGCAGCACTGCAGGTAAAAACTGACTTTTAATGAAGTACTAAATAAATATCTATAGTTGTAAAAAATCTGCACAACCAATCAAGAACTCAACAGAAGTTTGTCCAGGCTGGGTTTGCTGATTAGCATTCAGGCTGGTCAGAGAAATGCTGGATTTTGGATGATGGATTTCTTTAAAAAGATAAATGAGATTGATGGCAGACATTTGAATAACAGAGTATGTATGTATGTAACATAATGTATGTTATTAGTTGTCAAATAAGGATTTATACATGCAGAACATACCAGCTGCAAGTTCAGTTCAGTGAAGCTTTGAATCTCCTTGATTTGGCCATTAGCTGTTTATTATCATTAGGCTACAATTCATTTATTTCTCAAAGTTAGTCTATGTTTAAAACATGAAAAGTCCTTCAAGACAAAAGTGCATTGGACACAACTACCTACTAATGGAAGAGGTTTAGCAGATTTGAGAGCCATCTCTAGGTCTGTGTCCTCTCCAACACTTCACTGATCCTAAACTCAGGCTTAAGGTCAGACTCAGACTACTGTGGTTTGGGTGTGTTGTGGTCAGGCTTGGCAGTTTTTGGTCCAGTGATCCACACCCACTATCTGTGGATAGATGAGTGGGAGAGAAAAAAGGAAAGAACACAAACAGACATTTTATGAAATCCAGTAAAATTGGGTTTTTGTGACATAAAAGAACACATTGAGAAACATTTTTGGATGATTTTGCAAAAAAAAAAAAAAAAACTGACCTAAAGCATCTGGTGCAAGTAGTGCAAATACTGTAGCCTCTGTGATCAAAGCGGAATTAGATTTTTTTTAAGTCTCCCTATCTTGGATCACCAAAATGAAACATGTAAACCTTTTTCCTTGAAAGAAATTTCTTTCGTGGCTTAAAATATCTTGAATGTAACTCGACACCTCGCCTCATTTAGTATGCGCGGTTCTATGCTTATGCAAATGAGCCCCGCCTCCACTCACTCAGCTCAAAGATCCACTGGTTGACGATCACACGTTGATCTGATTGGTTACAAGGTTGTTTGTGACATCAGAAACACCAGGATTAGAACAGATCACCGTCAGAATCCTTTTTAAGAGTTTCAATAATAAGAACCCTTTAGAGTTCTTTGTAACCAGGAAAAAGGTTCTATATGGAACCTTTTGGGTTCTTTCATTATCATTTATTTATGTCCTTTCCGGATTAAATATTTCATATTATTGACAAACATCAAGACCCTAAAATGTATTTATGAATGCATGTGAATGATCACAAAATTTAAGATATGGGGGTTAGAAAATGTATATAATTATATCATTTTACGTAATTAATCAATATCACACGAAGAGTGCCATTTCAGTTTTCTCCTCCAAAAATCAGCATGATTAAAATGTGATATTAAGTAACTACAACAGTTTAATACAGTAAACAATAATTTAATTACAACTAAAAAATGTTGCAGAATAATGTAATATATGAATGAATAATAGCCTATAAAGAACCTTTGTGCCAAGAGGGTTCATTCTTGTCATTATAGAATTATATTTTTTAGGATAAAAGGTTCTTTGGAGTTGAGTAAGAACCCTATGCTTCATATATAAAACCCCAATGAACCCTTTTTTATAAGAGTGTACACACACACTTATCCCAGAACACAGCGTTGCTTTGGATGTTCAGTAAGTTTCAGTCTCAGAAATAGGCAATATAAATATAAATACATAAATAGGCGACATAAAAGCTGACCAATCAGGTTGTGAACAGAATATTTTGTTTATGTGATAAAAATGCCAATCTGAACACTAATTGGACCAGGACAAAATTTATATACTGTATATGTATATATACTGTATATATATATATATATATATATATATATATATACATACATTTAAATGACAAAACTGAGAATTGTTTTATTTGATATCATTAGGCAAAGGGCGTATCCCGAAGCTTGTGTGCTGACCTCTGACGGGGAATGTTGCGGGGAGAGATTGTGGATGTGAGGAGAAGCCGATGCCCATCCTCCGTGGGGTGTCAGCGCTCTCTAGTGTCGAGTTCCTCCCTCTCTGCTCCCTCCTGTCTCCAACATTACCCCCTCTTCCACAGGTGAGCCTGAAGAGGAATGATAAATATATTTCTTTTTGCATTAACTTTTGAAAAGTGCTGTGCCTTCATATTATCATGGCTGTGTAAATGCATTAGACACCTTCCCTAATTACTCACCGCGTTTGATGACTTGGACATTTGGACAAGATGGAAGGCAGATTAACTCTTTTATAGCAATGTTTGGAGATCTAGACCTTTAAGGTGAAAAGTAGATTATTAACATTAATATAGATCACTGCAAATCAAAAATACACTGTGCATGTGAATTATTAAATATAAAATACATGCTCATAAATATTTAATTTAATAATATGCAGTATTAGTAATATGACATATATAGCTTAACCAGTTTGTGTATGCTATCAGAAAAAAAGGTTTGATTATAGGGTTCTCGACTCAGTTTTAAAGAATTAGGGGTAACACTTTACAATAAGGTTTATTGGTTAACTTTAATGTATTAACTAACAATGAGTAATACATTCTGTTACTATTTTAGTTAATCTTCAAGTTAAACTCTTTAAGTTTAGTTCAAAGTACAGTAACTAATGTTAAGAAATAAAACGTGATTTTAATAATGTATTAGTAAATGTTGAAATTAATATTAACTAAGATTAATAAATGCTGTAGAAGTATTGTTCATTCTTAGTAAATGTTAACTAATGTAGTTAACTAATGAACCTCATTGTAAAGTGTTACGGAATTAGGTTCTGTATAAGGAGAAATGTCTTAAATGGTTGCATAATACTTTTTTTCTTCTAATGTTAGTGTGTTTCCAGAGCTGTTTAATATGGAAGCTTATTGCAGTCGCTAAATAAAAAAAATAAAAACAAACAATTCAATATGAAGTAGAATCTGGGGAGATAGTCGCAATTCAAGAGATATATAAAGTTCCAACTATGAGAAAAAAGACAGAATTAAAGCTTCTTCTGTTTAAAACACATAATTGCAGAGTTATATCTGGAAATTCTGACATATTTTCATATACAATTGCGAGATTATCGGCCAATATGAGAAAATATTTTCCCCTCAGAATAGTTTATATCTTCGCAATTCTGACTTTATATCAGCAATTACTGACTTTATATCACGCAATTACTGACTTTATATCTCGCAATTCTGACTTTATATCACACAATTCTGACTTTATATCTCGCAATTCTGACTTTATATCACACAATTCTGACTTTATATCACGCAATTCTGACTTTATATCACGCAATTCTGACTTTATATCTCGCAATTCTGACTTTATATCACGCAATTCTGACTTTATATCTCGCAATTCTGACTTTATATCACAATTCTGACTTTATATCTCGCAATTCTGACTTTATATCACGCAATTCTGACTTTATATCACAATTCTGACTTTATATCACGCAATTCTGACTTTATATCACAATTCTGACTTTATATCTCGCAATTCTGACTTTATATCACACAATTCTGACTTTATATCATTCGCAATTCTGACTTTATATCTCGCAATTCTGACTTTATATCACACAATTCTGACTTTATATCGCAATTCTGACTTTATATCGCGCAATTCTGACTTTATATCACACAATTCTGACTTTATATCTCGCAATTCTGACTTTATATCTCACAATTCTGACTTTATATCACGCAATTCTGACTTTATATCACGCAATTCTGACTTTATATCACGCAATTCTGACTTTATATCTCGCAATTCTGACTTTATATCACGCAATTCTGACTTTATATCACCAATTCTGACTTTATATCTCACAATTCTGACTTTATATCTCACAATTCTGACTTTATATCTCGCAATTCTGACTTTATATCACGCAATTCTGACTTTATATCACGCAATTCTGACTTTATATCTCGCAATTCTGACTTTATATCTCGCAATTCTGACTTTATATCACGCAATTCTGACTTTATATCTCACAATTCTGACTTTATATCACACAATTCTGACTTTATATCACGCAATTCTGACTTTATATCACACAATTCTGACTTTATATCTCGCAATTCTGACTTTATATCACGCAATTCTGACTTTATATCACGCAATTCTGACTTTATATCTCGCAATTCTGACTTTATATCGCAATTCTGACTTTATATCATCGCAATTCTGACTTTATATCTCGCAATTCTGACTTTATATCTCGCAATTCTGACTTTATATCACGCAATTCTGACTTTATATCTCACAATTCTGACTTTATATCACGCAATTCTGACTTTATATCACGCAATTCTGACTTTATATCTCACAATTCTGACTTTATATCACGCAATTCTGACTTTATATCACGCAATTCTGACTTTATATCTCACAATTCTGACTTTATATCACGCAATTCTGACTTTATATCACACAATTCTGACTTTATATCTCGCAATTCTGACTTTATATCACACAATTCTGACTTTATATCACACAATTCTGACTTTATATCTACGCAATTCTGACTTTATATCACACAATTCTGACTTTATATCACACAATTCTGACTTTATATCACGACAATTCTGACTTTATATCACACAATTCTGACTTTATATCACGCAATTCTGACTTTATATCACGCAATTCTGACTTTATATCACGCAATTCTGACTTTATATCACACAATTCTGACTTTATATCACACAATTCTGACTTTATATCTCACAATTCTGACTTTATATCTACGCAATTCTGACTTTATATCTCGCAATTCTGACTTTATATCACGCAATTCTGACTTTATATCTCGCAATTCTGACTTTATATCTCGCAATTCTGACTTTATATCACGCAATTCTGACTTTATATCACACAATTCTGACTTTATATCTCGCAATTCTGACTTTATATCTACACAATTCTGACTTTATATCACGCAATTCTGACTTTATATCACACAATTCTGACTTTATATCTCGCAATTCTGACTTTATATCACGCAATTCTGACTTTATATCTACGCAATTCTGACTTTATATCACGCAATTCTGACTTTATATCTCACAATTCTGACTTTATATCACACAATTCTGACTTTATATCACGCAATTCTGACTTTATATCTCGCAATTCTGACTTTATATCTCACAATTCTGACTTTATATCTTCGCAATTCTGACTTTATATCACGCAATTCTGACTTTATATCACGCAATTCTGACTTTATATCACGCAATTCTGACTTTATATCACGCAATTCTGACTTTATATCACGCAATTCTGACTTTATATCACGCAATTCTGACTTTATATCACACAATTCTGACTTTATATCTCGCAATTCTGACTTTATATCTCACAATTCTGACTTTATATCTCGCAATTCTGACTTTATATCACACAATTCTGACTTTATATCACGCAATTCTGACTTTATATCACGCAATTCTGACTTTATATCACGCAATTCTGACTTTATATCACACAATTCTGACTTTATATCTCGCAATTCTGACTTTATATCACGCAATTCTGACTTTATATCACGCAATTCTGACTTTATATCACGCAATTCTGACTTTATATCAGCAATTCTGACTTTATATCACGCAATTCTGACTTTATATCTCACAATTCTGACTTTATATCTCACAATTCTGACTTTATATCACGCAATTCTGACTTTATATCTCGCAATTCTGACTTTATATCTCGCAATTCTGACTTTATATCACGCAATTCTGACTTTATATCACGCAATTCTGACTTTATCATCACAATTCTGACTTTATATCACACAATTCTGACTTTATATCCGCAATTCTGATTTTATATCACACAATTCTGACTTTATATCACGCAATTCTGACTTTATATCACACAATTCTGACTTTATATCACACAATTGTAGACTTTATATCACACAATTGCAACTTTATATCAATCAGATTCTACTTATATCTTCGCAATTGCAACTTATATCAGTGCAGATTACTGACTTTATATCTTCGCAATTGTAAGAAAAAGTAGGAATTGTGATAAAAAGTTGCAGTTACCTTTTTTATTTTTCAGTCTCTGGCAGAAACAAGCTTAATTCATAAAATTGAAACTAAATAAAACTATATAAAAACTAAATTAGTAAAATGATCCCATGTTGGAACGCCAAAAGCGCCAGATGGAACCTCTAAGCTTACAGAACCTTTTCGTCTAAAACTGACAGTTTATAGATGCAATGGGAAGACATCATTGATATAATTATTGTGAGGTCAGGTCTACTTGTTTAGGTGTTGCCACTGAGGCTTGTGGTGCGGGTTTGGGATCCATGTGACCACTGGACACAAGTGGAAACTCAGAACAGCTCAGGAAAGGACTGATGTGAACAGTATTTAACTGCAAAAACAAGACATAATTTAATACTCATTCAGAACATCGACAGATGCTGATCAATCAGATCAGACTACAGTACATCACTTCTCACACACTCCACAAGTGCCAAAAATGAAAATGCATATTTTGAAAGTCTCCACATACCTTTATTTTGTTTTGTGTATCTGAATGAGCGTGCTGGAAATGGATTCTGGGAAGGAAAGATCTGCTCTGCCAGAAAAATAACCATACCAAAGATGGAATAATAATAGTTTTGATGACTAATTTACTAATGCGATGACATATTAGACTCACCTCTTGATCTTTCCAGTGTCTTCTGTGTGTATGGGGAGATCATTCAGAGATTCCTCTGTGTCCGCACTGTATGATAGCCTTTCTCTACTCGCTCTCCTCCGTCCAGCCCATTCAGAGACATTGACAACACTCAGAGATGGAAAGATATCTGTTGGTGTTACAAGAAAGCCGAATAACATCATGGCATTATAGCACAATTCTATTGAATAGGAGCGTATGTGACACAGAAATCACAGGCATTCAGTGAATTCCAGTGAGAAAGTAGATGTGCAGAAGTGATCAGAAATGCAGTGCAAACACACCGTCTTTGAGAGAGCATCTCTGGACGCGTGCTGGAGCGAGGCGTGTGATTCCTCGGCTTCCTGGGTGCTCAGTGTCCCAGCAGCACGGGATGCGAACACAGGCGGCCTGGAAACAGTGAGCTCCATCCACATCACTGAAACACCAGGGCAAAGACATCAGCTTTCAACTGCATACAACCTGACCACATCTCAGACATTTTACATCAGTTTTTTATATGCATTTTATGAAATTTGATGTATTTGATTTTTTTTTATATGTTATAGTCTATAAATATTAAATATTATATTTTATATAATATTATATAAATATTTCTATATTTGTTTTCAAAGAGACTGCATCCAATCTGATCGGAGTCTGATAGATTTTATATGAGTTTTTATATGCATTTTATGAATTTTGATGTATTTTATATAATATATATTTCTTGAATAAGTTTTTAGTCTATAAATATTAAATATTATATTTTATATAATATGATATAAATATTTATATATTTGTTTTCAAAGAATTGCATCCAATCTAATAGGATCTGGAAGATTTTATATAAGTTTTCTATATGTATTTTATGAATTTTGATGTATTATATATAATATTATATATTTCTTGATGTGTTTTAGTCTATAAATATTAAATATTATATAATATGATATAAATATTTCTATATTGGTTTTCAAAGAACTGTATCCTATCTAGATCGGATCTGAGAGATTTTATATGAGTTTTTGAATATGCATTTTATGAATTTTCATGTATTTTATATAATATTATATATTTCTTGATGAGTTTTTAGGTTATATTATATTTTATATAATAGAATACAAGATTATATTATACATTTTCTGAGTGTTCAAAGATTTTAGCATACTGTATATTAACTACTCTACTTCCAGCAAATAAAAAATGTTAAAGACATCGGCAACAGCGTCTCTGTCTTTAGTAACAGTGAAACTGTAAGTTTATCTGCTTCAAGAACAGAGTGTTCAGTACATCGCTAGGAGAAATGTCATACAGATTTTAAGTTGCTAAACTTAACTAACTAACTACAAAAAAACAAAAACATGAAAATAATTTGTCGTTTTTATCCTATTATGTACTTGGTCAGTTTTCCACACACACTTATCCAAACCAAGGTGAGAACCAAGGTCAACCAACCAAAATCAAGTATTCAACTGCCCCGTAGTATAATATTATATAATATCAAATATTTCTAAATGAGTTTTAGCCAATACATATTAAATAGTATATTTTATATAATAGAATACAAGATTAGCCTATATTAATTATATATTTTCTGTGAGTGTTCAAACTATTTCTAGCCAATAAAATATTACACTCTGAAAAATGCTGGGATGTTTCAACCCATGTTTGGGTCAAATATGGACAAACCCAACCGTAAAAAAAAAAAAATATTAAAAAATTGAAACAAAGGTTGGGTTAGTCCATTTTTGACCCAAACATGGGTTGAAACAACCCATCATTTTAAGAATATTAGTTGGCCTGAGATACATTCACAATGACCCCACCGCAGGCTTTTATTAATTTAGTTACTGAATAAAATGAAAATGTGACGATTATTAGAACAAAACCACAATCCCTGGTCCGTGTATCTTTTTGGTCATTTAATTTCCTGTTTGGAATGGAATAACGAAAAATGAAAACCAGCTCGTTTATTCGTTTTTTTTGTTTAGTTTAAAAAACGAAAATTTAGATTTTGGCTCGATTTTTCATTTTTCGTTTGTAGTTTACAAATCGGTTTATGGATTTGATATTTCATTTGCGCGTGTGGGCGGCGCTGAAACACCCCTTTCATCTGATTGGTCAAACCGCTCCTCCTTCATTACGAGCTTTTCTTTCTGTCAGGCAGAATAAGAGTCACGAGTGCAGCACTGAAAAATGCACTTTAATAAAATAATGTCTGAAACCACCACTCACTGTTAACTACGCACAATATCTGAAGCAGAAATATGTTGCTGGTCATGTAACTCGTGCTGAGGGATTTGCAAGCGAGCCACAGTAGGCCTAATATATGACAGATTATTTTAGCATGATGTATTTCCCATTGATAAATACAGTGCAAATAGTTTGTGTCTCTTTGAATAAAAGGGAAGTGAAAATATAAATCAATAATAGATTTAACTGTACCATGATAAAATATGTCCATAACATTGTTTTCTTTTTAAGAATTGGACTGATATTGAATTGAATTCGTTCTTGTTATTTGTTCAAATTCAAAGCATGCCCTACACACAAACATAAAATAGGCTACCCTTTTAAACACTTACCTCATTTGCTAAAAAAATATATAAAAGAAAAAATCACAGTACATACTCGCAGTCGTTAACAGACGTGTGTCTCTCTCTGCTTGTGCAAAGTTTGGTTGCCTAGCAGCAGCAGGTCACAGGGGCTACTTTCACAAATCGGATTGCATGAACTATTTAAATACTTTAATTATTTAAATTATTTAAATATACTATGGTATTTGATATGAACCAAACTTAATACAAAACTGCAAAACAAAGCTGTAATACAAATTAAGAAGATTCGTTCAGGTTCATTCTTAAAGATTATGACGAACGCAGATTTCCGCCAATCAAACATGGTAATTTCTCATGAAAATATAAATAATAATATAAAATATTACAACATAAAGGATAATTACAGTACAATTATTACAAATACATGAATGTTGTGCAAACATAAATCATAAAATTGTTTATATATTATAATTTTATTATAAATTATAATATTATGTATTATTCAGTGATTATTTTAGATTTTCTAAATTAGCTTTTATGACTATTTTTTTCGCGCTGTTTTTTAATTCGAGCTTTCAAATTTAACGGGTATATACAGATAGTTTTAGAGAAAAAAATACAAAAAACACACAATCCAATAAATAAAATGAAAACTTTTTTGTAATGCTTGAAGAAGAAAAACAAACAAACAAACAAACAAACATTAACAACAATTATCATCATTATCATAACATAATACAACAATACTCCAGAGTCGCTCAGTATTTCAGTCCAGATTAATTATATTATTTTATTTTTTCACTGCTCCTTTGTATGTGTAAAAAAAAACAGACAAACTTTCACACAATAAACAAGTTATCGTTTAAAAGTTACCAAGAAAAATAATATAAAGAAACCTTATTTATCTATTAAAAAATATTTGTCAGTCCAGATGAATAAAAAACAACAAAATTTTATTTGAGTAAGTGGAAGTGCTGAGTGACGTAAGCGCGCGTGATCATGTGGCGGGTCAGCTGACATCAGCAGAACCAGGAAGCGACTTGGAAAGGATTTTTATATGTTTATATTTATTATTTACTAACCGCATTCAGGCGATCATTACTTCATATCTGTAATATAAGTAGCGTTAGAGACTCGCGGTGTGAAGATCACCAGAGGCATGTTTGCAACAGACGACGAGGACGGAGAACTTCTGTCTCCACTGGAGGGTGAGTGAGTTCCTGACGGACAAAGACACAATCATGCAGGCGAAAGTCTCCAGGAAAACACAAGTCACCTTATTTACCTAAATAAAGCTTATTTAGATGTTTAGACCGGACAGCGGTAAACAACGGTGCAATAGAATCCGAAAGTGAAGTGTCACTCATTGGCTATTAATATAGCAAATAATATTGCAGCTTTCTTATGGATGACAGGAACTTTTTTGGCGACTAAAGTACATTAACAGACTAATGAACCGTTAGTTGTGTTAAAAAAACAACGAGTAACTGCTTAAACATTCATCACTTTAATGTTACTTTGTTCTGAACTGAGTTCCTTGATCACATGATGTCTGATCTGTCAACTGTCATGCTGAAGTTCAGTTTCACTAAAATCATCTCAGCTTATGAAGTTATATAGGTTATATTGTTAACTAATAACCCCCAAATCTCACAGCCCACTGAAGGACCACTAGTGGCCCCAAAACAAGTACACTAAACACCTTATTAATGTTTCAGTGGGATTGCATTATACAGCAAAATATCAAAACCTTTTTCTGCTAGTTTTCTCTGAACTATGAAAATGAAAAATGAAATAAATCATGGGTTATTAATATGACGCTTCCAATGTGAGGGGATTTAAATGGCACCTAGCCTATATGTGGTCTTGTATAAATAGAGTTTATACTGTGGAAATGTCAAAATATTAAAAAAATATTTATGTTATCTTCTTTCAAGCTACATAAATAAAATCTATTCATTAAACTACTGGATTAGATGTATAATGTATTTAATCATTTGTTTGTTTTAATAAGTTTGTATAGTTTATATTTTTACTTATTAATTTTAGTCTTTTTATTATTTATTTAATTATTAAATCATACTTTTGTTATACATTTCCCACAGCGCTCTCTCGTGACCCCTTTTCAGTTTGAAACCTTTTAAGTGTCTTAATAAATGTTAGATTTAATACTAGGGCTGTCAAATGATTAATCGTGATTAATCACATCCAAAATAAAAGTTTGTGTTTACATAATATGTGTGGGTGCACTGTGTATAATTATTTTGTATATATATATAAATACACACACATGCATGTATATTTAGGAAAAAAATTATTTATAAATAAAATATTTATATATATATAATATAAATTATATATAAATCTATATACAGTATATACATGAAACTATTTCTTAAATATATACAAGCATGTGTGTGTATTTATATATATAAAATAATTATACACAGTGCACCCACATATATTATGTAAACACAAACTTTTATTTCGATGAATTAATCACGATTAATAGTTGACAGCACTATTTAATACATTATTAATACATTTTATTATATTTAATACATTTTTTATACATTTTTAATACAATTTTACAATTTTTATTCTGAGACAACACACACACACACCTGAAGGGGTTTATTCGAGATAACACACACCCCTGAAGGGGTTTATTCTAGATGACAACCAGCTAGATTTACATTATCTGCTTTTTTCACGGATATTGCCACATAAGTAAATAATTAGACTCAAAATATTGATGTGAGTTGAAATAATATTGTATTAGGTATTTAAACGCAAAGCTTCCGCGGAGAGAACAGTTTCAGCAGCGAGTTCAAACCAGACCGACATTTAATAGATACGGTATATACAGTCATAACACTTATTACACAGCATTTCACCACATAAATAATTATGGCGATAAGAGAAATTGATTTCAGATTAAACTGTTTTATAATCGTACCTGTTTGTATCTTTATAATCCAACAGTGTACAAAACAATAGTCACACAATGGCAGCAGAGCGTTTGTGTGAAAGTCCGTGATGACATTATTAAAAAACTACTCAAAATATTGATTCGAACTGAATGTTAATATTTTATTAGCTCCCCAAATGCAAAACTCCCACGAAAGAAAAACGTTGCTTGCAAACGTATACGCCGCTGACTTGGATGAGCCTGTGTTCCTGTTATGTTAATAACACACCGCTGGATGGCGCCATTGACCAATCAGAGTCAAGTATTCCACTGAGCCGTGTAAAAACTGGGGAATATGAAGCTGTTAGGAGGATTGTGGAGAGTAAAGTCAGTGTTAATGCCGCTCACATGCCGTCCCGGATCGGAACAGGCCGCCACAGTCACGAGGAGCTCCTGTGTGGTTGCTGAAGGAGATCTCATATTACATGCAACTGGAAAAGTGTCTCGAAGCTCATTCCTTAGCTTCGCTCCAAAGCAACAGGTCAAACACACAGGATGTTGGTGGCCTAGCTGAGCATGGCAGGACAGCAGGACAATGACTACAAGTGGAGAGAGATCCATGGGTCAGTGCCGGATGTGTGTGTGTTACCGTACTGATGATATCAAGCAGGTTTCAAGCAGGTGTTCATTGATGTTAAGGTTGAATAGAAAAAACAATCAAAGGCAAAATTAGATCAGGTTTATTTAGAGAATTGATCATTGTTCAGAGACTCATGTGATCTCATGCAAGTGGACGTAAGAAGTGTTATAGTGGATTAACTTGCTGCTTTTTTGTGATTTCAGAGCAAAGTTAGCATCTCTCTTTGGACTGGATCAGAGCGGCAGAGCAAGGGAAATGAGTCTTTCCAGTACACGGCTCCCAAACAGCCCCGCAAGAGCTCGGCCAACTCCGGTGAGACTGCAGGAACCTAGTCGTATCATGAGGGATCAAATGTTCAATGTTTTTTTTTTAAATAACTCTATAAACAACCATGAAAATGCCCCGGCCCGAGCCTTTTGGGGCCCCTAAGCAGAATTTGATATGGGGGCCCCTCAGGAATGCTTGACGATTATTGAAAAAAAATATCACGCAATAATGATGCTTTATAAATGAATACAGCGAGGTTATGTATAAATACAAAATAAATACTTAATAAAAAGCCTACTTAAATATATATTTTTTACTTTCTTTAACGTTTCTGATTGAGTTCGATTTCGACGGATTGGAAATGGGCTTGAATGAGCTCTTTGCCAGACTAACTATCAGAGCAAATCTACATTTGCCGGAAGTTGTCTGAGTTTTCCAGTCTAGCCTTGTGCATAATTCAGAATTTAATTGAGAATGGTTTCTGAATTCCAATTGAATTATTGAATTTGAATTTGAATTGCTCAAAAACTGGATTTAGAATAACAATTTGAATTTGAATTAAAGGAAGCAATTCAAGACAAATTCTAAGAAATTCAGATGCACGTTTTAAGTGAAGTGTTTAACAATTAAACATTACAGTATATGTCAGATATTATTTATGAACAGTTTATAGGGTTAGATTGTCAAAAGAAAATTCTTAATAGAGGTTAATGAATGAGAATTTTACTTCTGGAATCTGACTGTTACACTCTAAAATATTATTATATAATATACGGTAATATAAAATATTTATGGGCAGATTCACTAAAAATGAAACAATGATATTTATTAGTGTTCATTAAGACTGGCAAACTGATATTCTTCATTCAATATTAATAAACTCTTTTTAGGCCACTCTTGTAAAAGTTTTTTGTCTTGTTTAATAATGTGTTTTTATCTGTAGTAAAGTCCCTATGGACAGGTGTTGAAAATTAGCACATGTGCTATTACACTTTAAACAATGCATCTGGTTCGTCCAATGTTATTGTTATGTCCATATTAAATAAGATATAAATAAATAAAAAATAAAAAAAAAAAAAAAATTGATGACAGTGTTGTTACACTGGGCTTTTTAATGAATAAAGCACAATTTACAATGAGCCTAATTTACATAGAAGTCCTTTGCCCGTTAAACTGGATTTGTTAATGGTTTGTGAATAAGACAATGATGTTTGCGCTGCGCAAAAGTGGCAAAAACTTGTTTAATTTCACCATAATTGGACTGTATGAGGGAAAAAAAGTATGATGCTACTCCTCTAATGCAAAATTTTCTGATATGTTTTTTACAGACCCCAAACCAAAAGTCAGCCCCTTCCAGAATCCTCCTGCTGTTCTCTTTGCTACTGCAGTACATGCCTACAGATAGTAAGTTAAAAAATTATTTTGAATATATATATATATATATATATGAAGAGTTCAGATGCAAAAGCCTCTAAATGCCATTTGAAATTTTCTTCTAAAATGACCATTTTTATCAAGCCAGTAATTTCACTTAAATGACAATTAATAGGTAATCTTCATTGCCATTTAAGTGAAATTACTGAACTTAAATATACAAGCTTAATAAAAATGACCATTTTAGAAGAAAATTCAATGAGAGGCTTGCATCTGAACTCTTCATACACACACGCACACACACACATATATATATATATATATATATATATATATATATATATATATATATATATATATATATATATATATATATATATATGTTATGTATATTTGTTATTTAGCCTGTTAACTGTTATTATTGCCCTTTTATACCTAAATAAGGTATCATGCGAAAGATTAAACACTTAAAATGCATCCTCTGCAAGCCGTTTTGAAATTGCATGAGAATAGTACTTTAAAACGTTACCAGTGGGTTTATTTTTTGTCATTTCAACATATCAAATTTGGGACACAACTCGGTTCGAAATATGGCTTTGATTTAGTGGGTATTTTACAGGGCCAAATCATTTTGTATAAAATGAAAACCTTTTCTTGACAGTAATCTTCTATTACTTTTTTACACTTTCATTTTTTTAGGTGCTTTCACTTTTTGCTACAATGAATGTTTTTAAAGAGACCTTGAATTACATCCATTTAAAGGGATAGTTCTCTCAAAAATGAACTCTGCAATCATTTACTCCCCACACGTCGTTCCTAACCCGTAAGGTTTTCGTTCTTCTTTGGGCCTGTTTTGTGCATACGCAACAGTTATAAATCTATGCTTAGAAAGGGGGGGTGATACCGTAGTTAACAGATGAGATCATTTTAAGTGTAAAGAGTAGGAGATGAACTATATATTCAGATCTGTAGACCAGATATCCAAAAGCAAAAGTACATGCTAGAATTTACATATAAAGATTTATCTTGAGCGCTGATTGTATGTGATTTAGTTTTCAGGACTGATGTAATGCATTGATCACCGTTTTTGTGTGTTTAGTGTTAATGGACAGTATGTGAAGCAAGGCAAGCTGGGAGCTGCGGTCCTTGGAAATCACACAACTAAAGAGGTTCGAATGATCACTTTTTTGGACTGAGTCTTTAAATGAGGGCGTTTATAAGCACACACAAATGTCTGATCTCTTCTTTAGTACAAGATCCTGCTGTATGTCAGTCAACAGAAACCGGTGACGGCCGCCAGGATCCACAGAGGCTTCATCCTCACTGTGAGCTCTTATTCACATCATGAACAACATGTTTGCTTTCCGGACGTTGTTTGTAATGATCTTCACTTCAGGTCCAGCCCAGTTACTACTGCACGTTTTATGATGACCAGAGACAGAACTGGTCACTGATGTTTGAAGTGGAGAAAGCAGCCACAGACTTTTCTAAAGAGGTTTGTGTTTTATGGGTTCTTCATCAACTGATATTGTGTGAGGAGATTTTCACACAGCAATGTCATTGTTTCAGGTTTGTCTCGCTAAAGTGAACTGTGGCGGCCCGGTAGACTCTGTCCTGACCCAGGATCTTCTTCTCGGCGAGGGCCAGGCTGTGGAGAGCGGAGACTCGTTGGAAGTGGCCTACACCGGCTGGCTGCTGCAAAACCACACCATTCGGACAGGTAAAGCGGTGTTATTAAAGGTGTAGTTCACTTTTGGAAAAACGTCAATCTTTCTTCAGTCGAGAAAGAAATTAAGGTTTTTGATGAAAACATTCCAGGATTTTTCTCCATATAATGGACTTCAATGGGAACCAAACGGTTCAAGGTCCAAAAGACAGTTTCAGTGCAAACTGTTCAAAGGGCTTTAAACGATTCCAGACGATGAATAAGGGTCTTATCAAGAGAAACAATCACTCATTTAATAAATAAATAACAAAGTTTAAGTTTTATAAGCTCAAATGCTCGCCTTGCAAAATGAACAAATCTTTTTCCAAGTCAATTCGTTCGTTTCGTTCGTTGAATGAACCAAATGACTCGGAAAAAAATGTGTTAATTTTGATGAACGAGTTCATACAGGAGAGTCACGAACGTGCATCACAGAACAGAGCAAGGCGAGCATTTGTGCTTATAAAACTTAAACATTTGTTATTTATTTATTTATTTAATGAGCGATCGGTTTCGCTTGATGAGACCCTTATTAGTCGTCTATAGTTGTTTAAACCAGGGTTCCGCGGATCCTTAAAAAGTCTTAAATTAGATTTTTAAAATTTAAGGCCCTTAAAAGTCTTAAAAAGTCTTATTTTTACTAATGAAAGGTCTTAAATTTTAGATGACACCTTCGACTTAGTCATATCTAAACGTTTTCTTAATTAAAATCATCTAATTTGCATCCGTATTATTTTTTTTATTGGCCTATTCTATCTTTGTGGATTTGCTTGTTCATGTGACAATTCACGTCACATCACATTCGCGGCAGAATAACGTCTGTCTCCTGCACGCGGAGAGACGAGAGAAGAAAGTTGGAAAGTTAGTTTTTATACATAACATTATCAATATTGTTTTTCCCTTTATTTCGCCGACTAGAATTTCAAAATGAAACCGTAGCAGAGTCTCAATGCAACAGACAGCGATGATTTCTCGAATGAAATCCGCATTTGGAATTAATCATTTTAACGATTCAATCACTTGCTTCTTTCCCGAATGAACCAGACGTTTGAACAAAATCGGTTGAATGAACGACTCCCTCAACTCGCTTATTAAGACAGTGATTTACCGCCACCTACTGGCAGTTTTAGTTTCATATTAAAAGTAAAACGTTAAAATTAGAAATCATTTCATATTTAAATATTGAATATTGATTTAAGAAAAACGTATAGCTTTATTTATGCAATAGGTGGTTTGCAGTCACGTGATTGTATTTACGCGCGGACTGCAGGTGGAGGGCAAGGAGTGAAGAGCGCAATGGACGAGATGGAGGAAAATCCGTACTGTACTACTTTAGACGCTATTACAAGAGAAATATATAAACAGAAAATCGAAAATTGGACGTGATCCTTACGTTATGAAGAGGACCGATTTTCAACTGAATTGAGAGATTTGCCTGCCATCGAGGCTGTAGATATCAGCAACTAAAGCCCTATTCGCACGGGATTAGTATTACCTGGGGACCACATGTGAATTTGAAATTACCCACCCACATCTGAGTTTCGTGTGGCGCATTCGCACGGGATAAGCGAAGCCTGTGATCTAATCGTTCTTTTTGTTTTTGCTCTTATGGTTTTCAGCTTTCTCTTTCTGCAAATTGTATGAGTTAGTTGTACTAGCGATATGACCCCGCACCCAAAATACTATTAAAACACTCCAACTCAGCCTCTATTATCCGCGAAAGATGGATAAAAAGGCGCAGATGAAACAAAAACCTTGAAAAAATGATATATGATCCGGCCAAATCACAGAGATGTCGATTCGCACGGGACTAATATTATCACAGGACCTCGGTGTTCGGCGAAATATAGTAGGTAATTTGCGGGGGAATTATTACTTTACAAATTACAGACATGGCCGATTCGCACAGGATTAAGATCACAGACAAACTCCGCAATTATTACAAATTACTACAGGTCACCAGATAATACTAATCCCGTGCGAATAGGGCTTTACAGACATGCTTTGACTTTACAAAGTTCAGAAACTGGCACGTTACACAAACAGCCACATAAGTGTATTTAAACACCTGAATAATGTAATTATAAGCCACATAAATAATGTATTAACTCACATTTGACGAAGTGATCACTGCACACTGTACAAACACACGGGCATTTTCCCATTCGGCTCCTCCGCAGACGCAAATTAGGTTTACAAGGCATTTTTTACCGGTGTTTTTCTGTCAATTTCTTGTATTTTCCCCCTTATGAACAACAACTTTTGGCACACAATAAAAAAATCTTTGTGGTTTGATCGATTTGAGCAACCATAAACGACGCAAAACATAGGCATTTGAGTGTGTTATAGTGCTTCCTAATATAGAAATTCACTTCCTGCCCTCCATCTGATCTTCGCGCCATGGCAACGCAGTGTCGTGACGTCACGTGAAAACAAGCTATTGTAAATGGAGTGTATATATTAATGCCACTTCTGATGCTGCTACTGTGTCACCTCTGCACTGCAAAGATGGATTTTTGATTGAATGATTTAATTTGACTGCTAACAGTGGTAGGCCTACTACAGTATGTAATTATTGTGTAATTAAGTATTATTGTATAAATAAGGATAATTACTGTATAATTTAATTGAATGTTAGTATTTGCATAATATTATAAACTGTAGGTTTAAAAAAAAATCTCCATATATAGGTGAAAATGCCCTTGGAAATCAATTTAAGGTGGCAAATATTGTCATTTCTGTCACTGCTGTGAACTGACCACTGCATAGAATATGAAAAATATGAACATCTTTGCGAGTCTGCTGTCAACAACAGGCCTAAACCAGTCATGGCACCAGCACAAAAACACAATTAGTAAAATATAATCTAATTATTATCAACAAAACGTTGAAAATATTGAAGATATATTTTTGTCAATATTGCACACCCCTAATGTATGGTATTAATTTTGATTTCTTCAGGTCTTAAAAAGGTCTTAAAAAGCCTTAAATTTTACTGTATCATAGCCCGAATGCCTTAAACTAGTGGAGAGGATTGAAATCTAATGACTAATGAAAAGGCAAACACAGCACTGCAAACATTTACACTCAAACACAGGCGCAAAAACTCCATCTCACTCACACCAACAGTTGTATTACACACACACACCTGAACCTGCATTACACACAAGGAAATATTTTTTGTCTGAATTTGAGCCTTTATATGTTAAACTTCTTCCCACATACTTCATTAGAGAGTTCATCTTCTCATATATACGTATAATATGTATATATGCATGTATGCATGTATGTATATACTGTGTATATATATATATATATATATATATATATATATATATATATATATATATATATATATACAGCCAACAGACTTTATGCAGATTTTCCTGGCAAAATATAACCATATGTGCCTCATTTTGAACATCTGTTAGTGGGTAATCTGTAAGGTCTGTCTGTGTGTGCATGTGTTTTTAGACCCGAGTTTGCTTCTTTTATTTCCTACATTGAGGAGATATATAAATGCACTCCATATTTGTGCATAACAGACCAATTTGTTGGCTAAAACAGTTTGTGCGCGAGTCTTTGAAGTGGGGTGTATGGGGTCTCAGCCGGAGAGAAAAAATGAAAATAGGAAAACATATTTATGGGGAGAGCAACTTCCAGTGTTTGTAGTGATACAAACATTAAAGAGCACCTATCACCTATCAGTGTGGACTATAGCTCTAAGGGAATAAAAACATCCTGCAAAGATTTATATCTGAAAGTGCACCGTATATAAAATTATCGTCTTTCAAAAGTGAGAGTCGACTTGGAGTCTATGAAATGAATTGTTTTTGAAACGAGTCATTAGCGGTTTCGTTGTGACGTAGATTAGCTCATTGGCCGCTCCCAACAACTGCGCGCGCAGACGGAAGTGTAAACTTGAAGTCTAGAACACATTCAAATACTTCAGCTGAATTGCATCATGTCGAGAAGACGCTGTGTTCTACATTGCAAAGACAGTTCAGCCACTTGTTTTCATTGTCCAGGGATGAGCATGTGAAGAATCAGTGGTTAGAGTTCATATTTGCAAAGATACCACAACAGTATAGCCCGATTGTGTTCTCATCATTTTAACGACGAATCATTCAAAAACATAAATTAATTCAAATGTGGATTCGCAAGCCGGTTGTTCCTGAAGGAGGGCTCAGTATCCAGTGTATATGGATCAGGTTCGTCCTCCTCCGAATCACAATCTGTAAATATTATTAATAATGTTTGCTGTTATGTTTTCTGTAGCATGCACAATGTAGTTATATTGTGTTGTGTGTTGTGTACACTCCGCGCAGCTTCTAAGCGGGGTAAAGTTAGTTTTGTTTTTCATATTCACCAGACATTCACTGAAAAATGGCAATTACCTCCTAAATGACGGCCAAATATGACTTCTGTCTATATAATAAGCACTGCCCCTCAAAAGCCGCGCAATGTGAGTTTCACCGGGAAAGCTCGCTCTTGACGGACACGTGAGTAAGGGACTGTGTGGAAAGTGCAATTTTTCTGACCCGTTTGTTCATACACTGTGTATACAACACTTGACAAGCTATAATCCATTAATGGTGATGGTGTTCCATTTCCGACAATCTCTGCCTGCGGTGTACCAATAACAATTGACTGGGTCATTTAACCAATCGCCGCAGATTTGCGTCACTCAAAGGAGGTGTTTGGGGAAATGAATCGTCGAACGAATCATTTGGGAGTCGTTGAGCAAATTAGGTATGAATAAATGCATATTATAAGTAGGGTTGGGTATCGTTTGAATTTGAACGATTCAGATTCCGATTCCTTGTTTTGATTCTGGTTCCTAACGATTCTCGATTCCAATTCTTTTAAGAGGCAGGGTCAAAAAAGTTTAGCTAACCTTGCTAACCAATGGTCTCTCTGAATGTAATACTCCTTTCTGAAGGAAATACTCCTTCTGTCACAAATACTCCTTTTGTCACAAATTTTGCATTTTGCCGAGATTTCGTTATTTTTAGAAAAGTGAAGCCACACTTTGGACCGCCGACGTAAGCTACTCATGTTCGACTCGCGCGGTTATGCCAACACTTCCGGTAGACGCTTCTTCGTTGGTGTTGTTCAGCGGTTTCTTCTTCCGGTCGACGGACTGTGAATATCGAAACTAGGAATCGAAATTAACTTTTGAACGATTCCGGGAAAAACAAAAAGTTAGTCCCGGTTCCAATCGATACTCGATTCTCGATACCCAACCCTAATTATAAGACAAATAAAGTGTGTTTTATCCTTGCATGCACGTTAAACAATTTTTGGGAACTCCCAAAACATAAATAGGAACATTTCAAATGCTATGATAGGGGCTCTTTAACATTTCATTGTACACAATCAAAGAGATCAACACAGTACAACTAATCCAAACATATAACTGATTAAACTGCTGGTTAACAAATCTAGAATTATAGCATTTATTTGTGTTATTTATAGAGAGAGAGAGAGAGAGAGAGAGAGAGGTGAGATTTGTATCTGTGTCTTTCTCCCTCTACTAACAATGAAGCTTTAAGTTTATTTACTTCAAAATAGCGATGTATCCCCTTCACTGCTGAGAAATATAATGAAGCGATTCACTAATGATTCACGCAAGTTATTTTATTACTGAAAGTCGTGTGGAAGAGGTGATATATGTGCTAAATAACTACTAAAAGATGACTAAGCCATAATTTGCATGAACTATCAACTAACAATTACATGACAAATCTACAGATGATCAGCTTACTACTGAAATTTAACAAAACTACTGGTGGAACAAAAACCACACAGATGTGCATATATAATATAATCTCACATATAAACAAACACAGTTTGCTGTTAGGTGACATTAGATTCCAGCTAACTTTGCAGGTCTGTTCTTGCCTATGCAAGAATCATCCTTCAGAAAGTACATTTGTGTTGGCAGGCGAGTGTGTGTGGGTTCCTGAACAGCCGGTTTATCCATTTTGAGGATGTACATTGAGAAAAGTTTCCACAGAACACAAATTCCTCTATGATATTCTCATATTTATTACACAGTGCTGGCCATATTATCAGGGAAGAGAGTCTGTGTCTGCAAGAGTGAAGATTTTGAGGTGTAAAAAAACAACTGCTTTGCTTATAAACTTGATTCAATGATAATTCCCTTCTGGTTACACACCGTCAGCTTCTGCCAATAATGAAGCAACGATTGCACACAGAAACTTAAACACACTCAGAGGGGGCCACATATTCTTCAAAGGCCAACTGGATCAAGTCAGTGTTTCCCAACTCGGGTGTGTTTCCGACATCTTTACTCAGACCTCAAGGCAGTGATAACCTCTTCAAACATCCCATCACCTGCTCACATTAGAGCCAAAATGTCAGTGCATGTCCAGTTACCCCTGAAAGTCACTGTGACATATAATCACGTTTATGCAAAGTGTGTTGTGTTAGCAACGAGTCCAAATTCTGTTAACAAGAACCTTGACAGCGACGTAATTTTCCATCCTAGCCAATCCAAGACAATAAAGTCAAGTGACTTAGGCCAGAAACACACTCATTGGCAAACACAGGCGCTAATGATCAGCCAGCATATTACAAGAATGCCAGGTTGGCAAGTTTAGCCACTACGGAGGCCTGCACCACTCGTGACCTGAACACTAACCCCGACCAACCCTTTTCTGCACTTTGATGCCTAATCCCTTTGAATTATAACACAAAAATCCCTTGGAAACATTATTTCCCTTTGAAATATTTACACTCATTTTCATTTGAAACTAACCAACTCTTGAATGCATGTGGCCACAGAAGAAATAAACATGTTTTTTGCTGTAGTAAAACCTGCAGACCAAAGAGCTGTCCAAGTTTCATTTTGTTTTGAAAAAGTAGAGAAGTAACATAAGATACTGTAAATAAAAAATTAAAAATAAAAGTGTATACTTCTATTAAGCAAGGAAAGGAACGCAATAAATTGATTAAAAGTGACAGTAATTAGTTTTGCATTGTTACAAAAAAATTTTTTTCCCCCAACATAGATAAGAAATGTGAATGTGCATGAGCATGAATGATTCCTGAAGGATCATGTGACACTATGTGAGCTTTGACATCACTGGAATAAATTAAATTGTAATATCTGTTCAAATAGAAACCAGCTTAAACTATAAACAAATATTTGGTAACACTTTACAATAATTTTAAATAATAATTAATTAATTAATTAGTTAATGTTAATTTCAACATTTACTAATGCTTTATTAAAATCTTGTTAATATTAGTTAATGCACGAGAATGAACTACCATGAACAAACAACGAACAGTTGTATTGTTATTAACTACCATTAACAAAGATTACAAATACAGTTACAACTGTACTGCTCATGGTTACCTCATGTAAGTTTATACATACAACTAATGTTAACCAATGAAATCTATTGTAAAGTGTTACCTAATATTTCAACGGTAACGCTTCCTTTTACAGTACAGTACTTACGTGTACTTACAGTGTACTTACCTAGAAAGTACTGCTAATATAAGGTAAGTACATGGGTTAGGGGTAGGTTCAGGGCTTAGTACCAAGTTATTAACGAGTAATTATAATTACTATAATAAGTACATAGTAAGTACTGTACATGGGTAACAGGAGTGTAAAAGGAAGCGTTACCATTTCACAATATTAACATTTTTTGCCTTATTCACCCTAGTCTTGAAGTTTCTTCAAATTTTTTTTAACATTTTATTCATTGTCAGAAAAAATAAAATGTTATTTAACTGTCGACATGTTCATTCGACACATGACTACAATGCACACTCCATTGACCCTTGCCAAAGTGCCAAAGGCTTAAAGGAGTAGTTCATCACTTAAAAAAAAAAAACTTTTGCTGATAATTTACTCACCCCCATGTCATCCAAGATATTCATGTCTTTCTTTCTTCAGTCAAAAAGAAATTAAGGTTTTTGATGAAAATATTCCAGCATTTTACTCCATATAATGGACTTTACTGGGAACCAAACAGGTTCAAGGTCCAAAAGACAGTTTCAGTGCAAACTGTTCAAAGTGCGGACCAGCGTCGCTTCCATTATGAGTGTGCGCATACCACGCGCCTACATTTGAAACAACGAACTTCGCACGCAAAAGACGCGATATGTGAACCGGCCCTAAATCTCCTATTTGAACTCGCTCATCAAAAGGAACAAATCTTTTCCAGAGTCAACTCGTTACATTTCGTTCGTTTAATGAACCAAATGACATGAAAAAGATTTGTTCATATTGATAAACGAGTTCGAACAGGAGAGTCACGAACGCGCATCACAGAACAGAGCAAGGAGACCATTTGAGCTTATAAAACTTAAACTTTGTTATTTATTTTTTAAATGAGCGATCGTTTCGCTTGATAAGATGCTTATTCATCGTATGAAATCGTTTAAAGCCCTTTGAACAGTTTGCCGTTTGCACTGAAGGTGTCTTTTGGACCTTGAACCGTTTGGTTACCAATAAAGTGCATTATATGGAGACAAATGCTGGAATGTTTTCATCAAAAACCTTAATAACTTTTCGACTAAAGAAAGAATGACAGAAAGACTTACCTGGAAGTCTACAGTTAATCTCTATGATTGTAAGTATCAAAGTAAGGGAGAAAATCAAAAAGTGTCTTTGGTTTACCTGGTTAAATCGTCGTGTAAAGGCCACAGCGTTCGGCGCTGAACTGTGCTTCTCCTTCTTGTTCCAGCCACAACTAGAGAGCTCCTGGAAGAAGAAAAAAGTCACATCAAACAATTGTTTTCCAGCTGGTTTGTGATTTTAGAAACTGAACGGAAACAATCAAGTCAACCAAGCACAACAGGAGAAAGCCAGTGGTCCACAGTGCCAAAAACAAATCAACTCCCTGAGATGGGGTGAGCATCGCTCATAACCAGTGACCCTAGAAAGCAGCAGTAATGGGCTTTAACAACATAAGTTAAAATCTTTCCCAATCTAAAACATTTTATTCACTTAATTTTGCATCTAAACATAGGAGTTCTCTCAGACTTGGATGGCAATTGTCCGAAAATTGTGTTGATCCTCTGCCTCACTTGCAAGGTGCGAGTGTTTGACTGAATGAGAATGGAAAAGCTTTTAAAATAATATTTAACAATGTGTATTGGGCAGCAACATCACTGGATAAACATCAATCGGACACGCTAAATCTCTAAGACACAAACATGAAAACTCAACTCTGACTGTTCTGTCATCTAAGAAAGCATCTGTTAACTTCAAGAGTAAAGCCGCCGTTACAGTCTAATATACGACATAATAGCCACACTTGGAAATTCATATTTTTTGGAAACTCCCATCCATAATTACGCAACCATCCGTTATGTAATTACGCTAAGCGTTCAGGCATTTTCCAGTAGAGAATCCGTTTCAAATAAGCTCTTAGCGCCATTGAACACAAAAACAAACTCTGAAATGCATTCAACCACACAGAGAGATTTAATTCCTGTCAGTAAATGGCAGAAGAGCTGCCTGATTTCGTAATGGGACTTCAGGAAGAATGAACGTAACCGTCAAATATATTCATCACGATTGTACGTCAGGAATGCACCCGACTTAAACGCAGCACCAATACAACCGCAATCTCTCATGAGGTCGCACTAGCAAACAGTGACCTAATGAGTCTGCAACCTGTGGAGGTAGCAGCTTAGCAACATACACAAACACAGATGTGAACACATGGGCCAACACACACACAGCTAAATAAGTGTGCTTTCTGCATTGTGTCTCTCCAGCACCAACAACCATCAAGAAATGCCAATGAAATCACTTCTGCTGAATCAATTTCTCCATGTGTTACAAATCTGCCGAAATAGAGCTTGAGCCCCAACTTCAGAATCAGTGATGAGGAAAATCACCTGCTGAGATTTAATGAAATCAATTGCTACCCAACTCAGAGAACAAAACAAGGTTAATGGCTGATTTCCGTCCCTTCTTCTGTGATGTAATGCATTTCTGAGACCAAGGTAGACCTGAACTGAATAATGCCTTTATTGAGTTTAACTGAACGTAACTGGTCCAGCTGGCCAGTTGTCAAGGTTACTGTTGAGTTCTTCAAAACAGTGACAGGCTCCAGATGGTGGTAGTGTAGCCTTATGGTAATATTTGGACTTGTAACCAAAAAAGTTGAAGGCAACAACTCCAAAAGAGGGATCTTCGCTGACATACAACACTGCATTGCATTGCGTAAGCCATATTGTACGCTAAAATTGCATCAAATCTTAGAACTGAATAAATACACATTGATCTTCGGGATGTTCTTCTTTGTCTCTCAGGGGCCAGTTGCATAAACAGTAGGGCTGTTGGAACGAATTCTGAAATTTGAATATAATTCGAATATTTAAAAAAACAATACTATTCGAATGCTGAAGTTACTATTCGAATATTGCTTTTATATAATAATTGCTATTTTATATTTAAAAAATATATGTCTATATATGCAATCTTTCTCCGGGCTTACACGCATTTGAAAATGAAATTCTTTTATTTCATCTAATGAACAATAACGTTTTTGAATTCGTAACGAAATTGTGCACGTTATCCAAGCTGTAGGCTATCATCAGGGTTTCCCATACAGACATCCCAAGTCTCCCGGAAGATCCGGGAGTCTCCCGCATATTGATAGCGTCTTTCTGATGCCCGCAAATTAGTTAAAATCTCCCGGAATCTAGAGCGAGAACACACTGCGCGCATAACGTACATAGCGTGCGACCCGTGCATGGCAGAGAGGGAGAGAACGAGACCTTGCAAGTGCCGTGCGAAAGCCAGTCCCGCGCGCTCTCTCTCCCTTTGCAGACTGATCTCATGAAATGGCTCAAAATGCATATAGATAACACGCCACTTTCAAGTCAAGTGTCAGAGAACCAGCTTTAAAAAAGTTATTAGCCAGCATGCAAGGAGCCTATCTAATAAGGTGAGATAAGTTATTATTAGAATACAGCTGTATTTGAGGTTAGCACACTGTATAGCTGATAGTTAATATCGATGGACACGCGTGTTGTTCCGCTTTTTTATTGTTAATAAGAAAGCGCTCGAAATGTTTATTGTAGTAATGTAGATGTCCCTCTAGTGGACAGAACGTGCAACAACCACCACAGGCTATAGTGGCATTGGCGAATATTATCGAATATTACATAAAATATGGAATGGAATTCAAATAGTATTATAGAGGAATATTGACAGCCCTAATAAACAGCCATTGTGTTAAGACCATAGACAGTATGGGCCCTATCTTGCACCCGGTGCAAATGACTTTATACACCAACGCATTTATCATTTCTATTTTGCACCAGCGCAAAGCAGGCTTTTCCTTCCACAAACGCACGTCGGTAAACTATGGAATGAACTTGCGCTCCTGGGCAGGTCGGCGCAAAAAAAGGAGGCGTGTTTCAGCGCAAATGTTTCCCAGTGCTATTTTGCAGTTCCAGAAAACAATTGCGCCACTGACCAGAAAAAGTCAGTGGCGCGTACTTTCAGATGCTATTTTATACAGAGTGTGAACAACGCGCATACACTGTTGATGATTCATCTACACAGATGCATTTCACTTTTTGCAAATGATAAATTACTATAAAGAAAACTATTAAAACACAAGGGAAATTAATGTTGTGTTCATGACGATGGAAAATAATTTGCTTACACATTTACCCAAATTATTATATGCATGTTTTACCGAAGCTAATTTGGGTGGGTTTGTCCCATCCCCAATGTCACTTCTCTTTCTTTTACGGCCCTGATGAGAACATCGAGCTCCTCAGCTGTGAACCGATTGTGAAGCGCGTCTGGTAAATGCACCGTTATAATAGTATTGCACCATGGAACAAGTGCACGTCGTTCATCATGCTCTTAAAGGGAATGTGATATGACGCTCTGATTGGTTTATTTCACGTTACGCCCAAACCACACCTATGAACAATGAAGCTACTTCAGACCAACCCCTTTTATATTTGCGCCAGGCGCAAGAGTCATTTATCCCGCCGAGAAAATAGCAACAGTGCCGGGATCCGCCCACACAGTTACTTGCGCTTTGCACTTGACACTTGCGTTTCAGATCGTTAAAATAGGACCCTATAAGAAGTGGACAGAGCCATCTCATTGGAACTCAATTGAGACAAGTGAAGCCCATTTTTAGCGATTTTTTTAGGACTTCCGTTCCTGACGCGCAGACTCAAACCGAAACACTGACAATAAACTAGAAAAAAAGTTCACAGGGAGCGTTGCTGTCGCACAAAAGTCTTTGAAGCAGTGGGAAGTCCATGGAAAGGGGATCATTGCAGTGTTTTATGTTCCCTTTCTTTCACTTTCTTTTATGTCTCTTGAAAAGGCTTTTAATCTCTCTAAAATGAAACATAATTTCAAGATGTAGCAGCATTGATATTACATTACAGCATTACATATGACATATGTAATTGCATTTGCAAAGACGCCCACTAAAACACACCAGAACAGCTCATCATGTCTTGAAAAGACCAAATCATTTGGCAACTTTCTAGCAGTTAAAATGATTTAAATGCATTTTCATGCACTTTTTCCAGACTGAAAGAACAAAACAAGGCCGTTCTAAAACCAGTCAAGGGAGGTATTCCTGGAAACTGATTAGCCAGCTGAGAATCATTAATAAGATAATGGGAGATGAACAGTAATGGTGCCAGAGTTCGGCAGGGGTGCTTTAGTGTAGGCTACGTCAAATGCTGACTGTTACCCCTTTTCCACCAAAAAAGAACTGGTTCGGAACTGGTGCTGGTTCAAAGTTGGTTCAGAGTTGGTTCGGAGTTGTTTCAACTTGCGAACCCGTTCAGAACCTGTTTGTTTTTCCACTGACTAGAGCGCCCAGGGAACGAGCGCTCGTTACGTCGCCATACGTCTTAGCTAGAAGCGCTAAGTAGAACATTACTTTGGGATTATCTAAAAAAAATTTTTTTAAAAATAAATAAATAGAAATGCTTGCGTTAACTTCAAGCATATCAATTACAAAGGCGGACTCCATCGTGTTTCTGCAAATGTTTCTCTTGGCTTTGCCGATGGTCAGAAAAGATGTTTAGAACACATCTAAACCCGCCCCAGCCCCCGATGTAAGTATGACGTGGTAAAAGAACGGTTCTAGTCCAGCAAAGAGTTGGTGCCGCTTTGGAACCAGTTTTCCCGGCCGAGAACCGGTTCTTTGGCTGTCGAAACACAAAGAACTGGTTCGCGCGCAGGCACCGGTGTGGTAAAGAGATGGGTCCCCCTGACGAAATGAGTTCCCCCTTAGGACCCAAGCGATCCAATTGGTTCAAAGCTAGTTTTATGGGTAATCGCTTTAGTGTCTGGTTACAAATCACTTTATTATAAGAGCCGTTTGAAGTACGTTATAACGAGTCATTAATTTATTTTAACTTATATGTTTCATATACTAGTATATAACCGAAGCTGTAGATTGTAAATTTAAACATTTCTCATTCTTAATGTTTTTTAGTTAGATTAGCATAGCAAAAGCGCTAAACAAATAAACGTTTTACTTGAAAAGCGCTAAACAAATAAACGTATTACTTGATGGCAACAAACTGCTTTTATCAAGTTATCGCGAGAACATATTTAGATCAGGCATACTACTGGCATACTATGGGGCCCTAAGGGGGGACTCATTTCGTCGGGGGGACCATCTCTTCACCACACCGGCTCCAAACCGGCTCTCAAAATGCTTTGGTGGAAAAGGGGCTTTCGAGAAGGATTCGTGTATGACCTCATTCAGTTGACAAGGATGTGGACGTCTCCAGCCAGTGCTATATCAAACCATTTCTCAAATGAATTACAGTTATTGTCAAGGTAAAATTAATAGTATTATTAGGGCCCAAGCCCTGAAAGGGCGCAGAGCCCTATTGTTTTCCTTCCGATTATTTTTTTTTTTTTTTTTTTTTTTTTTTTCTAGCGACTATTCGGGCACTTTTGGGGCCCTTAACATGCTCGAAAACTCTTGAAACTTTGCACACGGGTCAGAACCCGCGGCCATCAGAGCCGGGCTGAAGCTGGTACCCGGGCGTGGCAGGGCGGCTCGTCAGCGCCCCCTGGAATGGGGTCCGACACCTGGTCCATAACTCAAACACACTTGCATGTAATAATATGAAACTCGGTACACATGTCGATAGCAGAATTTCATCTATACCTCGCGTTCTTGCTTTTCACCCCAGCCCAACAGGAAGTCGGCTATTGAGGTTTTTTTGTAAAACACACGCAATGAACTTTTAAATACTCCTCCTAGAGCTCTGATCCAAATTCGACGAAACTCGGTCAGCGTAGAAGTCAAGACATTGAGGATGAAAGTTTGTGTGGGGATTTTTGATATCTCGAACGGTTTGGCCGTGGCGAGGAAACGAAACTATGGCGAGAAACGTGAAACAGGAAGTGTGTCATAACTTCAGCATACATTAACTGATCTGGATGAAACTTCAGCAGTGCGTTCGCTGTAAGAGGACGATCACATGGATGTGACTATTGTGAGTCAAAGTTATAGCGCCACCAACTGGCAGCAGGGAGTGTGTCACTTTCAAAATGCTTTGAAATCACCCTCTTATTTTTACCCGATTTGCTTCAAACTTCATCTGTATAATGTACATACACGGCAGATGAAGACCTATGAATGGATTCTTGATATCTTTGAAACTGTTGCCGTGGCGACGCATCAAACTTTACCATTCTTTTAGGATGCATTCTTTTAGGGATTCGAACATTTGTCCATAAATCAAACACACGTGCATGGATTAATATGAAACTCGGTACACTCATAGATCACATCAGGCCAAACAACTTTCGTGCTCTAAGTTTTACGACAGTTCAAACGGAAGTCGGGAATTATGTTTTTTTTTTTAAATAATTGTCCTAGAAAAACATCAAATTACAACCCATGCTGTTACCAATCACCACCAAACTCGGTGTGCATGAAGTCAAGACATTGAGGATGCTATATTCCGTACGGATTTTTGATATCTCGAACGGTTTGGCCGTGGCGGATTTTTTTGACTAAAAAAGGACACATAAAGTGTGTTATAACTTGGTTAGTTTTACTGACAGTTACAAAACTTGCCGTGTATATTGTTCTATTCAAGCCAAACAACTTTCTAATTAACAATAATAAGCTCAAACCCACAGAAAGTCAGATATTGTAGTTTGAATATGATCATGCTCTTTCTAAACCTAGGCCTGTCACACAGTCTGTGTGTGTGAGTGTGTGTGTGTAGGGGGAGGGGGCTTAATCATTTCACTGTGTGTCTGGCCTGCTAAAGTAAATACATTTCTTAAGCCTGGTATTTTTTACATAAGTTTTTATTTTTATTTTTTTTATAAGTAAAGGCATATAACCTGTTTAATTGTAGTGCATTGACAATAGTTTTATATAATTAGTGTATTAATTAAATTAACTTGGTCCATAAATCAAAAAAGTAAGTAAATAAATCAAAAAGGAAGTGTGTTAAAACTTCTGCATACATTAACTGATCTTGATGAAACTTCAGCAGTGTGTTCGTTGTAAGAGGTCGATCACATAGATGTGAGTCAAATATATAGCGCCACCAACTGGCAGCAGAAAGTGTTTCACTTTCAAAATGCTTTGAAATCGCACTCTTACTTTTACCCGATTTGCTTCAAATGTAAACACACGCCAGATGAAGAGCTGTGAAAGCATTATTCAATATCTAAGATAATGTTGCCATAGCAACGCATCAAACTTTAACATTCCTTTTTTTTGATGATTTTGAGTCTCTTAGCGGCTTTTGGGGCCCTTAATGGGTTTGAAAACTCTTGAAACTTTGCACACAGGTCAGATCCCACAGCCATCAGAGCCGGGCTGAAGATGGTACCCGGGTGTGGCAAGGGGGCTAGACAGCGCCCCCTGGAACGGGGTCCAAAAACTTGGTCCATAAATCAAACACGCTTGCATGTAATAATATGAAACTCAGTACACATGTTGATCTCATCGTTTCATATATTCATATATTCTCCTCAAGCCGGACAACTTTCTAATTTACACTCATGAGCTAGGACCCACAGAAAGTCAGATATTTTGGTTTGAAAATGTTGAGTGTCTCTCTGAGCCTACACTTCTGTATGGCAAGCCCTTTTAACATTTAAAAGCTAAGTTTGACTATTCGTAATTAACATTGTAGATATCAACAACGTCTTTCTAGTCGTAATTACATTTTGGATAGTTTGTATTATCATTTAAGATATCTGTAACGTAATTGTGACTAGTCGAAACGACAGATAGAGTATGGCAAACCGTTTTAACATTTAATCATTTTAACCTACTAGTCTCTATTTTCATGCTACTAGTACTTATTTTTTAGATACTAGTATCTATTCCATTAAGTACTAGTACTTATTCATTAGCTACTAGTGCTTATTCTTTAGATACTAGTGCCTTTTCTTTAGATACTAGTGTTTATTCTTTAGGTAGTAGTACCTTTTTAAAGATACTAGTACTTATTCATTAGACACTAGTCCTTATTTATTAGATACTAGTACTTATTCATTAGATGCTAGTCCTTATTCATTACATACCAATGCTTATTAATTAGTTACTAGTACTTATTCATTACATACTAGTATCTATTAAATAGATACTAGTACTTATTCATTAGACACTAGTACTTATTTCAATGGTGACTAGTAACTATTCTTTTGTTACTACTAGTCACATTTTTTCCATTGACTTCTATGGTGATCTGTCATTCAGATATCAACTATTCAGTTCTGACTAGTATGTTAGTATGTATTCCAATTGTGGAATACATACTAGTATGTATTCCAAAGCAGGGGTTACGTTTTGCACGTCGTGCAGAATAACCCAAAAGGCACCAAGGTGGCGGTGCCACCGGCTTTATATATGTATATATATATATATATATATATATATATATATATATATATATATAGATATATATATATATAAATATAGCTGCGAGCAGCGATGGAGGGCCAAAGCCGGCGGTACCGCCATCCCGGTGCCTTTAGGCACCGGGGTTGCGGTGCCACCGGCTTGGGCCCGCAATCGCTGCTCGCAGCTATATTTAATTGTTATTATTATAACCTGCTAACAACTGTAGAATAAGTTGAGAAGTTATGGCTTATGACTAAGTTTTACAGGTTTGGAACAACATGAGGGTGAGTAATAATGACAATTTTTCATTTTTGGGTGAACCAACCCTTCAACAATTTTATCAATAACAACAATATTAATAATAATAATAAAAAGAATGCAAAAGAGTTTGTTTCATTACAGTCCATTGAAAAAACTTTGTGGAACATCAAATTGGACATTTGGTGTGATTAAGATTTTTTTCCGGGGTATCGGATTGGTTCACTAGAATTTATGAGTCCTACAAACAAACCCAAACTTCACAAACAAACAAACAAACTGACAAACATAGGGCCCTATAAAATCCGTTTTATTCTTTCCCAAATTCCATTTTATTTTTTCCCAAATTCCGTTTTTTCCGTTGTAATTTTTGCAAATTCCGTTTTTTCCGTTTAAATTTTTGGGAATTCATTTTTTTTACCCTTTACTGTTATTTTACTTGTAAAAAGAGTGTCATTTTTATTCCGTGATCGCAGAAATTATAGGGCCCTACAAACAGATTGTGGTTTGCTTATATTGTGCATTAAAAAAGGACAGAATTTACATTTCCGATTAGATATTTTTTTAAACAAAAGTTCCTAAATTCCTAGGTTTGTGGAACAACAACAATTGTTTGTGGAACAATTGTTCTAATTTACTGTATTTTATTTTTCATTATTTCATATTTTTTTATTCTAAACTGTTTTAATTATTCTGATTTCTTTTGATTATTTTAATTTCTACAATGTAAAGCACTTTGAATTGCCATTGTGTATGAAATGTGCTATATAAATAAACTTGCCTTGCCTAAGTTAACGAACACCACAAGTCGGATTAACTAACTTAAGAACATCATTTGCAATTTCTGCTCGCAGGCCTGAAACAGATGTTCACCTGAAGATTATAAATCTAAAACCGAACACTTTCACAAGAAACCAGTGATTCTCTCTCTCTCTCTGTCTCTCTCTGCTGCAAGAGGTTTTGTCTTGTAAAAACGGCACAAGAGGGAAAGTGATCATACCATATGTACTGTCCATTAATCTGAACTGCTCTATAGAGCCTGCATCAGACGGGATCCTGCCAAAGAAATGCTACTAAATGAACTGCATAAACAGGGAAGATGGGGGACTGGAACAGATTTCCAACCACTGTTGCAAAATAGAGACACACAACAGAGGGGAATTGACATAGTTTCATCAGTTTTGTGGTCACTACAAGGTAACATGAGTAAATTAATCAGATTACTTTTTTAAGTACCTAGTAAAGTAACGGATTACTTTTAAATTTACAAAAAAATGTCTGTGTTACTTTTTAAAACAAGTAATGCTAGTTCTCTTAAAATACCTTTGCAGTGATATACTGTTATTGAACAGTCGACAGAGGAGGTGATTAAAATTACACTGTTATGAAAGCTTGATTCTAAAGTATTTGAGACTATATAGATCTGGCTATGTGAGACTAGTTTGAATGAATCCCTTTTCTTTGCATAACACAATGACATTACAGTACAGAAGAGCTTTTTTGGCGTTATCATTCATTTCACGCGTCATTGAACGAAAGAGAGACTGTAGCCATGTTTCCATCTACTTGTCAATCGAATTATCTAAAGTTCGGTTAAAAAACACATGCGAATAAAGCTGGTGAAAGTGTGTTTCCATCAAACGGCTTTAAAGCGAATAAAAACCAGTACGTAATGACGGCATATGCTGTTTTGAGATCAAATTGATATATCGAATTGATTTGAGACATTTTAAGGTGTTTCCATTTTATTTTCGCACTGAATCGAACAACATTCAAGCAAACTTTTGTCGAACAAAGTTTTTGTTTGACAAAACGGATCATGCTATCTACCAACAAATGATCAAGTATTTCACAAGTTGAAGCCTAATAATGCTTACCAGTATGTGCCAGCTGATAGCGACATATGTATGGGATAATGTATATGCGAGGCGGTTGTTGAAGGGGTTGTATCGCCATAACAACCGCCTTCGCTATATAATTTGACACAAAATATTGACTTAAAAACTAGTTTATTGATTAAAAAACGAGTATTTGCTTCTGCTAAAGAAAATAGCCTGTTCGTCTCTGAACTGCGTCCATGGCAACGGTGATATACTAGCAGCGCCGCAGTCTGTTAACCAGAAATAACAGACCACATTCTACATTAGAACTCAACCAAGCCACGTAAAAACAAGCAAAACTAACCTAAGAAAACAACAACGCTATAAACATTGCTATGATGATGCCGATGCACGTAAATGCCCGACGACAGCGAAGGTGAATGTGGTGTGAAACGACAGCGCTCTCATCAGTTCTGGGAGATCCTGGTTCATAACCCTTTGGTTGATTCATTTTTTATTCTTTATTGCTTTGTCCACTTACATCTGTCTTTGTTGCCATCCGCCATGTGTGCGCAAACAGACTGGCCGGAAATGAACTCGTCTTCTGACGTGTTGCAACCATAAAAGGTCATAAAACTTTATCGCAATTCATTATTTATTCGGCAAATAACGTTTCCATCAGCTTTTATGGCATTATGCCGTATATCGATCAAAGATAAAATCCGTTGAGACCGATTGTATTTCATTTGAGTCGATTTTCATGAAATGTGATCGAATTTTACTGTTTCCATAAGGCATTTTTCATTCAATATCACTTAATTCCGATAAAAAAAAACGTGTCGATGGAAACATGGCTTGTGGGAACGAAAAAAAAGTCTATATACTTTTATAGAAAATCCCGGGGAAGGTCTTGTTTTTTTAGGTTTCGTTAAAAGCTGTTCACACACTGGCAATTAAAAAAGCATTTAATCCATTAAAATTCTTACATATAGCCAATTTAAATGCTCTGATATAGCGCTGAGTATTTAAATTAAGGAACAATCATTCCTGTCAGCATAAACATGGCAAGCAAATCGAATAATTAGTTAAGTTAGTCTTAACCCTTGTGCATCCTTATGGACATTTTTGTCCTTTTCAGTTTTTTTTTTTTGATCACTTTGCCTGTGTTAAAGCTAACTGCAAAAAACTTGGCACAGGTGTGTATTTTTATTGGAATTTTACTATTTCACCGTCATTTTCTTAAAAAATATATTTTTTGCATTAGGTACAAAAAAATACTCCCTCTCAGCACCTTTTGGACAAAAATGTCCCCATTGAAACCCATTAAAACTGCCATTTTTAATCCCCGGTTCAGTTAACTATTACAATTATGCAATCTTCGTTAAGAGGCTTTCATTCTGATGGCAAGGCTTCAAAATTTTATTTTTTACTATTTTTTATCAGATGGTGCCATTTTTTTTAAAGTTTGGCCTATAAAACAAATATCGCTTTCTTCCTGTTTTCTGCTTCGACATACTGTAGAGCCAACTGGATAAATTATGCAACAATATTTGTGTGTGTGTTGGTATGGATGTCAGAGTGTGGTTAGTATGTGTGTTATAAACAAATATATGTATGTGGTGTGTGTGTGTGTTTGTAATGCTGAGAGAGAAAAACTGCAAAAAACAAATCCAATCACTTTGAGCACCAGTGGGGTTTTGCTGGCACCCAATGGGGAAAATATGTTACTATGTCCAAACAAACTGTTACCGAAAGCTCATTTTTTAAGATATCATCCTCAAATTTGGAACACAACCTATTTAGATTTATGGCTTTGATTTGATTGTAGTTTTGAGTTCAACCTGATTTATAAAATATATATTTTATATAAAATAGTTTTTTATAAATAATTTTCAAAAATGTATACCTATATAACTTTTTTGGGGATTTACTTATTATTATTTTTTTTACTTCAGCAATAATCTGCAAAGGGTCTTCTTTAAAATGACACCAAACTTAAGACTGTGCTCCAAAGCATCACATTTTATGACAGTTTTTTGACATGGACATTTTTGTCCTCTTTTTGCCTATGTGTAACTTTTTTTAATTGATGAACAAGGGTTAAAACAAAATTACATGAAAAAGTGTATCGCATCACAGGCAAATATCCATTTCTTGTATTGTGAAAACCTGCTAGGCCCTCGTCCATGTTTTTTTTTTTGCATGTCCTGTAGAGCAGAACATTAAGACAGAGTGCTGGTATTAAGACATCTCTCATGTTGTGTATCATATCCATGTGTCGGGATGACTGCCATGTGATCTGTGCAGCGAGTTTGTAACTGGCTCACGTGTGTCCGCAGTGGTCGTTCGGAGACCCTACAAGCATTCTTCACAATAGTAACGTATGCAACATTTTGCTCCGTCTCAGCCAAAAACGTCCAGACTGAACGATAATGTGCGTCATAACCATTAAGGCCAAAGAAACCCACTGGTTGCTTACAGATGCATTAAAGAGCAACTAACAGGGACAATTTTACAATTGAACATGCGTGTGCAATATTCATGTGGCTCTGTGTGGGCAAATTGATTAAAGATGCTGATCTATTATCCTTCAAACACACTGAGATCATTTTCTGAGGCAATCCTGCGAAAGAAAACCACAGGTTATCAAAGGCTAAACTAAAATCAGCATCTTTATAAAAGTTAAATGGATAGTTCAACCAAAAAAAAAGCGAAAATTCTGCCATCATTTACTCGACCTCATGTAGTTCCAAACACATATGACTTGTTTTTCAGTAGGAACACAAAAAGGACAAGTAATGCCCCATGTCAAAGTTGCCCTTTCCATACAATTAAGGTAATATAAAAATGAGGAAAGACACTATTAAAGGCAGGGTAAGCGATTGGTTTCAGTGGAGAATTCACACAGTGGATACACACAGTGGAGCAATGGAAAGGTTTCATCTCATTTGAGTGTTTGGGGCAAAGAGATGGTACAGGCAAAAATGCAGGGTTGTTACAGAAAAAAAATCAGCGTTTGAAGACATTTCACGAGATATGAGGATATGTGCTCTAATCTTTTTTTCTCCGTCGTACGAGAGATTAAAAAATTTAAATTAATTTTATAAATAAAAACTTTTTATAAAAATTTAAAAAAATTATAAATAGAATATATTAAAGGGGTGGTATAATGCCCTTTTCACAAGATGTAAAATAAGTCTTAGCTGTGTATGTGAAGTTTAAACTCAAAATAACCCACAGATATTTTTATGTAGCATGTTAAAATTGTTACTTTTTGAGGTGAGCAAAAACACACCGTTTTTGTCTATCCCTTTAAATGCAAATGAGATGCTGCTCCCTTTCAAGAAGAGGGCGGAGCGAACAACTAGGGTTGGGTATCGAAATCGAGTATCGACTTGGAACCAGGACTAACTTTACGCTTTTTCCCGGAATCGTTCAAAAGTTAAAATTTTCGATTCCTAGTTTCAATATTCACGGTCCGTCGACCAGAAGAAGAAACCACTGAACAACACCAACGAAGAAGCGTCTACCGGAAGTGTTGGCATAACCGCGCGAGTTGAACATTAGTAGCTTACGTCGGCGGTCCAAAGTGTGGCTTCACTTTTCTAAAAATAACGAAATCTCTGCAAAATGCAAAATTTGTGACAAAAGGAGAATTTGTGACAGAAGGAGTATTTCATTCAGAAAGACCGTTGGTTAGCAAGGTTAGCTAAACTTTTTTGACCCTGCCTCTTAAAAGAATCGGAATCGAGAATCGTTAGGAACCGAATTAAAACAAGGAATTTGAATCGTTCAAATTCAAATGACCCAACCCTAGCGACAAAACCTCATGTCCTTTTACCTGACATTCACACATACACTGACAATTTGAAAAAACTTTTAGCTTTTTTTGTTCAAAAATTGGAGTCAGACAATGATGGAGAGATCCAAAAAGATGCCTCATGTAGAACGCAACAGGACATTTCTCAATGGTCTGAACTTTGCAAATGTTGCTTATACTCAAACAGCAAAATTACACGCTGAACTAAAGTTTAAAAAAAGTGAAATCATAATCAACCACCATTAAAAAAAAATCCAAACAAAATTACTAAAAGTGAAAATATATAAAATAAAATATATAAAATTATTATTATTATAAAATATATATATATCACACATATTTATACATACATATATATATATAAATAATAGTAAACAAATAAAACACTGTTACTCAACAAAGCCATAATATGGATTCAGAAGACTTATAGTGCCCAAGTCATGAAACGATGTGTGTTTATGACTTGCTTTTTACCAAAACTGATTTTTATGATGCACAGATTTTTTTTTAAAACTGGTTTCTCATTTTGCACACAGAAAGTGAGGCAGCCAAGTGTCCTTCAGATTGAACAGTGTTATTGAATAAATAATCAATTGCTTTTTTTATTCCTTCTCTCTCTTTTTTACACATTTCAATTCACTTCAGCAGATCACAAATCATCAAAATCTCTCCTTTTCCAGAGCCTCCAAAGACAATTAACCACTCCAGAAAAGACACGCACTCCAGTCAAAACACACACATACAACAGAAAACTCAATGAACTACACTCGACCCACGCAAAAAAAAAGAAAAATCAGGCTTCTGTTGTGATGTGTTTAACAACCTCTGCAGATGTTGCTAAAGAGTTTTTGATTTCAGTAGAGTTGATAAAAACCTCCATCAATTAAAGAAAACCAATAACAGCTTAGAGAAACAGGGCAGGACTGCCAGCTCAATGATATCACTGCATTATTCCACTCAAATCAAACAAACCTTTCCATTCCACCCAGGGCATTGTGGGTCAGTGTGTGCTTACGAGCAGCCTGTAAAAGAAGGGTAATGGGGTGGTACAGAGAACAGTCCATATGCATGTAGAGTGGAAAAAGCTACGCAATTTCACACATCACTCTACAAGACATTTTCATGAAGTTTTAGTGTTTTAATGCATGCACTAAAGCCTCTGGTCTGCATTACAGCTGCCATACTGCACATGGATGCGTCTGCTGTACACTTCATCTGAACCTTATTAGAGTCAGCATTCTTGGACAGGCACACTTTTGACTACAGGCATTGAGTCTGGTATACCTTGGAGTATTTTTTGCCAATAATCAACCATTTAAGACAGGAAGGGGCCAGTCTGGAAAGTAAAAATACCAACCAGAGTCATCAGGTTTATTAAACAGAAATTGAATAATCAAATGTAAAAACAAAACACTGCTTAGTCAAGAGCAGTGAGTGATTTTTCTCTGTTTTGTGCTGCTTTATTAACATTTAAAGGGGTGATGAACCGAGAAATCAAATTTTCCTTGCGCTTTTGACATCTAAGAGGTCATCATATTATTAGAATATCCTGTAAGTTTCAGAACTGAAAACGTCCTTGTTAGTCCAAAAAAAGACAGGAATTGTGCAACACACGGACTCTGGGTAGAACATGTATGGGCGGATCATTCCGGCAAATCATTGCCATATCACAACATTGAACGTTTTCAAAACAATTGCCATCAAGTGCATCGACGGGTGAGTTTGAAACTCATTATAATATGCAAAACTGTTATCCACTCACAGCAGTGGGCGTTTACTTCCAAGTCTTCAGTGCGAGACGCCCATAAAAACAGAGCGCTTTTCAGCTAGGCTCAAAACTAGGGTACAAAATAGCCTGTTACTTATGACGTTCACTTGGTTTTGCATTCAAAAACATCAAAATGAATAAGTTGACTTCAGTCAACAATATAATAATATTTAACCCTTGTGCATCAATTAAAAAAAAGTTACACATAGGTAAAAAGAGGACAAAAATGTCTTGTCTTTAGTGCAACACGCCCAAAAAACACGACACAACCTTTTCTCAGGTAGGCTCACAACTTGGGTACAAAATAGCCTATTACTTATTCATTTTGATGTTTTTGAATGCAAAAACTAAGCGAATGTCATAAATTGACCTCAGACAACAATATAATAAACTTTAAAAAGCCAGTTCATGACCCCTTTAAATTAGAAAATCAATTTGGATACTGATAAGCCAACAATAAGTGTCTGATATTAAAATATCCTAATATAATTTGAAATCGTGCATCTGTAATTTAACTCCCTGAGGTCGCGGAAAATCTTTTAATTAAATCAAACCATCACCAGAACAAATTGTTCTCAAAATAAGAATATACCAACATTATGATTTGTCCTAGCAAGAACACAAAAACTTTACAATGTTTAATATCAAAAACAACAGTGCATAATACAGCCGTAGCCTGACATGTACAGTACTAGGGTTGGGTATCAAGAATCGAGTATCTGAATTGGAACTGGGACTAACTTTTCATTTTTCCAGAATCGATTCAAAAGTTAAAATTTTGATTCCTAGTTTCGAATATTCACAGTCCGCTGACCGGAAGAAGAAACCGCTGAATAACACCAACAAAGAAACGTCTACCGGAAGTGTTGGCATAACCATGCAGAGTCGAACATGAGTAGCTTACGTCGGCGGTCCAAAGTGTGGCTTCACTTTTCTAAAAATAACGAAATCTCTGCAAAATGCAAAATTTGTGACAAAAGGAAAATTTGTGACAGAAGGAGTATTTCCTTCAGAAAGACCGTTGGTTAGCAAGGTTAGCTAAACTTTTTTGACCCTGCCTCTTGAAAAGAATCGGAATCGAGAATCAGTAGGAACCGAAATCGAAAACAAGGAATCGGAATCGGAATCAAGAATATCGTTCGAAATTCAAACAATAGCCAACCCTATACAGTACACTCTGCCTTTTACCCCCTCATGTTACTATACAACACGGCCATATTCAGAGAACGCTGTCAATAATCCTTCATCAAATCCCTTCCACAGAAAGCTAAAACAGCAAACAGCCAGATGTACTTCAAAGCGAGACAGAAAGCCAGATCTGATGCAGAACGAACCATTATCTATATGCGTCAATTTGTAAACAGATACGCATGTTCGCTAAACCGCCAGCTAGAAATGAGTCCCAGACATTTTGAAAATCTGAGCGTTTTGTCTGTGCAAGTCTTCAAAAACCATGACCACACTTTTCAGAGAGGGGAGCCTGCAATCTCACACTCTCCTCTCCAAGCAAGCGGTGCACGCATCCAAAACCCTGCCGCCAAGACAATCAAAGCCAAACAACTGCATAATCAATCAAACCGTCCAATGACAATTACACAAATTACTGTAATTACCATAAATAATGACACAAAAAATTCACGCCAACCAACAATAATTTTCCAAAAACGCATTAACAAATCACATAACATTAACTTCTCCTCAGTCGCCTCGATTTCGTCTCTTACAGCCAGAAAAAAAGATGTCACATTAGCATTCAATGTGTGCCAGCCTCATCAAATGCTTTATAAATCACAGTCTGTGTGGCTCGAAGCCCAACCTTACAGACGGTGGATAAAACATGCCTGCGCTAATAAATCGTTCAGAACAGGAGAGAGGCACACTGCTGCCACTGTCAACTTATTAAAACACGGCAACATTTCAGCCTGTTCTCATCGCTTCTGGCAATAGAACGCTATATGACAAAACGGCACTATACTACGCACATGGCACCCTTTATCGTTAATATAACACGCAAACCCAAGGCGTCATAAATCCTTTAGCGTAATATGAGACGTAGACTACCCTACCCCACACCTAAACCTACCCATCACAGCGCATGTTATATTAAAGGGGACATATCATGCACAATCCACTTTTTTAGCCCATAAATGCATTTTGTTGTCGTATAAGTACAGAATGTAATGTAAAGTACAGAAAAGATGAAATTATTCTTTTCAGGTGTGTCGTCTATATTTTTATATTCTGTTTTGGTCAACCTGTTCAGATTTTTCTGTGGTCTATGACGTTTTTGATCAAGTACGTCGATCTGTATTTGCAGCGGAACTGACAAATAAGGACATCGACTACCGGTCCAACACTTCCAGCAATCCGCCATTATTATTCTCTCGCTCCGATTTTGTAGTCCAAGCTCAATGATGCAGAAGTTATGAGAGGGCTAGCCAAAATGTTTGGTTGTTGGATGTAGTGACCTGAAGCACTTCAAGGATCCCCACTTCAACAACCTCAGCCAGTTTACAGGTGTTTGCCGATCAGACTTCTATCCTTTAGCTGCTGTGTTTCCTGATGCTTTCTAAACGTAAGTTCTCATTTTATTATCAATACAGATTTTTAGTGGTAAGATCAGACCACAGTCATTTATCTTGTCAGTGTGCTTGTTTTAACAAGAGAAATAGTCGACTTTCACTAATAACACAACATAGTTAACTTACATACCTGCCTCCATATGAAGACGGTTCGTCGTCGTCATCTTTTTCAAATCGCTCGCTCTGGCTCGAATATGTAAGGCTTGGTGGACAAGTCTTCCGTTGTTGACATTTTGTTAACGTGTGAATAAAAATGTTCTTTGAAGCTATAGTAATCGTATCATCTCTTATCAAACTACAATAATGGCCAAACGCGGAGAGTTGAGCTGACTGTGAACTCAGCGACCTGGAAAGCAGGCGGGGTAAGACGGTACGCCTTTTTATTTAAAGGGGCCGCATTTAAACGACTTGCTCACAGAAGCACATCAGAAAAGGGGTAGAAAAGGGGCCTGTGGAGCTATAATAATGAGGAATTCAGACCCAAGCATTGCAGTTATGCTTTATATACACTCACCGGCCACTTTATTAGGTATCCCATGCTAGTAACGGGTTGGACCCACTTTTGCCTTCAGAACTGCCTCAATTCTTCGTGGCATAGATTCAACAAGGTGCTGGAAGCATTCCTCGGGGAGTTTGGTCCATATTGACATGATGGCATCACACAGTTGCCGCAGATTTGTCGGCTGCACATCCATGATGCGATCTCCCGTTTCCACCACATCCCAAAGATGCTCTATTGGATTGAGATCTAGTGACTGTGGAGGCCATTTGAGTACAGCGAACTCATTGTCATGTTCAAGAAACCAGTCTGAGATGATTCCAGCTTTATGACATGGCGCATTATCCTGCTGAAAGTAGCCATCAGAAGTTGGGTACATTGTGGTCATAAAGGGATGGACATGGTCAGCAACAATACTCAGGTAGGCTGTGGCGTTGCTACGATGCTCCAATTGGTACCAAGGGGCCCAAAGAGTGCCAAGAAAATATTCCCCACACCATGACACCACCACCACCAGCCTGAACCGTTGATACAAGGCAGGATGGATCCATGCTTTCATGTTGTAGACACCAAATTCTGACCCTACCATCCGAACTGTCGCAGCAGAAATCGAGACTCATCAGACCAGGCAACGTTTTTCCAATCTTCTATTGTCCAATTTCGAATGAGCTTGTGCAAATTGTAGCCTCAGTGTCCTGTTCTTAGCTGAAAGGAGTGGCACCCGGTGTGGTCTTCTGCTGCTGTAGCCCATCTGCCTCAAAGTTCGACGTACTGTGCGTTCAGAGATGCTCTTCTGCCCACCTTGGTTGTAACGGGTGGTTATTTGAGTCACTGTTGCCCTTCTATCAGCTCGAACCAGTCTGGCCATTCTCCTCTGACCTCTGGCATCAACAAGGCATTTCCGCCCACAGAACTGCCGCTCACTGGATGTTTTTTTCTTTTTCGGACCATTCTCTGAAACCCTAAAGATGGTTGTGCGTGAAAATCCCAGTAGATTAGCAGTTTCTGAAATACTCAGACCAGCCCTTCTGGCACCAACAATCATGCCACGTTCAAGTCACTCAAATCACCTTTCTTCCCCATACCGATGCTCGGTTTGAACTGCAGGAGATTGTCTTGACCATGTCTACATGCCTAAATGCACTGAGTTGCCGCCATGTGATTGGCTGCTTAGAAATTAAGTGTTAACGAGCAGTTGGACAGGTGTACCTAATAAAGTGGCCGGTGAGTGTAGACCACAAATGTATGATTTATAAATAAAAATGAAATGATTTAAAAGCATGATATGTACCCTTTAACGGATAACGGGTGCCATGTGCGGTACTGCGTAGTATATAGCGCCGTTTTGTCATATGGCGTTCTATTACGCAAAAGGATGAGAATGCATTGACCATTTCGACCCAAAGGTCTTCGAACAAAAATCTGACCCAATTATTCAACTCATATTTCACATCACTTAAACCCCATATTTCTTTCTTCTGTGGAAAATAAAAGATGATATTTTGAAAAATGTTGGTGACCAAACAATTTTGGGGTTCTTATTGTATGGACAAAACTAAATTCAAACAAAACAAAACAAACAAAAACCAAAATACACACAAAAAAAGTAAAAACATAACTGACAGAACTTTCATTTTTCATCTCTTTACCCACTCAGGCAAAATACTTGAAACTATATTTTGTGGCAGATGCAGTTTTATTGAGAGATGGATATTGCTTTGTACATAATGTGTGTTGACAATTAAATATGCTGTTTGTCACATATTTAAATAATACAGCTCTTTCAAGACAAAATATATCTTTTTAAAAAAAATAATTCAAGATAAATTTCCACAGCCGGTGTAAAACATTTATGGTCAGTTCACCCAAAGTAAAACATTTGGACCATGCATAGATCTTAGAAGACGGTGTGTTTTTTAAAGTATATAGACACATTTCACTGTGTGTTTACTGCCCTCTGCTGGGAAACTCTGGAACGGTGATGGGAGGGAAAAAACAGATACAAAAATCACAGGCTATTTTGTTATTAGAGGTTAGTTTCATTGAACTTGTCCAAATGTAACACTGTGTAAGACTCTATGAGTCAGTCACACATGGCTTTCAGCCATTTCAGTTAGTTCCCTTAAAGGAAACATTTACACAGACAAACTAATTTGGTTCAGGAGGACCCATAGAAATCACTGACCAAAATAAACACTCTGCAAGCACCGAATGAGAGACAAAAAGCTTTTGGCGTGTTAGGAACGGTTACTCACCAGCTGGCTGCTAACTGTATTAGGTAAGGGCAGCATTATATGATTTAAGCACTGACCTCACTAATGTATGAGTAGTCAGCAAATCAAATGAAAGGAATTTACTGAAGAAAACATCTGCTGCGACTCACGCGTCTTCGTTCCAACAACTTTTCCCTCGGTGGAAAATTAAACAATTAGAGGTTTATCTATTTTTTTTTCTCTTCAATGTGATGACAATAATGGCGATTGCATGAAATGGAAACTGCAACCGGCTTTTCTTCTGTACTGTGATGTATATATCCAAGGGGGGAGATTACTGGAGGAGAAACGGACGATTGATTGGATCATAGAAAGTGAGGCTGCAAAAGTAAATGGAATGAAATGTGGCGGTGAACGTCATTAGAGAAAAGGTGTCGTAGTGGGGTGGGGGAGGGGCTGAAGCATATTAATGATTTTGATTAAACATTTTGAAGAAAAAACAATAAGCAATACAATACAAGCATAAACAATAAGAATGGCCAATATTTATTCTACGGCTGTCCTCTAATAGTCAACTTAAAGGGTTAGTTCACCCAAAAATGAAAATTAAGTCATTAATTACTCACCCCATGCTGTACCAACCCCGTAAGACCTTCGTTGCATCTTCAGAACACAAATTAAGATATTTTTGATTAAATCTGAGAGCTGGATCACTTTCCATAGACTGCCTAAGGGACTGGCTCTTGACGGCCAATAAAGTCATTTAAGAAAATGTTTAAATATTCCATGTGCCTACAGTGGCTCAATTATAAGTTTATCAAGTGACAAGACTACTTTTTGTGCGAAAAACATAAATAACGACTTTATTGGACTATTCCATTACTTCCTTATGGGCGCATGCGCGAGAACTGAGATGACGACGTTCTTCTTCGACTACTTTTTGTTACCGGCTGCTCACCGCTTATGAAGTATTACCGCCACCTACCGTATAAGATGATGATGCATATATAAGGGGCTCCGGCTATATCAGCACATCATCTTATACGGTAGGTGGCGGTAATACTCCTAAGTGGTGAGCAGCCGGAAACAAGAAGTAGTCGAAGAAGAACGTCATCATTCAGTTCTCGCACATGTGCCCATAAGGAAGTAATGGAATAGTCGAATAAAGTCGTTATTTGTTTTGTTTTTTTCGCACAAAAAGTAGTCTCGTCGCTTGATAAACTTATAATTGAGCCACTGTAGGCACATGGAATATTTAAACATTTTCTTTAATGACTTTATGGGCCGTTCAAGTGCCAGTCCCTTAGGCAGTCTATGGAGGAGTGATTCAGCTCTCAGATTAAATAAAAAATATCTTTATTTGTGTTCCGAAGACGAACGAAGGTCTTACGGGGTTGGTACAGCATGGGGGTGAGTAATTAATGACTTATTTTTCATTTTTGGGTGAACTAACCCTTTAAAGGATAACTAAACCCCTGGTCAGAGCCTGACTCCACCCACTGGCAATATTTGAAAAAATGCGGAGATAGAGGGAACGAAATAGATGCTAAAACACTTTATCCTGATCGTTTTCAATACTCACAATTCCAACTCCTGACTCGCTACAGTGGTTTTGACGAAACAAGCTGGTTTTTATACTGCCAATGGCGTAGCTCGTACCAAGAGCGTGGTGAGCTGAAACCTGCGCACGTCACGAAGAACCGCTGAACATCCAATAGGAAAATTCAACTGCAGTAGCCACTGTTCACCTTGAAGCGGGCAGCACTAAGATGTTTTTACACCATATATTGTAGAAATAAAACACTTTATACACAAATGTCAAAAAAGTTACTCGAATCAATGACTGGTATTAATAAAGATCTATTCTTACAGATCATTAACTAAAAAGTTGGTTTAGGGTTTAGTTACTGCTAACATACTGTTAATGTTAGTCGACTAGAAGACAAGGCTTAGTCGGCAAACATGTTATTAATTGTTTAGTCGCAAAAATAAAAATAATGGTGGGCAGATTGTTAACAGTTGGTCCTTGTGGTAATTACAGTGTTGTGCAGGAAATCCAAAGGTTCGCCTACATCATCCATCAACCTCAAATATGGCTTATCATTTGAAACGTGTAAGCAGGAGCAACTTTACTTGGCCGCTCGCTCTAACGTTTATCTAGATAAAAGTGTGCTATTATTAGGGGCATATCCAAGTGTTTGTCCAGAGTGTGGAAGCTAAAGATATTTGCACGTTAACAGCGTTATTGTATTAACAGCGATAGACCAATGCCACTTTTGCGTCATCGAAGGATAACGCCCCCTTTTGGGGGGAAACAAACGACCCCCTGAGAACAGAACTCGCACTAGATCTGCTAAGTTTCTTGATAGCAAAAATGGCACAAACTTAAGATGGGTCCCTTTGAAAAGGTTGAAAACTGGATTAATGACCCCACGCAGTGGCCAAATATGGACTATTCAGACATCTAACGTTACCACTATCTCGTGGAATCACCAAGTAAGTAGCCTTTTTTATTTATTTTTTGTCGTCAACAACACACTCATATGACAAACTAGACGATGAGGCCATGTCACTTGGATCATATTTAACTTGATTTAAGCTATTGACATAGTTTTGTTGTCGACTAGCTATAACTAGTTAGAAAGACTAAGCTGCTAGCAGCTAACGTTACGTTACTAACTCTCACTAGGCACGCTACATTGGCTGTTAACTGATTTTACTGTTGAAATAGTGGCAGGCTAGGATTAAAGTGGACTTGGCTGGTTTCTGCTTGTGTCTAGAAAGTGCTTTAGGCCAATTTGACTTTTCGACGACCACTGTTCTGGGCTACAGTACATGTAACAACACGAACGGCAGTAGATCAAGTCTTCTAGGCTAGATATGATAGCGTAATGTCACAACATCCAATTTGATAGCCCCATACATTGGTCCTATACATATTTTGCCGTAACTGAAACCTTTTCATTTCAAAGTCCTAGCACTTTCTAGACACAAGCAGAAACCAGCCAAGTCCACTTTAGTCCTAGCCTGCCACTATTTCAACAGTATAGTATAGCTAGTCGACAACAAAACTATGTCAATAGCTTAAATCAAATTAAATATGATCCATTCATCGTCTAGTTTGTCATACTGTGAGTGTTAATGAAAAAAAAAGGCTACGTACTTACTTGGTGATTCCACGAGATAGTGGTAACGTTAGATGTCTGAATAGTCCATATTTGGCCACTGCGTGTCATTAATCCAGTCTTCGACCATTTCAAAAGGACACCTCTGTAAGCCCGAATCCAGTAGCTTCTTTAAATACCGCTCACGGTTCTTGGCCGGCAAAGAGAGTGTGTATGTTTGTGCCATTTTTGCTATCAAGAAACTTAGCAGGTCTAGTGCGAGTTCTGTTCTCAGGGAATCCGTTTGTTTTCCCCAATAGGGGCGTTACCTTCGATGACGCAAAAGTGCCGTTTGGTCTATAAACACTGTCGATTTTGGTCATACAGAAGAGAATACATCATTTGAAACTGTAATTTGTGTAAACTCACAATAACGACAAAATGGTGTTTCTATAAAATAAAGACAACAAACACAATGCGCTTTCAGCCGTCTCAGTCTCCTTGAACTGGAGAACGTCACAAACATCAACCAAAACTCAGTGTACAATTGCCTCTCACACGAGAAATATATCGAAAACAAATACTCTCTGCTTATGTAATTCGTATGAAAGAAATGCATTTCTTTCTAAAGGCACGTCCACTATACTATGGAGATGGCAACTTCAACTTCATCTTTGCAGCCGACAATTTAAGTCAAATTGTCTAGTAAATTTCCCTAATTCACCGGCCACTGGCAGGAGTAGCAAAGTGTACGTTTTGGACCGTGTACATCAGAGACACAATGAACAAAAGACTTACCTCAGGTTGAATGGCTTTGAACACTGGAGCATCCATAAGAGTGATCTGACCCTGCAGAAGAACACAGTAGATTATGTGTTAATATGTGTTTACTGATTGATTTTTTTTTTTTTTTTCAGGTCAGTGTCTCCAGATTGGAAATATACCTTTTCTGGATTTAATGGCTTATTTGAAACAGGACTTTTTCTCTACACGCTGTCTAACAGACACATGAATAATAAATCATCTTTTGTCCAATGCTCACTCGCCATTCACAAGACATGTTTCATGCTTGTATGACTGTCGTGTGTGTGGGATCACCGTGGAGAGTCTGTGTGCATAAATAAAACACACAGTGTCTTCAGTGCAGTCTTGAGACTGAGACTGGGATGATGTCCTGTATATAGGCTAATGGGCTGGGCCATCAATAAATAAAGCACAGAAAGAAACTCTGTACCCCAGATTCAGGCAGGCGTGTGCAGAATCAGGTCATCGCATTTACTTAAGGTGTACTATGGCTCAAAAACACAGAGATCATCCCCTGTTGACATTATGAGATATATATCACTGGAAATGATGACACTGTTTCCACCGCTAACATAAGCTTTGCTTATTTTGGACATGTGCTTTTGCTTGTAGGTACAAATATTTATTTATCTTAATTTGATATGGGGGATTTCTTTGGGGAATTTTTAACATTATTTTTTAGTGCACCTCCCATCCTGCAGATGGCGCAGAAGGAGTCGCAGCTCATGAGAGCCAAGCACACACCTTTCTGTGACTTATTGGTTTTACAAGATGGATTGTTGTGCTCTAAATTCTGTAAAAATGATTGCCTCTCTTAAAAAATAAATGGCGTTGTGTGCAACTTTCTCCATCTCAAATCAAATCAAAATTGGAACTGAATCGAGAGCTTGCAAGTCAAAACTGAATCATCACATCAGTGATACATGGCCCTATTCAGTACTTTGACCTGTATTAAACTACGCCTTTTGTCACGTTAAGCGATTAGCCAATCATAACCGAGACCATTTACATATAGAAGTCTTAAAGGTACAGTAGCAAAAACAGTCCGTTTTATTTAATTCTGATGGTCATAAAGGAGGTAATGATCATGAAAAACTTAATTATAAGTGTTTGTGGTTGAAGAAGCTTTGAGCAATATTGTAAATGGACTTATATGCAAAAAACATATCGTTGCAGTATTAGAGCACATATAAGTCAACAAGCGGCTGTGCATCTTTTCCTCAAGATCTTAAGAGAGTTCAGCTGGGAGTTTAGTTTGAGTCCTTGAATTACAAGAGAGAGGAAAGTTTGATAGCTTCGCTCGGATTCAGGTGTTTAATTCAAACTCTAGAGTGCATTGCAGCCCACAAGAATGTCTGCCAAATGACCATTAATCATTACTGAAACTGTGCTGAAGTCAGTTCAGTTCACTGACTCGTCTCTGTCAGTGCTCATATCTCCTCCTCCCCTTCATTTCTTTCTGGTTTCCATGCGTTTTTCTTGTGATCCTTTGATTCTGTGTATATCTGGTACCGGGACCACTGCTACAAATCACAGTGGACAGGGGAACATTTATGTCTGGGATAAACTGAGTGATTGCCTCAAAAATCACATTTACCACTGTCCACTTGTGATTGGAAAGCCTAAAAATGTAATTCACTATCAAAAAAGTTCAAATGAAAAATCATTATTTACCCTCCATGTCATTTCAAATTCTGTTTTTTCTTCCATTTTTGGGTAAAATTTTATTTTAACCAAGCTAGTTGATTAAAAAATTAAATCAAACCTGTTGTTTTCCCATTCAATATTACAAAATAATAATAAACACATTATTATTATTATTTAAAATAATATTTTGATCATTATTTAAATAATACAAATTAAAAATCTACAAATAAATATATTCCTATTGCAATATAATGCTGTTTCTTTGTATATAGTAATAATTTTAGTTTACAGAACAACAGTAAATTACCTATTATTTATGGCGATTTTAATTTCTTTGCTTTCAAACGTTAAATTGAAGAACTTTTATTTTGGCAGAAATTGTTGACACCATTTAGAAATGATTCTTGTTACAAAGTTAAGAATAATCTTGGCTCAAGCACACTTTTTTACCTCAGGTTTACGTGAATCATACTTTAGGTCAGAAGGTCATGTAAATGTTCATATAAATACGAAAAAAAAAGTCCCTGTTTAATACTAGGTGTAATCTGAGAGAATGAAAAGTGAGACGAGTTTGACTTACAGCATATTCCTCTGGCGTGACCTTCAGCACGTCGAAGACCACCGCGTCAAAGCTCTTGAGCTCAGATGGGCCCTTCTCACTGAGGGACTCTGAACTGCTGCTCCTCTGGAGGAAAGAGAGATGATTAAAGATACACAAATGAGCCAAAAAAAGTTCTCATTGGATTACATATAAAACATGCAAGGTAAAGCAAGTAAATTGTATTTGTTTCATTGAGTGTGAGCTGACCTCTGAGGCCGGGGTCGTGAAGGTGGAGATGCTGGGCTGGCCATTGGGACGTCCATTATACCAAACCATCAGACACTACGGCAAGAGCTCACTCACCATCGTCATCCTCATCAGCACGCCTGTATGGCCCCCTGTACACACAAACACACACATTAATGTACATGCAAGTTAAGGCCTGGAGTGTGACTTTTTTGCATAAAAAGCCGCTCAGATCCACAGGCTCCATAAACCTACCCAAAACTATAATACTCTCAGTCAGTGCTTGGATAAGATTGTGATGAAATATAGTTTTTCATTTATCACCAAACATCATGTTTCTCATTTATGCCATGTCTCATTCATCAGCAGCACACTCATCCAACAGTTGTTTTTGTAACAACTGAGACAGGACAGGCAGTAATGCACTTCTGGAAAATGCTCTTTTTCCTCCTAAATTATCTTTTTGGAAGGAATCTATACTTTGTCCTTGGCAGCATTTTCTACAGGAATCTGGTTTTGCAGCAGAAATGGGTTCCAATTACATTCAAAAATACAATATACAACAGTTAAGTGTTTTTACTATGCTGACTTTATTATGATGTATGCATTATATTAACAATTTTATATTAATATATGCAGTAATTGTATTAATTTCATTAAAATATAAAAAAAATGGGGGAGACTACATTTATTTGATTAAAAATACAGTAAAAACAGGGCCCAGAAAACACCTCAGACCCAGAGGGTTAACACAATGTCCCATGGGAAGAGTAGTGATGATGTTTGAACTAGTGATGCACCGATATTAACATTTTGGCCGATACCGATAACCGATAATTCTTTATATTTGAAAGCTGATAACCGATATATTGGTCGATAAATCTAAATCCAAAATTCTTGATTTACAAAAACAAACAAAAGTCTTACCATTAAAAGCCATGTCCCAAGCACACAATTAAAATGTTCTCATTATAGTATGATTTACCCTATATGACAGACTTGCGTTGCACATGTTGAACTTAACAGTTTTTTTTTCCTTTTTGAAGGGATTCCAATTATATTTCAAGCAATTTTACATTTATTCATTTAGCTGACGCTTTATTCCAAAGCGACTTACAATTGCTATATATGCCAGAGGTCGCACTCCTCTGGAGCAACTAGGGGTTAAGTGTCTTTCTCAGGGACACATTGGTGTCTCGCAGTGGATTCGAACCCACGTCTCTCACACCAAAGGCATGTGTCTTATCCACTGTGCCATCACCACCCAATTCAAAACCATCATGGAGAACAGTGCGCATCTGAGGTGTCTCAGCTGAAGGAAATAATGGCTTTAATATATTGGCCAAATTTTCTTTATTGGGCCGATAACAACATTAAAAATTATAATATATCGGCCGATATTGTTTAAGCAACTCTCCTCCAAAATCCGGCAACGAAGGCTGAATGCTCTCGCTCACTCATGGCCAGGAATGCAAAGAACATATCTTGCCAGGTTACTCAGGGCAGGGAATTAGGAACTGTGTGAACCGGCGCTTGTGCAGACCGAATTGCCCACACCCTCGGATCAGCTTGGACGTGGCTGTGGTTACAAGAGGTAAAAACGATATAAATACTGTTCGTTTTCTCACACAAACCGCTCGTTTTGTGTCTTAGGCCATCAATGTGTACTTACATTTACGAGTCATTAAATCATGTTTAATTTGGACTTCTTCTCTTCTTTTTTAGTGACTTTTTCAGCTTGCCCTGCTGTACTGAATGTAGAGGAACTTTTAACATCACTAAGGAGCCTAGCAATGGTGACATTTCCATCATGGCAGGAGCAAACACACTGGACAGGGTTTACGTTTTGTATGTGTGCTGAGCAATTTAGTCTTGTGTATCAACATAAGGAACTGACCTTGTTGGCTCCTAGATCTTGACGAAAAACATTCTGCCCATTTCTGTTGCATCAATGCCGTATACTCTGGGATTCTGCCACAGGTACCTTTAAATGTGTTCCCCTGTCTTTGAGGTTCTCTTGAGCAAAAAGCACTCTTGAATGTAGCTCAGATCGGTCAATGATGTAATAAATAGCAGCCGACAAAAGGGATGTTTTGCTATAGGTTTCTGTCCATATGTCTGCTGTAATTGCGCATTTGAACTTGAATATTATTGCAGTGATTGCCAGCGTTTCTACGCTGAGCCCTCGTTTCGAACATGTCTTGATACTGCTGTTGGGTGTGGTAGTATCCACAGACATCCAACTTCCTATTTCTGGCACTGTGTTGACCAAATGTTGGGCTACCTTTCCAGACACAGTATCATATGGTCGAAAGTCTTGGCAAACAAATTCAACACATTTTTCTGTAGTCTCTTGTTTGATCTGCTCTGGCTTGGACTTTGTAATTGTCAGTTTAGTTTGAACCTTTGTGATGAGGCATGAGTGGAAAGATCGCGATGGACTGATCGTGGGATGCAGACCTCTAAGACACTCGTTTTCGTGCTTGTATTGATGTTAAAATTGATGCCACCATTATGGTCTTTACAGTGTGCACAATTTCTGAGGACTAAAGGACCCCCATACCGCGTACCCTTCACCGTAGCCTGATGTGCACCTCCTCAAAAACGTAACTACACGTTGCGACGACGCGAACCGCAAGATCGGATGATTGGTCGACTCGACGTTTTCCTCATGTACCTTCTCACGCATTTCCCACACGTACCATCTCCTTCGACGTCTTCTCTCATTTCTGCCTTTCAGTTTCAGTAATTTCATTAAAATGAACTGTTTTTCCACCTCAATAAGCTCCAACTCCAACATGATCCACTCTCTTTCAGTCGCTATTGCTTGTAGTAACCTAGCCGCGAGGAATCTAAACACAGTGGAACATTGAAACCCTCCGCCGCCAACTAGCGGTTCGGAGCAGTACTGCAGAGCAACCAACACCTGAACGCAGAAGTATAAATGCTCACAACGGCGTCCGCCTACGTGCGTAGCCAACGTCGTACACTACGGCGTACCCTCGAACACAGAAGTATAAATTGGCCTTAAGGAAGCCTCCGGAGCTGAAGTTCAGTTATGGTGATGTGCATTTTGTTTCTGTTAGGAATAGCGTGTACGAAATCACGTGTCAAATTCGCATCTACCACGTCTAGTTTGACGCTTGACCACTTTGTGTTAATCCGTGAGTCCAGATTGAAACTTATGCATGTAAAAACAAAAGTTCGAAGCGAAATGTACGCGTGTCAAAATGGAAACCCGTTGGCGGCCATCTTTTTCTATGATGATCGAACGTTCAGTCGAAAGTCACCGCTCTGTATTTTCTCTGGAACAGCGGCATGGGGTCATCATCCCCGTATTTGTGTCCACAGGACCCTTCGGAGGCGTACCGTTTGGTGAGTTTCACCATTTGCTCGCTCCAGGAGCTGCGCTGGATGCCGGCCGCCGTCAGCGGTACTTCGGCATGTCCAGCGCCCAGTTTGATGACCTGTTGTTCCGGCATCGGAGCAAGGATCACCCTCGCCCTCATCCATCGAATCGGTCATTTGTTTTGATGATAAATAGAGCCAGCCTCCAAAAGTTATTAAACTCTCCTGTGATTTTTTCTCTCTCACGTCCAGACACGAACTTATGCACATGTATGTTGTTGGTTGTCTTTACATCATAATAATATTTCATATAATCTAGATATGGATTAAATAACATTCAATACCAAATGTCTTGTATATTGAAAAAGTGCTTTATTGTGCATTAGAACCACACCAGGCATTTAGTCATATTACAAAATAATTTATTGAAGCATCCAGATCCTTCACCACGTGAGCAAGCAGCTAGGCTCCTGATTGGTTAATGCAGCACGAATTGACGCCAAAGTTCAGATTTTGTGAAATCGAGGCGGCAGACGCGAATTCGCATCAAATACGTGAATGCACAAATAGCACTAACTTAAATCATTTGCGTAATGGGCCAGCGCTAAATTCACGTGAACTTGACGCGCGAATGACGCGTGTTCAGCGCAGCGCTCTATGCCTCATTCTGCGTCATTTTTACACGCGTAACGAGTCTTTGCATTGACTTAACATTGAAATCATTCAGCGCCTGATGCGCTATTCGCGTCCGATGTGAACGCACCATAAGCGGTAGATCAATCATAACACATTGGGCAATCCCACCAATCAGAACAGAGTAGCACACGGAAAGGAGAATTTAGTGAGACTGAATCTTCGGACGAGTCGTTTGAGAATCTTTTTAAAATGTGGTGATGAACTATGTATTTTATGAGAAAAAGAAGTGTTGTTTGACCTTTCTTGCATGTAAACCTGTTGTAGCAGACCTTCAAAACAAAATTAAGAGCCTTTAAAATAGCATAATCTATATTTTCAAACCAGCCCTAACTGTAAGCCTAATTTTTGCTGCTTTTTCCATCAAAATCAATTTATGTTCTAATACCCAAATATAAAAAAGAGCTGTTGATTTATGTCACACTGTAGAATGATTAAACATGAACTAGTAAAGAAACCTCCTCTCTGAAACACACATACACATTAGCCTTGTGCGGTTGTGCCGTGTGTTGTCAATATGATGTTCTTGTGAAGCAATGTAACCATACACCGCTTCCAAAGAACAAGTGCTCAGAGACATTGATAAACACTACAACCGCTGGCCTCGCTATCAAAACACTGCAGTCACCATTTGGCTACACGTGAAACAAAATAAGCAGGTGTTCAGACCGTAACGGGACAATGACACCGTGTGCATGCGTGTTTGTCTCAGAGTGAACAGGTGCTAAGAAGCCATTAGTATGTGTGTGTGTCTGTGATTTAGGATTCTGTAAGCAACAGGTGTTGCCGAGAGTTTGTTCGAACTTTACGGCACTACCAAACTGCAGACTAATCCTAAGCACAGCTCTAATTCACCCTTCACACACAAACACACCTATAACAGCAGCACAAATGCTTTCATTTGCCAAAAAGTTGCCAAACAACAGTTTATATACTGGAACAGCACACAAACAAAGACAGAATTCAATTACCACGTATTTGTCAAATGCACATGGTGATGCTCTGCCGTGTCCTCCCTGCACTCGATCGGCTGTATTCACTCGAAATCCTCTGCTGAACAAAACCTGCTGGAAGAAGGATAAAGAAAAGAGAGAAAGAGAGACACGTTTACCAACAGAACACGTTTTATCTCCCGACTAGAGGAAGGTTAGAGCAGCAAATACTGTTTTTTTTTTTTTTTTTTTAAACAGTATGGGGTTGAATTTTACAAATGTTAACAAGGTTTTATTTTGTTTCATTTTAAGGTCACAAAACTATTTTGAAAACTTTTGAGCCTGACTTATTTTCCACTTATTTTCTGGTTATTTTTCAAGTGTTAACAGCAAAGAATTTAATTAATTATTACACATTTAAATCTTTGACCTAAACAAAGAAACAAAAAAATCTAAACTAACTCGATGTTTATTGTGTAAAAATTATTATATTAATTTGTGACATCATTTCCACAACAATCAGCACTGCACCCCAGTGTAAAATTATCACTTAAGGGGGATAGTTCACCCAACAGTGAAAATTCGGTCATCATTTACTCGGCATGTCGTTCCTTTCTTTTGTGAAAGACAAAATTATTATTTTGAAGAATGTTGGTAACCCAACAGTTTTGACTTACACTGCAGACATTTTTCTTCTTCTTCAAGACAAAGGTTTGGAAACGGCATGAGGGAGAGTAAATACATTTCAGTTTTGGGTGAACTATTTCTTTAACCGAGTAGGCTATATTTAGGATCCATAAAATTCTAGGGTTACACTATATTTTAAGGTGACGTAGTTATACATTGTGCTTAAAGGGATACTCCATTTTTTGGAAATAGGCTCATTTTACAACTCCCCAGAGTTAAACAGTTGAGTTTTACCGTTTTTGAATCAATTATACTAAAAATATTCGAAAAATATATACTATGGAAGTCAATGAGACCAAAATGGTCTGGTTACTGATATTCTTCTAAATATCAGAAAATCAGCTGAATGGATTCGAAAACGGTACTAATTCGAACTGTTTTAACTCTGGGGAGTTGTAAAATGAGCCTATTTCCAAAAAAAGTGGAGTATCCCTTTAAGTCATTAACAATATTAATTAACTACATGTACTTACTAGCCTATAGAGTTGTGGTCAGGGTTAGTTGTAATTATGCCTAATTTACTGTTAGTACTCTGATACATTCATGTAGTAACGTTTTCTCACCTTATAATAAAATAAACCACTAAATGAATGATAATTTGAGATGTGGTGGAAATGACATTGGTTAAAAAGACCTGCAATGCATGTCTAAACCTTGTAGGACATTGTGAACAAATTAAACTAGTCATTTGGAGGGTGAAATTGGCAATATAGTTAAAGAAACACTTTGTATGTGACAATGGCAAACCTAAAAGACAAACTGTGTATCAATGAGAAATTCACTAGGTGGTGCTGTACATGCGGTAAAGAGGATAGAAACAGCAGCAGCTGCGTGTGTTTGAGGAAATGGGCTGAAGTTTCAAAGAGGTCAGTGTCGGGTCACTAGAGAGGATTGTTCAGGACACTAATACAGACACCAGACGCCACCCACCACATGTCACGATGGGACGAAGCCAGATGCAAAGCAGGACGTCAAGCTTTCTTTCCCTCGCGCACATGAAAATAAGCTTTCAAAACATCACATGGCTGAAGCCAGCAACACATTTACTGCATATTAAGGAGAACAAGCTTCCTCAGTCTATGAGCTAAAGGCTGATCTGAAGCCATTCGCTCTGGCATGTCACAAACATGCAAAAATGTGACGCGCTTAAACGGTTTAACCCATCGATATCAAAGAAATAACCCAAACACTGTCTCACCAGACTAGTAATTATTTATTACCACAGAAAATAAATACTCAATGCTCAGCAAAAGCCATGATGTTACCATGGTATTAAGAAACTGACTCCACAGAAAGAAAAATGCTTCATAACGGCTTCATAAACAGGCCTACACGAAACCGTCGCCCACAGAGCACTGCATGAGCCAAACTGCAAAAAACATGGAAATATACACATAGACATTATATTTCAAAATCCATTTCAAAGAAATGCTTCTCTTTTGAACTTTGGTCATGAAATAATTTTCCACAAAGCAGGTCAACTTTTTTCAACATACTATTATTATCATCAGTTTATGATTATTATGTTTCTTGAGCAGCAAACCAGCAAATTAGAATGATTTCAGAAGGAAATTCAAGAGGACATGGAGTTCCAGTACAAAATAATTTCCATTTTTCACGCATACATAAATTACATTTTCTGCATCTATGGTTTAAAAATATAAAATGTCCCCAACTATCAGGGTCCCCAGTGAATCCCAGCCATTTCCACCACTGACTTTCCCATGTTTAACTCGAATTTTGAGAGAAAATGTTTGTGAAATCACTACAGAAAACGAGCAATCTGCTACCTTTTCGCATTTTCTGCTCTGAAACCTTCAGCAGTTTTGGTTTGAAACATTGTAAACAAGGGGCACTGAGAAAACAATGCTAGTATTAGTAGCTAGCAGACAGCCTATTCCAATGTACTAAACTATTTAATAAACACAAGGATTTGTGGGATTAAGTGACAGGTGATTATTCTGACCTTTCCGAACAGAAATATAACCTTGTCTGGACGACTGAGCGCCAGTTAAAACTGCAGACAAAAAAAAACAAATGTACAGTGGTTTCATGACTAACAATGAATTCAGTGATGTCATGCTCGACTGACGGTAAAAATTGTGGACGTTGTAACCACTGTACACGTCAGAAGGGCAACACAAATCACCTTCACGTGTCTCTCGCAAGGGAATGTGGGGTTGAGCACGATGGTGTGACGAGGAGTGATTAATGTGCGAGATCTCGGAGGGTTGTTGAAGATCGCGGAGAGACACTCAGAAGCACGGAGGAGGCCGAATGAAAGGCGGAATGGAGCGAGGGATAGATAAGGATGAGAAAGAGCGTGGGAGGTGTCACTGTCTTGTTTCAGACCTGCCGGGGAAACAGTGCAACAGGGAACAGACACTCCGAGCCTGAAGGAAGGAGTGGTTGAACTCTCCGATTTCCCCACCATCACTTTACATGCGTTCCCTCTCCATGTGTCCCATAAAACATGTACATTAATCTTTCATTTCCCAAGCTTTCGCTTTGTTTTAGTGTGTGTGTGTGTGTGTGTATGAATCATGATTCAATCTACCGTTTCAAAAATCAATTGTGTGATGCTGTCTAAACGAGAGCAGAGCACCATCCGGACAGTTTAGAAAGTGGACAGACTTGCAGCGGGGAAAGCTTTATAAATTAAGCTTGACAACAGTTCCTGCATCAAAATAACTCTTATGTACTTAACACCTAAGAAGCATGTTAAAGGGGGGGTTGACTGCTTTTTTTCTTTGCATGATTGTATTTATGGGGTGCAATATAACATGTATTCGTGGTTTTTCTTTTTTTTTAAGTCTTATTTTTCATAAACTTCACCTTTATTGTCAGCCGCGCTCTCCTCTGTCCCCTGAACGAGCGGTTCACTTCCTGATTCTATGAAAACACTCCCTCAGAAACACGTAAGTGAGCTCAGATTGGTTAGTTTGGGCCGGTGTGTTGTGATTGGCTAAACTGTCGCTCACGTTGTCAGGAAGATTAACGCCCATTACCTTTACGGGCGAAACGGGCAATGTCATGAGCTCCGGTCCAGATGTAAATACGTGTTGAACTGCAGTATCAGTTTCAGGCAGAATCAGACCGAGAAGTTGCAAATGAGAGCAGAACCTCACCACTACAGCTCTTACTAAATGTTTCTGAATGATAATTTGGTACATTTTTTTTTACTTTACACGTTTGTTTTACACAATAGCATCTGACTGGCAACGATAGCAACTGACTGGCTACTATTGTTATACTCAAACAGCATTGGCATGTTTACGTTTCTTGATCAAATCAAAAATAACGTCATAAAGCATATACTGCTTCATGTTTTAGTAACAGTTTCTTGTTAAATCCGGTGTTGAACTCGCTAGATTACGATCGTCATTTGCAGGAACATAATCAAACATAAATTGTATCCATTGTTGAAGAAGAATAGCGTTCCATGGGAAGCCCGAACACAGAAGACCTGACAGCTGCGTGAACAACACATTCGACGTGCCTCAGAAATATGCGCATGCCATTTCCTGCATATACTGAGGAAGGGGTTGATACAAATGTGTGGGTTAGTGACTTACCATAACCCAGCTGTAGTCCCAATCGAGTCGATTTTGTAGGCAATTATACTTCCTGATTTTTAAAAGACGATATCTCTGCTTACACTAAACTTTCAGCGCTGCAACTTTGCAGATACTGTTCATGCACCAACAGCAACATTATACACTATTTAAAATGAAAAAAGTGAAATCGCAGTCAACCCCCCTATAAACGTGGACGCGCACTGATGTCCAATGACTGCTTGTAAAAACAACTGAACGTCCTGTATCTGAGGCCGAATCACTAAATATTGATATGCAACTGCAGGCATTATTTTTTCTAACTCCAAGCGGGATCCAAAAGTTTCCCACTCATAGAGTTTGTTAAACCTGTGTAAAACTTTACTTGCACAAACCTGTTGTGGCAAATGCAATTTCAGGAAATGCCAGAACACTTTGCGCAATATTAAATTGTCAACTAGGGCTAAATGATTATAAACTGATATTGCGATATGAAAATTTCACCGAATGATTTGAATAGCTCTATTTGTAAAGAATAAATCATTCTAGAATAATTGGGGTGATTTTGTAGGAGTTAGGGGTGTAACGGTACATGTATTCGTATTGAACCGATTCGAGTTCAAGGCTTCGGTTCGTTACGCATTCAATCCGAAACGGTTGCTTGGACCATTTTTCTTGCCAGCAAAATTCATGCTGGCGCGGCCAACACAACGTTGATAAACATAATTATTACTAACTAATTCCGCGACTGATGGGGATGTTTAGGGCTGTCAACTTTAGTCGTTTAGTCGACTAATCAGTCGATGCCGTCTTGGTCGACTGAAATTCTTATTGGTCGACCAGTCGCATTTTTTTGTTTTTTTTTTGCCAATAGAAATACATTTTCAATGATTTACTCCCTGATATTTATTCCTTTATAAAGCAGTTATTTATTACTGTATTCTAAATATAATTAGCCTATGTTTTATCCCCAACTTTAAATGCTTTTAGGCTATTTCTTGTAACTGCGCCACAGTTTAGCGCACACACATAACACACTCGGGAACCGCACCTACTGGCTGCGCTGCTGCTCGCGCTCAGTAAGGGATGTACCGGTAGGTGGTTTTGCTGTATTCATTCAGTTCACGCTACTTTCATCGACAGAATGTGCACGAAATCTAAATCTTTGTCTGGCTACATGTTTGTGGAGGTAGGCGACGGTGGCGAGCGCGTTGCTCCATTATGAGCGCGCACATCGCGTGCCTATTTGAAAATGAAACTTAAGCGCGCAAAAGACGTGAGCAGCTCTTTTAACGGCTTTATCATACTGACTCAATACTTGTTTTCTTAATAGGTTTTTATCTGTACACTTGACTCATTTGAAAGTAGCCTAAATAATGTAACAAAACGAAATTAAACTTATATGCTATCTTACAACACAGCCTAGATTTCAGATAGTTTTTAGGCTATTTTGTCTGTTGTTTTAAGACGCCTAACAGATCGGCTGGACAAAAGTTAACCCATAGCTTTGTAAGTAAAGAAGAATACAGCCTGTATAAACGAGAGCTTTTGTTAGGATTTTTCATTATGTGGCAGATAGCAGTTATATTATTTTGTCAGCGTGTGGTGTGATCAGGTGCGCGATTGTGACCGTCAGTATAGACCAAGGACAGAGCTCCTCACTTGCAGTTAAACAAATCACTTAATTTTCAAAGAATTGTATTATTATTATAGTTTTATTTATTTTCGATGTTTTTTCGTTGTTGTTTTATAAATGCTCTATGACAATTGTTTAAAAAATGTTCAATCAAAACATCCGTTTTTTTTTTTTTTTTTTTTAGTCGACTAATCGTCGCGCAGGACAAGACCTTGGTCGACTAAGGATTTCTTTGGTTGATTACAGCCCTAGGGATGTTCTTTTAATTGTTATTCAAGCAATGTATGTCTCGTGACCAACTTAACGAGTGTTGCCAACAGGGACGGTGTAGAGTGCCCTCTAGTGGACAAACTATATAACTCCAACACTCATGACATGGTTCAAGCGTGTTGTCCGTTTTTAATTTTTTAAATTTTTTAAATATTCATTTATCGGCCATTATAACTGCCGATACCGATAATTGGAAAATGCCTAATGTCGGCCGATAATATTGGCATGCCGATATATCGGTCTAGCTCTACCAATAACCCTAAGACGTTATGGCAGACTCGGCCTTAAGGCCATCACCGGTGAAAATGAAAATGAGATGAAAGATAAAGTTGATATTAAAATTTCTCTACAGGTTACTCTTATTTCAGATTCAGAAAAGATTGCAAGTGCTTTTAATGAATATTTTGTATGATCTGTTAAATAACTTTGCCACCCCATCCTTGTCCTCACCTTGCTTCCCTCAACATCTGATCAGTTTTCTGAGATCTCATAGAACGAGAAGATACAAACATTACATCTTCTAAAAATTCTCATGTCCATGATATTTATGCATTAAACACCTTATTTTAACCAAATCTATGTATCAGGCTTTCCATCTCTCTTTCAAATTGGAAAACAGCACAAATTACTCCAATTTTTAAATCTGATACACACTCCTATTGTCTAAATTGCTGGAAAAATTTTGCATAGCCATCTAAGTTCTTACCTTAAACCTATTAACTGGCTCAGTGACTGTCAACATGGTTTTGGTGCTAAGAGATCAACCATATTCGGCATTGCTACTCTTCACTGAGCAATTACGCAACTCTCTAACAAAGCTCACATCATTGGAGCTATTTTTATGGATTTTCTCACAAAATCTCTAAGTTTTCTCACAAAATCACCATTTTCTCACAAATCTACTACGTTCGTTTAAGACTGCTATTCTGTATTCATTGATTTACTTGTTTGTATCCGTTTAGTCAACAATGTCCAGATGTGCCGAAATGTTCTACATTGTTTTATTGCTCTACAGGCCTGTTTATTGTAACGTAATTGTTGCTTTTAATTTTTTTCCTGAGTAATAAATTAAATGAATTGATTAGCAGTGGTGTAACAAACACATGTGGGAATTTTAGGCTGCTGATTCTTCCAATACAATGATACACATCAGTTTTCTTTTTCAATTGTTTACAACCGACTGTGTAAGGATACTTGGCAAGACAGGCGTGTCCGTTTAAACTCGAAAGTAAGACAAAGAGAACTGAATTTGTAGTGCCTCTTTTTCCACTTATTTTCATGAACACACACAAACTTTGCTCTGAGGGCCCTCTGAGCCCTGTTCATCCATATTTCATTTGACATTCAGAGGGAGAAAAAAAAACACCCTATGGAATAAGCCTTGAGGGAGACGATAAGAGGAGACCGTTAAAATGGAAAATGTGATCTTTTGTGGTTTAGTAAGTAAGCATGAATAAGAACAAGATAGTTACTGTACACTCTGTCCATAACAATAATTACAATACATTCATTTAAGCACGTATCCAACAGAGAACAATGGCAGCTCCACACACCAACAGGGAAATATCAACATACTCTAACAGAAAAAAAAAAAAACAGAAACACAATTGCTGTCTGACACCGCGTCTACACTGGAAGTGAACCGCGTCGTGACACAACAAAAGTTCACAGTTAAAACAAATCATAAATTAAACTGTTCAAGACACAAGGAGCAAATATGACATGATATGCCCCTTTTTATAGGGCCCTATGGAATAAAAATATAATACATTTCTAAAAAAAATCCCTCTGCTTTAATGGTTAACACCATTGAATAATCAACTTTAAGAATGTTAACTGTTTAATTAAACTGTAATCATTTTACTAAACAAAAAGTATGTCTAGTCAAATGAATACTTAAAACTTTCATTTAATGGAATTGACGATAAGCATTAATAAAATATGAATTGTTTAATTCTTTCAGAAATTCTTTGGTGTGTGTGTGTGATTTCATTTTTCTAGAAAATTCTAGAAATTCTTGGCAAACAAGAGCTGCACAAAAAAGGTTTACTGTTAAAATTAGAAGAAAGAAAGACAAATTGTGTGATTATTGCTCATCACAAATCTAATTCCAGTATACATGAGACACTGTGTAGGTGTAAATGTCCCACTGCTAGGAATCAGCTCGCCTCCATCCCAGATGAAAAAGTGTGTGTGTTGGTGGAAAGCCCTGGTTTCCTCCAGTGTTTCTGAGTTGTTCGTACACTAGCTTCCAGGCTCTCGCGATGACTGAACGGTTTACATCCAACAACTGACAAGCTGAAATTATAGAAATCAAACAGCGCCTAAATGAACTAGGGATGTCAATTTTCACAAATTCCCATGATCGATCATCGTTCAAATTAACGATCAATTAATTGGATTAATCGTTAGCCTTAATACTGCAATATGCGTCTGCTCAGTGTCTTATGGCCAACAGTAGAACAGGGTCTGCAAATGCTGCACAAAACGTTATGTTTCTCAACAAATTAATGGGTAACACTTTACAATAAGGTTCGTTAGTTAACATTAGTTAACTACATTAGGTAATATGAACTAATAATGAATAGCACATATACAGCATTTGTTAATCTTTGTTAATGTTATTTTCAACATTTACTAATACTTGATTAAAATCTTGTTAACATTAGTTAATGCACCGTGAACTAACATGAACAAACAATGAACAGCTGTATTTTCATGAACTAACATTAACAAAGATGAACAAATGCAGTAACAAATGTATTGCTCATGGTTAGTTCATGTTAGTAAATACATTAACTAATGTTAACTACTGAACCTTATTTGTAAAGTGTTACCAATTAATGAGAATGTTTTTTAATCTAAATAAAGGGCTAGTAGGATTGTAAAATGTTTCGATGTGATTGATAATTAAGTTAATTATTTAATAATCAAATAAAACGACTATATAAAGTGTCACCGACACCTACCGCCTCAGATGCGCTTGTCAGAATGTGTGACTGTTGTGGACGTGCTCTGACTGGAATAACGCACTGAAAACGGCAACTAAACCTAATGAATTCACAACGAATTAATAAAATAGTGTTCTCATGTTATGTAATATGACAGTCCCAAATTAATCATCGTTATTGTAGTCGTGCATTCTGCTTGAGCAGCACGCGCTGTATGCATAACTCCATTGAGCACTTTGCTAGCACGTTATTTAACTCAAAGAAACGCATCCTAAATGAAATTAATCAGATACATACAAAATAAACATAATATTACAGTTTATATCTGCACAAAATGAGGTGAATGCACAAGTGAACTTGAACTAACGTTAGCTTATGTGCCATTCAGAATGACTCATGTTGTGGACGCGCTCTTCCTGGAACAACGCGACACGGCAACTCAACCCAAATAATTCACAATGTTTTATTACAATATTGTTTTCTTTATAATATTATGCAATAAAACAGTCCCAATAGTCATCATCAGTCGTGCATTGCCGTTTGAGCAGCGCGCGTAAAGATCATCATGCTTATTAACGTCAATTCTTAACCAAATACATCCAATATGAGATAAAGCAGATATAGATAGACCATAGGCGTACACAAAATAAACTATTACAACTTACATTTGCACAAAACAAAAGGCTGCGAATGCACACGCCAATATATTGTCATGATGAAGGTGTAAAATAGTCCCAAACATAACTCCGCTCGCTTACATGTTTCGCGGTTGAGCAGCACACGCGAATGAACACGCACATGCACGCGCATGCTTAATCGAATGATTCGATAAGCTTTATCGATTAAATGTATTATCGACAATTAATCGAATCGTCGATTAATCGTTGACATCCCTAAAATGAACACATTGCTGCGCTTCCCTCTTGAACACGTAGTGCATGGCTATTAGGGCTGGGTATTGACACAAATTTCACAATTCGATTCGATTTCGATTCACAAGCTTGCAATTCGATTCGGTTTTGATTTCCGATTCAATTCAATATTGATTATTTTGGATATCAGTTACAATAAATGGCACATTTTCTCAAGGAAATCAAATGTCTTAACTAATGCTGTAAACTATGAGAGTTTAGTTGTAGCCTACAGGCTTCATTAGCCTAATATGAAGGTAATATAATTTTGTAGCTATACAAACACTTAAATTACACTTTTATTTATTTTATAATAAGAAGATTATATGAAATATAACATTTAAATGGTGGCGGTCACAAAAACTGAAAAAAGTTATTTTTCTAGCTGACTAACGAGTTTATGTGGGTTTTCTGAGGTAAATATGACGATACGACATTGATTACAAGCTGTTTAACAGACGTCTTTCCACGGTTGAAACGCTGATTGAGCGAATCAGTGTGACATGTTACGGATTTCAATAAGTTGTACTCCATCTTTTAACACACTTTCAGATGCTCGTTCATGTTTATTTCACGCTGTACTAACTGATATTAAGCCGGAAGTGCGCCAGAGCGATCTCACGCCACAGCGCAAAACGTTATTTATGTTTTAGAATTTCTAAAGAAAATGGACGTAATTTGAAAATTGAGACTTTGTTTCGTATCAATAGTAACAAAGGACAAAGATTATTGCGATTTTTTGGACGGCGCAGCAGCGATACAATGTTCCATTCATTCAAATGAAACAGGATGACTAATCGATTCTTGAGATTTACGAATCGATATCGGTTCGTAAAAATTAGAATCGATTAATGTTAGAAATCGAATTTTTATTACCCAGTCCTAATGGCTATATGTATTTAATTAAATCACAGGCTTTGCTATTCGATAAATTGCACTACGTACTCATTTTACAATTTCAGTTTTATTTTGATCAAATGCAAAATATGCCCTAAATTTAATAAAATACAAAATGCCCTGAATTTGTAACCCTTACAAATGTATACAAATAATAAATATGCTTCACCAATAAGTAGCCAAAGGTGCAGCACAGCTGAATATAGAGGTAGACCGATTAATCGAGTCGAGCCAATAATCGGCCAATTTTTGGCATTTTTTAACATAATCGGCGTATATAAAGTATAACATCCAAGTATATAAAGTAGATTATTAGGCAGGCACATCTGTGGGCAGCCTAGTGTTGACGTGGAACACATGTTTGACGCACGCGCCACTAGAGTCATTTTCCAGCCAAGTGGGCAGCAGACCTAAAAATGAACGTGTTCAGGCACAACACTGACCGTTAGTTAGTAGCTGGATTAAACATGGTTAAAATGCTGGTCAAACAGTGTAAAGTGTGACTGTATTTCACTGTAGACTAAAAGGTCCTACAGCGGGATACCATTGTCTGACGAACAACAAACAGATGGTGCATTGTGGTGCATTTAAAGTTTTTGTAAAATATAATTTTCCCATCTGGTGGTTGTTTTTGTCGTTCAACAGCAATTTACTAGTGAAATACATTATTGTTAGAAGTTAAATTAAATTAAATATAATAAATCTTATATATATATAAATTAAATCATTTAAAGTTTTTGGTCCCACTTTATATTAAGTGGCTTTACGTACTATGTACTTACATTGAACAATAGGTACAATGTATTATTGTGTTCCTGTTGTATTGTAAAACACTTTTGCTGCTATTGAGGTGTGATACGGGTAAGGTTAGGGACAGGTGTGGTGGTATGGGTCGGTTTAAGTTGCCTAAGTTAAGTTTAAGTTGACTAAACTAAGGTGTGATTACAAATGTAATTACATAAAGTAATTATAGCTGTAATTACATGCTGGTATTTTTAAAATATAAGTACAATGTAAAACATGTATGTACACAATAAGTCCATTGTATCAAATTATTAATTTCAATGTAAGTATATAGTACTTAAAGCCACTTAATATAAAGTGGGACCAAGTTTTTTTCTCCTTTTTGTGATACTTAGGTTATGTCCATTTGTCTTTGTCCGTCAACAAACAAAACAAACCAAAAATACATGTTTCAGGACATTTTTTGAGAGGATAAAATGCTTTTGTTGAGAAAGTTTGTCTGTTAAATAATTATCATTTCTTTTACATTTTTTCTTTCAAATAGAGGTTAAAAACCAAGCAAATATCGGCCAAAATAAATTGGCCGCGTGAATCGGCCGAATCCAGATTTCAAAAGATCGGTATCGGCGTGAAAAAAAATCTATATCGGTCGACCTCTAGTTGAATAGCTTTCCCGTCAATGCTAATACTCTTCTGCCATAGTTCTGCTCTCACTTAAATATCATTCAGTGGTGTGTGATTGAGTGTATCTTAATGTAGACGGACAGTGAGAAACACATGCTGTAACTGCATGTGCCTTGAAGTGAAAGCAAATGAGAAACGTTTAGTCTTGAAAACCTGTATGAAATTACAATGAAATTCATGTTCCACTGATGTGAGCCAGAAGCATCTCACAGGTCTGATTATCATCAGACGAATGAGCCAAACAGTTTGTGTACAGTATGTCTGCACATGTGTCTGTCTGATGGAACGCAAAACAGTGTCTGCCAGAAATCTGCTTTAAAACAGGCTTAAAGTTAAGGGTGTTAGGAGAGACAGAAATAGAGCGACAGGTCCCACACCTATCTACAAGAAACACTACACTACCCTTCCCGCATATTTGGAGGAAAAGGAAGTTGATGTTTGTCCTGAAGAGACAGTCAGCGGGTAGCTGGTTTAACAGCAGATTGTGTGTGTGTGTGTGTGTGTGTGAAGAAGGTGAGAAACAGCAAGCCTGTCATCACTCTAATTATCATCCAAAGAGAGACTATAAAAAGCCAAGGTCACGGCACACGGCCACATGCTATGGCAGACTGCAGATCAGGAGCAGAGGAATTTGACAAATGGAGTTGAGTGTGAGACTGACGGCTGATGACAGACCTGATGTGTGTCGGCATGCGTGCGTTTACAGGCCGTCTGGCTGAGTCAACAGAGCAGGTCCTGCATAATGTGCGGATAACACAACAGGAGAGGAGCTTAAATTTCAATTTGCAGGATGTTTAATTTAATCTGAACAGCAAATATAGGAAGAGGAATTTACTTTATGTATTGTTGAAAACAATTATTGGAACAATCTTTTGGAAATCCATCGATTCCAACGGGACGAATACACTTATTATTATTATTAATATTATAATTAGTGTTTATAATCTTTATAATGTTTTTCATTTATTAAAAATTATTTTGAGTATATTTCATTTAGTATTTCATTAGGTATTGACACTTTAAGATTGTATTGAGATATGATTACAAATAAACACAACATAACAAAAACATTTTATGTTTTAAATTTTAAAACTATAAAAGTACAAAAAATAAGTCAATATACACTACTTTTCAATATACACTAGGGGTCAGTTTAGTTTTTTTTTAAGAAATTAATACTTTTATTCAGAAAGAATGCATTCAGTCGAGTCAAAAGTAAAGAGTTTTACAAAGTTACAAAAAGATTTATAGTTCAAATGTAGGCCTATGCTTTCTTGCTTTGCTTTTGAACTTTCTATTCAACAACGAATCTTGAAAAACTCATCAGTTTCCACAAAAATATTAAGCAGCAAAAACTGTTTTCAATAGTGATAATAAAAAGAAATGTTTCTTGCGCATCAAATCATCATTTTAGACTGATTTCTGAAGGATCATGTGACACTGAAGACTAGGAAAATTGCAGAAAATACAGCTTTGATCACATGAATAAATTACAATTTAAAACATATTCAAAACAGTTGTTTTATAATATATTAATATTACAGTTGTTACTGTAATTTTTTAGATCAAATAATAAATGCATCCTTGGTGAGAATTAGGGTTGGGTATCGAGAATCGATTGGAACCGGGACTAACTTTCGTTTTTTTCCGGAATTGTTCAAAAGTTAAAATTTCGATTCCTAGTTTCGATATTCACAGTCAGCCGACCGGAAGAAGAAACCGCTGAACAACACCAACAAAGAAGCGTCTACCGGAAGTTTTGGCATAACCGCGACTGAGTTCGAACATAAGTAGCTTACGTCGACGGTCCAAAGTGTGGCTTCACTTTTCTAAAAATAACGAAATCTCTGCAAAATGCAAAGTTTGTGACAAAAGGAGAATTTGTGACAGAAGGAGTATTTTCTTCAGAAAGACCGTTGGTTAGCAAGGTTAGCTAAACTTTTTTGACCCTGCCTCTTAAAAGAATCGGAATGGAGAATCATTAGGAACCGGAATCGAAACAAGGAATCGAAATCAGAATCGTTCAAATTCAAACGATACCCAACCCTAGTGACCATAAAAACCTAAACTTAATTATTAATAAAACCTAATTATTAATAAAATCATTGTGTTTCTGGAAATACCCCATATGATACAAGTATAAAAACTTAACATTAAATGTATAGACCTTATTCAGAGCAGCGCCATGACAGGTATGAAAGTGAGGCTGTGAGGGATAGACTTACCGCGTTTCCAATGGCATCCGCTGTAAAAAGCAGAATAAAGCTCCTAGATTACTTAATTTTCCACAACTTACATTGTCGGGAGTTTTTTGTCAACTGAAATTTCTTGGAAAGATATTTTTCCAGTGTTTCATGAGCAGAACAATTTGAAAACACATTAAATAACAGTACAGCCCATTGAAGAGATGCATGTCTATCCCTCACAGCCTCGCTTTCATTCTCATTAAAAATAAAAGATGACGCTGCCGTGAATAAGGCGTATTAAAACCTACAGTTACAGCAGTTGAATGAAGAATTCCATGCAATTTTGATTTACAAGTTAGAATTACAATTCCGCATCCTGTCTGAAACCAATAATCCCACAGAAATTGACAATTGAGTTAGAACTTAAAAGTCCACAAAAACTCACGTTCACTAGAAAAATTAAAAATCCCACTGATTCAAATGAACAACATAAGTTGCTGCTTTAAATATAATAATAATAAGTTGTACTATAGAGTAAGTTATGCGTATTGATCCTAGCCATTTTTTCAGTGTTCCGTATTACGAAAGCCTCCCGGGTGAGGCGTTTGGGAGTCACAGCTGTCTACGGTGTGCTGACTGGACAATTTCCATGTCACGTGCTTAAAGAAAGAAGAAAAGACGACAGTAACCTGTGCTCGGTGTCCTTTTTAGCGTGATTTTGTAAGGATCAATAAGCGAGCGCGTGCAGGAGGTTGGCGGTGTCAGCAGTCCAGCAAGCGGGCAGCAGCAGGCGGTGTGTGTATGCTGACTGAAGACTCCCGTGGGATCAGGAGCAGCTGGCCTGAGCCCAGATCCGCAGCCTGGACGGCTTCTTCACCCTCCCTCGTCTAGCATGCCTTCCCTGCGCCCTCTCGCATGATTTAATACACTTTCTCGGCTGTGTGCCCCATTGAGCCCAATTCAGAAGCCAACAGGAAACTCCACAGGAAACTAGGGATTCTGAGAGGGAAGCGGCTGTGCTGACCGGCAGCAATAGGAAAAGGGTTATAGTAATAATGACTGACACACGGTCATGGCACACATCAGTACACATTCACACTCTCCTAAAGAAACAACACGGTGGCGGTGGAGGAAATGGGTGAGTTTGTTATCTTGTGTTGGTGTTTATAGTTGTGGTTTTGAGTCAAGCAGATCAGATAAGTAATGATTTACAGGCTTTAACCAACCAACATTACACATCACAGCAAACCACAAACACTGTCCACCTAGTGGTCCATAAACCTACAGGATTTTTTAAATTTTTTCTTTAAAGGGATACTTCACCAGTGGAAAGATGTGTATTTAAAATGGGTCATTCATGTAGAAGAAATGTGTAAATGTATTTTTGGCTTATGTGGATGAAAGACAGCAACTCCCAGGATGCACTTCACTGTAAAAAAAAAATCCCGTAATTTTTACGCAATAATGCTGGCAACTCTGGTTGCCAGAACAATTCTGTAAAAAATACATTGAAACTAGTCACCTTTACAGTAATAAACCGTATTTCATTTTCTGAAATCTGTTAATATACCAATCTTTTGAAAAATTGATTTCTGTTTTCTACCATTGAAATACACTGACAACACGCAACCATCACAGTAGTGATGAGAGTTACATGAGCAATCAAATGGAAGGTTAACTGTAGAGCCAGACCGATATATCGGCATGCCTATATTATCGGCCGATATTAGGCATTTTCCAAATTATCGCTATCGGCAGTTATAACGGCCGATAAATGAATATTTCAAAAACAAAAGCGGACGAAACACGCTTAAACCATGTCATGAGTGTTGGAGTATAGTTTGTCCACTAGAGGGCACTCTACACCGTCCCTGTTGGCAACACTCGTTGAGTTGATCACGAGACATACATTGCTTGAATAACAATTAAAAGAACATCCCCATCAGTCGAAAATAATTGCGTCACAAAGCTAGCTAATGCCACTATCATCAGTCTGTTCTGTTGTGACAATAAAAGAAACAAGTTTCTTTTTAAAATGCATGATCATAATATTTTAGTTAACTCATAAATAACTAACGTTAGGGAAATCTGTTAATGTTTTGATGTGCGTTTCAAAAAATAAATAAAATATCGGCCGATATATCGGCATATCGGATTTTAAAACCAAAAAATATTTGTATCGGTATCGGCCTTCAAAATCCTTTATTGGTTCGGGCTCTAGTTAACTGTACATTTACACCGCCGCCGACTTGAGCGTCAAAGAAGCTCTGGCCGCTCTGTCAAAGACGCTTGTCAAAAAGCACGGGGAAGCTTGTTGACGCTTTGACGCTCTGACGTTGCAGGGAGAATAGAAGTGTCACAACATAAAATGTAATAAACAGAAAAAAAACAAGCAATACATTGAAGAAACCTTTTTAATGACAGCATTTTTATAACCGTTTTGGTCAGTTTTGGTTGGGAAGAAATAGTTAGCTATTGTTATTATTATTTGCGGTCAAAATCGGAGTCACCGTGAGCAAATTAACTGCATTCCCGCTTTAAAACGAGCGTTCGTAAATATTTCAAATAAAAGTTGCGCTCATGCGGTCCCTATAAGCAAACAACGTCATGTCATAAATGATACCAAACCAGCAGGAATCACAGCAACGCGATTATTAGCTCTTCTTCCTTTTCTCGGAGCTAATGTTTTGGTAGGAACGAAAGTTTACTGTGTATTTCTCCCCGGAATCAGCCAGCGGGAAGGACATCTATATTCCCATTGGTTGCTGGCGTTTTGCCGCTGCTTGCCGCTGAACCGCGTCACAGCTCATTACCATAAAGTTGAGCTTCTTTCAACTTTCTGATTGACGCTCAAAACTCCCAAAAACGCAACGCCGAGGGAATTTGACGCTCCTTGCAGCTGAGAGAAGCCAGCTTCCATTGAAAATGAATGACTTCCGGCCGCTTTGGAAGCTCAAGTCGGACGGCGGTGTGAACGTACGGTAATACTTATATAAAGAAGCTGCAGAGCGCTCATTCACACAAACATTAAACCACCATCATGGTAACACACGTGAAATAAAAAAAATGCAGTAAACATTAATTAAACAACATTAAATGTAAAATAAAAGCCTAATGTACATAACTGATAAAAAAAATAATTATGTGGAAACAGTTATTTCAACAAAAATACATCAAATGAGAAGTGTGATGCAGGGAATTGTGGGAATGTCAATTTACGTTTTTTCACTGTAAATTATACAAGGAATTGTTCTTTTTCACTTTCAAAAACTGTAAATCTAAAGGGATTTTACAGTAAAAAAAAATATCACAGTATACCGTGTATATAGTATGGAAACTCAGAGGGATATGAGGGTGGAAAGCACGATAATTGAAAAAATACTACAGGTTTTCTACTAATACAAAGCTTAATCCTAAAGTATCGCTTTAAATAAAAAGAATGCTAAAAATATGGATGACGATACTATACATTGTGCACAAAATAATGTATATTTAAAAGTAAGTCAACAAAACTGCCAGGGTGATGCAATAATAATATAACCTTATTAGATAGTCTTACTCTGACCATATTTCCCCCTTAAATACTGCATTAAAATTTTAAAGAATATTAATATTCTAGTAGTCGGCTATATGACCCTCATGACAGTCAAGGCCAATAAATCTCTTAAAGTTTCAGATAATTGTATGTACAAGGTTAGACCAGGTTGTAATACAACATAATATATTGCTGCCACATACGCTCACTTTTATTTATTTCCCCACTAAATGTTTCTCACTGAAATGATCACTCAAGATTTTTCTAAAATTACTTTTGCTGATAAATTATGCACTAACCTAGTGTATAATGTATAGCCTATTTTTGTCATAGATTGTGATTATTTTATTAATTTGTTGTGTTTTCTTTATAATAAGTTGTACAAGTTGTGTGTATTAGGTGGATTTTTTTAAAGCATAAAAGAGTGATCATTAATTCCATAAAGTTATTCTACAAAAAAAACTGCATAGTATCAGCTCATTTTCCATATCGAATTGCATCCGTTATGAAAAACAAAAAAAGGTATTTGTGTATCGGATTCCCTATATTTGTAAATAATACTTTTAGAAGAATAATGTTTAAAAATGTTTTATTTGTTTTAAATGTTTTTACAAGATGGTTTTTCACATTACATTTTTAAAGTGAAATTTTAATTGGTAGTTCTTTCGAATTGTATTATTGGAATGGAAAAATTTAAAAACAATATAAAAGACAAATATGAATACAAAGCACACTACAAAAACATGCATTTTTCTTTATCATGAATACTCTTTGTTTTTGTCACTGACTAGCCTTAATCGATTCAGACAGTCAATTATGAAAAGACAGTTTTGCACATCCTTATCCAAACATCTGCGCTGTTAGGAAAGGTTTATTTACTGACTCACAGCTCACACCATGTCATCATCTTATTCAAACACATGCAAAGGACCAGCAGTATTTAAGACACCAAATAATGTTCAATACATTTAAAAATCAATACGGCGTGTAAAGGAAGTCCTGACCCTTCGGATTACTCTGACTGCATTACAGACTATTGATCCACTGATTTGAAGTTAAGCTTTCAGATATGATCACCATTGCAGCACGTCTCACTTGGCCAAGTCAGAGTTCAGAGGTCATACCAATGGATCAGTTTTCGTCCTTTATTGAAGCAGCATTATGCAATAGTCGTCCAAAAGGGACAGTACGGTCTCACTCTCAGGAAAGGGTTGGCATATGGACCCCAAACTGGCCCTCAGCCTAATAAATCCCCATGCTGTTCGGTAAAGCCGTCCACCAGCTGAGTATGATCAGAAGGAAACCAGTTGAGGGTTCAGATGAACACATGGCCAGGGGATTGCATGGTCCCATTTCCTGCCATGGGGTACAAAGCTAAATCTAACGAAAAATCCATCTAAACAAAATTAAACCCTGTACATATGATCCATTGTATGGACAATAATGAACAGAGACATTTTTCAAACAAATCTACTGTTGAGTTTAGGGGTGTAACGATTTTCGAACCGAACCGAAAAACCACGATACTGAACTCCCGATTCGAATTCGCAATACTGTCATTGCGTACCGAACATGCCCCGCCCCCTGTTGAACCGAACCGAGATGTCAAAACCATGGGAAAACCGAACTGTCAGTTTTGTGTATCGTTACTAGGGTTGGGTATCGTTTGAATTTGAACGATTCTGATTCCGATTTCGATTCCTTGTTTCGATTTCGGTTCCTAACGATTCTCGATTCCGATTCTTTTAAGAGGCAGGGTCAAAAAAGTTTAGCTAACCTTAATAACCAACGGTCTTTCTGGAGAAAATACTCCTTCTGTCACAAATTTAGCATTTTGCCGAGATTTCGTTATTTTTAGAAAAGTGAAGCCACACTTTGAAATGGACCGCTAACGTAAGCTACTCATGTTCGACTCGCGCGGTTATGCCAACACTTCCGGTAGATGCTTCTTCGTTGGTGTTATTCAGCGGTTTCTTCTTCCGGTCGGCGGACTGTGAATATCGAAACTAGGAATCGAAATTTTAACTTTTAAACGATTCCGGGAAAAATTAAAAGTTAGTCCCGGTTCCAATTCAATATTTGATTCTCGATACCCAAACCTAATCGTTACACCCCTAGTTGAGTTCCTTAAAGAAATAAATGAACTCACCCATGTTGTGTGTACGAAATAAAAGCTAACACAGTTAAAACGTGATCGAAAAAGCGCTAATAATATTCCAGCCATACAAAAACTAGTTTTGACCAAATTTTTCAGTTGCCAAAATTCTATTGCATTAATAACATTCAATACTGGTATTGGTTACTGAACTTTCTAGATTACTCAGGGGTTAACCATTTGAGAACACGTGTCTTATTAACACTCCCTCTGTGAAACTTAACAGTATATTTTAATCAACACTAATTCCATGAGTCATCATCATGTTTTCACCCCACGCCTCTTTTCTCGATCCCTCCATCACAGGAAGACGTCTGCCAGCTGGGGCGAAGATGAGAACGCACACACTGGCTGCATATAAATCACATAGGCTACACTTCATTCCTTTCATTGCTCTCGCACGCTTTCATTTGTTCTTTGACTTGCTCCCCTCGTACTGTGTTTCTGGCTCTTTCTAACTCTCTCTCTTGAGATTATTCCGATTCTCCCTCAGGGATTTGAGGGAGAGACGTAGAGACATGCTAGAGCCTGAGAGACACAAAGATATGACAAACAAACACAATGACAGTAACAATGGCCAGAAAAGAGCTATTCTAAAAGAGAAAAGAGTGTATCGGTTCCAAAAAAACGACTGTACGTCAAGGCTGCTCCAAAAGATTACACTCTTTCTGAAATTCAAGATGGTGTATGACAAGAGAGAAACTATAAATAAATAAAAAAAAATCATACAAAAAAGTTCAGTGTATGGGTAATTGTCTAATTTGTGTGTATATTCATGCTATAGTAAAACACTTGTTAGCTTAACAATAGCTAACTCTATACAATTTTAGTCTCATTATTTCATTAAAGTTGCTTCTGTGGTGCTATCAAAAAATGTGTTTGTTTGTTTGAACATCCAGACCAGGCTGAAGTGTACTAAAACGCCAAGCGATGCTACTACACACGAAGTATAGGAATGTTTCTTTACCAAGTTGATCATAGTTTTTATCCTAACCAGATATAATGCCGATATGCAATGAGCAAAAGGAGATTCTACTTTAGGAATGATTCCTATTTTAGTGACATCGTGGCTGAAAGCTCAATGATTATTTCATGTACTAGTGCGCTTTGTACCATTCAAATTATTTGAGTTTGAATATCAATTTTGCATGACTTTAACTTTTTCCCAACAGCATTTTTTAAGTTGCCAGTCACCACCAGCATTTTTAATCATTTTCACAAAACTTTCATGGCCCCAATATATCTTCATGCTTTTTTTGGCCTTGCAGTGCTATATTCCAGTTGCCCCCATGTCATATTCATGTAATTTTCACTGTGTGATGCATGTAAATTATTATTATTACTTTTTTAAATGTCTTTATTTGTGAAAAAAAATATTGTAATAAGATAACAGAATCAATAAGCTGATTCTTAACTAAAGTCTGTTTAATTTAGAGATTTGTTTTTAGACTAATTTATTAGGGATGAACCGATATTAACATTTTAGCCGATACTGATTCAATTCAATAATCTCTTTAATACTTGAAAGCCGATAACCGATATATTGGCCGATAAATCTAAATTAAAATTTTTATTTCATTTTTGAGAGTCTGATTACATAAACAAAAGTCTCACCATTAAAATTCATATCCCAATCACATCATCTTGTTTACATGGACTATATGACAGACTTGTGTCGCACTAAACTGTATTTTCATTTTTTGTCCAATCATATTTCAAGTAATTACAAACCATCATGTCGAACAGTGCATCTGAAGCGTCTCAGCTGAAGGAAACAATAATTATCAGCTTTAATATATCGGCCTAATTTTCTTATCAGGCCGATAACGAATACACAACAAATTAACATATATCGGCCAATACCGATATGGTGGCCAATATATCGTGCATCACTATAATTTATCCAATATTAATTCAAATAAATACAAAGCGCATACATCGGCAACCCTGGTCTATAAGATATCGGCACTCGGCAGTGGCCAAGAATAAAAAACAATATCGATCAACCACCAGTGCAGAAATTGCACACTTTAGCTTTAAGTTTTATGCAACTACTAAAAATATTAATTCATCATACTTACACTGTCAAAAACAACTGGTCAAGCATATTTTATAGAATATCTGAAGACAGAAAAAGTGATCTCAAGACTTTTTTACGTGAAATCTGCGTCACACTATTGCACACTTTAGCTTTAAGTTGTATGCAACTACTAAAAATAATAATTCATCATACTTACACTGTCAAAAACAACTGGTCAAGCATATTTTATAAAATATCTGAAGACAGAAAAGGTGATCAAGACTATTTTACGTGAAATCTGCGTCACACTATTGCCCTTGATGCTGAACGAGGGCCTACAGAAGAGAGGGGTTCCTTCAGGAAGTGTAGGTTGTGGATCTCGTCATCTCCACCACTTGTGAATTCTCTTTAACAATGCAGTTCAGTGGAGAGGAACGCAAACTCTCAGTGACCCAAATCTGTTTGCTCTCTCAGAGGTCACCAGGGTAAGGAGGAGGAGTGTGCGTTACAGAAAAACACACCACTACTATGCAGTTGTTAGATTGTTCTGGACAGTTAGGCAAGCGCTAGTGTGTTCTGGGTCGATACAAGTGGTGGCACCTTTACAGACCCAATTCAAAAGAGCCCATCCTCAATTCAATTCGAACATCTGTGACGTACTCCATTCATGACAGCAACCATTATATTTTCACCCTTCTATCTTTTAGCATTTTTCCTCTTAATCGGACCGTCACAGAACAATGTTTCATTGTCTGTGTGTGATGAAGAGCAACAGCTGTGGCTAAACAAACAGCTGTATCACTTCTTCACCCCACGCTCCACCTCAGTTCTCCCTCTCTTGTTCTATCTCCCGCCTTTGAGAGCACTCGCTCAGTACATTTCTAAAACCATGTTCAAGGCCGTCGTCATGCACGTTACACAAATACGGACAATAAAAAATACAACTGAATGACAGGCTTGGACAGGATGTGTTACTGTCTAAAACGTTGATTTAAACTTCCTAAATATAGAAAAGACATTGTTCTCTGCCTGTGTTTGCATGTTCACAACCCGTCCACTCCCACCTAGGACAAAGACTCAACGTTTGAATCTCTAGGCAGGACAGATAATGGGTAATCCTGGGTCCGCCCAACACCCCTACAGTGAGTGTGTGCGAGTGTTTGACTTGTTTGAGCAGACGCCTGAGGCTCTGAGCGACGTGTCCAGGCAGAAGCCAACGAAAAGCCCCAGTGGAACAACCGGAAAACGCCTGACAGCAAAACAAAGCGGACAAGAAAGGCCATTATTAGGTGAAGAAGACAAAGAAAACGGATACAAGACATTTCCCATCTTCCCATTGCATTGGGACCAATGGAGGATGTGAAGTTGTTAATGACACAAAGTAAGACTGAACAAGGGATAGAAATACACCTTTGCCAAATACAAATCACACAGGAAAGCACACAGGCTTCGTGTCCAAAAATGCCTAGGCTACTTCCCTAGTAAGCAAAGTGTATGTCATTTCTCAGGCCTTCCAAGACCTAAGAAATGGCAATTCAATATGTTAAATTGACAAAACAAATGGCAACCAACAGCAAAAGGGATAACACACTGATCTGACAAAAGTGTCAACAGGGGTTCCAGGTCCTTCAGGTCCACTTTCCTCTTCACGTAGAGTTTTGCTCCAACTCTAATCAAAGACAGTAATCAAGGTCTTCAGTTTGATCAAGGTTGGAACTAAACTCCACAGGAGAGTGGACCTCGAGGGCCGGAGTTGAGGACCCCTGGCCTACAGTGCCATAAATGGTGGGCGAAAAAGTACCAGGACGACCTACTACTTCCGCTGAGATTCCGAAGTGCGCATCTGATTACTAGCCCATGAGGCCAACTGGAGAGGATTTGTGAATGGAAATGAAGTGACGCACTGACGAATTGTCTTACTCAGGATTGCAGTACACCAGGAATACATTTTTACTACACGCAATCAAACTATAACGAACATAATTGTCGCAAAATTAATTCCTAGTGTTAAGTTTTTGTAAAATGTTTTTGACTCTCATTTACGGTCCTGATCTATGTTTGCAAAGCGTACGACACTGATGTGGAATGTAGGGCTGTCAACTTTAGTCGTTAGTCGACTAATCAGTTCGATGTCGTCTTGGTCGACTGAAATTCTTATTGGTTGACCAGTCGCATTTATTTTTTTTTGCCAATAGAAATACATTTTCAATGATTTACTCCCTGATATTTATTCCTTTATAAAGCAGTTATTTATTACTGTATTCTAAATATAATTAGCCTATGTTTTATCCCCAACTTTAAATGCTTTTAGGCTATTTCTTGTAACTGCGCCACAGTTTAGCGCACACACTAACACACTCGGGAACCGCACCTACTGGCTGCGCTGCTGCTCGCGCTCAGTAAGGGATGTACTGGTAGGTGGTTTTGCTGTATTCATTCAGTTCACGCTACTTTAGTCGACAGAATGTCCAAGAAATCTAAATCTTTTGTCTGGCTACATGTTTGTGGAGGTAGGCGACGGTGGCGACCGCGTTGCTCCATTATGAGCGCGCACATCGCGTGCCTATTTGAAATCAAACTTGAGCGCGCAAAAGACGTGAGCAGCTCTTTTAACGGCTTTATCATACTGACTCAATAGATTGTTTTCTTAATAGGTTTTTATCTGTACACTTGACTCATTTGAAAGTAGCCTAAATAATGTAACAAAACGAAATTAAACTTATGCTATCTTACAACACAGCCTAGATTTCAGATAGTTTTTTAGGCTATTTTGTCTGTTGTTTTAAGACGCCTAACAGATCGGCTGGACAAAAGTTAACCCATAGCTTTGTAAGTAAAGAAGACATTACAGCCTGTATAAAAGAGAGCTTTTGTTAGGATTTTGCATTATGTGGCAGATAGCAGTTATATTATTTTGTAGCGTGTGGTGTGATCAGGTGCACGATTGTGACCGTCAGTATAGACCAAGGACAGAGCTCCTCACTTGCAGTTAAACAAATCACTTAATTTTCAAAGAATTGTATTTTTTATTATAGTTTTATTTATTTTCGATGTTTTTTCGTTGTTGTTTTATAAATGCTCTATGACAATTGTTTAAAAAATGTTCAATCAAAACATCCGTTTTTTTTTTTTTTTTTTTTAGTCGACTAATCGTCGCGCAGGACAAGACCTTGGTCGACTTAAGGATTTCTTTGGTTGATTACAGCCCTAGTGGAATGTGCATGGCATAATTTTACAGGATTATTGGTGGATGATATGATCAACGTCTAATTTAATAATACAAGTAATATGGATATCTGTAAAATTGCACAACTATCGATAGGCCACTTCAGTGAAAAACAACAACTAAATACTAGGTTAACTAATGTGTATCCAAGTAAAAGCTCCTCAAAACAAACAGTAAACAGACAGCAATACAATAGGAACAAAAAAAAACTACAAACAAAATGGATAAATACAACAGAAGAAAAATACAAATGAAATAAGCAGTGCCTTAAAGGGCATATTGCAGGTTAGAGGACCCAACGAGTCAATGTATATAAAAAAATGTAGGAACTATATTTTCTTTAATATGTACTTTTAAAGAAGTTTCTGGAGTCATTTTTGTGAGAGAATTTTACTTCCGCGTCTGAGAAGTGGGCGTGACGTAATGGGTGGGAGAGCGGTCGATTCAAACAACAGGTAAACAATGGACGCTGAGGAAATACTTACTTGTATGAGGAGCTCAGCCATACAGTTATGAGCCTGCTATGATGCCCAGAGAGCAGGACAGGCCAGGATAATGTTAGACAGAACGATCAGAGACAATTTGAGTTGTGGAGTGAGGAGAACCAGTGGAGAACAGGGCAGGTGTCTTGGTGAGAGAGACCAGTGTCAGCTTATAGATCTACAAGTTCACTAACGAGATACACTGTGCTCACGATATCGTACAGATTATTACCATCGTATATCTGGCCAGTGGACATGAGCATGTTTAGGGTATATACTATTAAATGTAAAAATATATATATATACTTGAGATATTTGTATTCCACTAAAAACATAGGCCTACTCAAGTACATTTTTAATACATATTTTTCACCTAAAGTTAGAACATCAACAATAAAATAAAGATCTGAATATTTATACAATCTGAGTAATTTTGTTTTTCAATTACAAGTTGCCTCTATTTAGGGCATGACTACCTATATCAAATTATTTGATGCCATTGGTATAGTATACGACGATCAATATTCTTGCTTCGGCATCCCATGTTGAATCATCATATCGCCGGGATGATAATCCTCCGATCTTAAGTGAACGCTACACGCGACCATGTTTTCCGAAGCCGATGCGGAAGAGAAATCCTGTCTCTTCATCTGCACAAAAACTGCACCAGGCACGAAAGACAGCACCATTTAGTATGCTGAAAAGTACATACTTTCCCAGCATAATATATACTTCTAGTAGGTAGTGTATGCGATCAAGATGCAATCAGTATCTTAATTCAAAACTTCTGAAGTGACGTGAGGTCAGTAAAGAGGATGTAAATGTTATGAGGAACACAATAATTTTGTCTCACTGTGTTCTGAGACCTTACACAGGGCGTTACCCACAATCCTGTGTTGCAAACCTGTGTGTTCTGGCAGTAAACAGAGGTGGCCTGATGAACTGCACATTTCTCTGATGGCAATGTGTGAAGAACCCAACACAGAGAAGACTAATCTCTCTCTCACAGACACAGACACAGAGAGAGAGCACAGTGGACTGAACAGGTGAACAGATTGGCAGATAATCTGCCTGAGAAAGCTAAGTCCCAAAAAGGAGTACACATCAGAAACACTACAAGAAAAGTGATTAAAGGAAGGTGATGAAGCGGTGAGAGAGGAGAACGAAGAAGACAAGACAGAAAAAAAGAAGAATGAAGAAACATGAGCACAAGGACAGTCCAAGTTCATAATCTCCATATGGCGGACAGCAAAGGCTCATGGGAAAGAGCTGTGACTTACCCACAGGCTAACACACTACTGTACTAACTGAGAACCTGCAAAACACATCTTTCTTTACATAGGTCAAACTTATTCAGGGCTGGGCAATAAAACGGTATTGGTATCAATGGTACACCACTGTCGGTAACGATATAAAAACAAGGTTCGATATAACGCTCAATATTTTCATTAAATCGCGCACCCATCGCCCGTAGGTCTTAGTTCACAAATCGCGTCCAAAAGTGTGTGGAAAGTGTCTCATTCTTTCCAAAGCGCTTGAGCTCCCGTGCGTCTGTCATTGCTATGCAACCATGAACTGCGCTCTCCACATCCAAGGGGTAATGCATCAACCGTAAGTTGAAGCCTCGAGTCGCGTGGACATCTGAGGCGTTTGAAGACTCCATTTGTCCATTATTTATTTCTAAAGGAACACGACAATGTATAAAATGCTCCATTACCTTGTAGCTTATGTTATGATCCCGTAGAAGTAGTTTTTTGTAAAAGTAGCTAACGATTGCGTCATACCCATGCAACTCTCTGTCGCACAGTAGAGAGATTACTGTATGGACAGGAGGAGAAGCTCACGGGCAATTGGGGAAACGTGGAGGCAAAATGACGAAATAATGAATCAGAATACCTAGCAAAAGTTTCTCCTGCTCCTGAGCTCATGGACAGCTCCTACTCACACTCTCCGCCTCTGCACGTTTGGGAAGGGAATGATTCAGATTTCTCATGCCACAGCCACTAGAAGACAGACGGGTTGGCCACGTCACATCTTATGTCGTCAAGCTCTGTTTGAGTCGGTTCTCAGTCCGACTCTGCGAGTCAGGAACGGAAGTGAAAAAAAATATCGCCAAACGGGCTTCACTGTCTCAATGGAGTTCCAATGAGATGGCTCTGTCCACTTTTTATACTGTCTATGTCCACATCATTAGAGTTCTCAATGGGCCTGAAAATTATTACCCGACTCGACTGGCCGTGGCTTCTAAAGCCCGACCCGATGTAACCCGACACATCAACATGAATTATCTGCCCGAACCCGGCCCGCGGCCCGACTCGGACACGCTCTACAGTCTATTGCCGTTGCGCGTCATTCATTCCGGTGAAATCACAAAATAAAATGCACACAAACTTAGAAAGATTGACTTACTAGTCCATCAACAAGATCGCCAGGTCAGCATCACCGCTGCATCCAGTGCTGCTTTTTAGCTCGCGCCCACGAGTGAAAAGCCCGACCGAGTGGGACTCGGAAGTCCGCCAACCAGCGGGCGGGCTACAAGGTTTGAAACAAAATAGGCCTAGCTTACAAACATAATCATATGCTTATAGGCATATAAATATAATAGGCATCGTGGAGGAAGATCAGTGTATCCACAGTGGATGGACTGAAGCCTGTTCTCCTCTCGGCCAGCCACCCGCGATGCACTTTGCACGCAGCAGCCAGACTTTCTTTACGGTGAACAGCAGCGATGATTATAATTAGGAATGCTCCATCAGGATTTTGCGAGCCGAGATCGAGTACCGATTTCTTGTCATGGTGATCGGCCGAGAATGATGATCCAATTCTGATGCTTAATTGACTTAATATAAGACAAATAAACAATATGGAACAGTTTAATGCAGCTCATAAGGTTTATTTAAACATTGTCCAATACTGTGGAGGACAAAATAAACATTTAGTCCCCTGAAATGGAGAAGTCTGATGTAACTTAAACATTATCCAATACAAGTCTGAGCAGGACAAAATAAAAAAATAAAAAAATCAAACAACATTTAAACTCCTAAAAGAACAAATTGAAGTGGTTTGATACAACTCATTAGGTTTAATTAAACATTGTTCAATGTTAAAGAGAATAAAAATAAATAGAAACATTTAAACTCCAACATGGAGAAGTCTGATGTAACAAATAAGATTTAATTAAACATTATCCAATATAAGTATCACGTACGTCCTGACGCGTTGACGTCATCAAATCGCGATCGGTTCTGTAAGATCGGCCAAGTTAGTGAGTACCGATCGAGTCAAAAATTGTTATGATCAGCCGATACCGATCTCTGGCCGATTCGATCGGAGCATCCCTAATTATAATAATTTGTTTTTTTAATGAGTGGAAACATTAAGCTGAGGTTCTAGTACCCTGAGTCATTTGCTTATATTTTACGAACCTCAAACCCGGGCAGGTTTGTCGGGTTTGTACTGCGAACCCGTCTGAGAACTCTACACATCATGTTGACTAATTGTTCATGTGCTGAATTATGTTCATTTGACTCGTGATTCATAATGGGCTGCAATGTCAAAGATGGCATGACCACCACAACCACACTGCTGCCCAACATCAAATGGCAATCGTAATGAAAGCGCAACGCAAACTGCTGCTACTCATTATTCTGTGCTTCACGACGTCAGTCCAGCACGAAGCTGATCTTGATCAAGCGTCACACACTTTTTCCAGCACTTACAAACTCAAATATTATAATATTTAAATGTGATAAAAATAAAAAAATGTATTGTTCAAATATTACCCCCATTTATATTGACGCATTTTGTGTCTTAAGGTTGTCCGTACGTCAAGACGCTAAACCGTGCAGATCGCCGTTTACATCGGCATATTGCAATTCCATGTATACAGGAGAAACTCTCTGCTCACGCATGTAAACAGGTTATTCCTAATGTTTCAGAAATCCGAATAGTGACCTTTACCGACTGTAACCCGAAAATTGGCTGCATGTAAACGTAGTCAGTGTGAGTCACATCTGAACTCGAACATTACACCCCTACTTATTACAGGTGTTGATCAAAGTTTACCTTGATTGTTCTTCATTTACACTTTCACACATTTTGTATCACTTTATTTAAGTTCAAGAGTTTATACACTTACTTTTTTATTTTAATATAGGACAAAAAAGATAATGTTGTTTTTATTTTTGACTTCTAAAACTAACATAATTTGTTGTTTGCCTTAATAATGTGGATAAAAAAAATAAAATAAAAAACAATGGTTTAAATTCAAACTTTTCTACTTCTCTTTAAGGGTTAGGGATAGGTAACTGGTAAAAAAAAAAGTCAATTATCGATCCCGAATGGTATGAAACAATATACCGGGATTTTTTGTTTTTGCTTCATCGCACTGCCCTACTGTATATTATTCAGACATATTGGCCTGTATATTTTTGGAAGAATAAACAGAATTAAACAAGACAGCCACACATTTTTGAAGGATTTTAAAAGCGTCAAAGAACGTATATTATAATAGTGAATGCTGCCTTTAAAATCACAGTACAGAGTATTGAAAATTATCTTGCAATTTCTACTGAACTATGCACCCAAAGAAATCAGTTAAGTGAAGCGATTTTATATTTTTTGGTCCTAGACTGATGAAACATTCACTTTTGATTCCCATCAATATCAAAGTCAGCCAATCAGATTGGAGCCTGCAGTTTCCACATAATTACTCATCAAATGGTTCATGAGGATCTGTGGGTATGTCACCTGGGACTGTCATTATGCACACCAGAAGACACCTACTTCTGTTTAAAAAAAAAAAAAGCACAAGACAAACGGCGTCAATGTCGCTTGATGATAATAGGCTATGAGGTTTCCCCAATGCAGAAGTCCATTACAAGATGTGTTTGTTTCCATGTAGGACAGATGACAGTGGCCAAAGTTAACATGCCTTTGGGTGTGTGAGTAAGAACAAGAAAGAGCAACCCTCCTGTTAGAGTCACTCCCATTCTTCTGAAGTGTATGCCAAAACATACACCCCACACAGCTGCGAGCGAGCATGACTGTGTGTGTGTGCGGTAAGAGAGGGGAAGCTCGCTCTCACAAGTTTGCTCAACTGTGACATGGTGTGTGCTCAAGTGTAAAGTCATGTGATCTCTTCTCTTCCTAAACATCTTGTTTCAGAGCTGAAAGTGAAACTTGCATTTTACGATGATGTTCTCCATGACTGTAAGCCAAGGAGACACAATCTCTGCAGTCAGTAAGCACCAGTTTTGCTGGCCTTGACCTAAATTAGTGAAATTCAGCACAGACTCTGTGTAAATAGCCATACACCGCTCTCTTTTCATCCATCTCTTTCACTTGCTGCTTCAGATATAGGTCAACAAAATTGCATTCTGTAGTCACATATAGGCTATACACACACACATACGCACGCAGTTGATATCTGCTAATTATTTTTGTCTGGATATTCATTAATTAAAAATGCATTGCAAATGCAATTCGTACTTAGAATTACTTGAATACACCTTTTATATTATATGTATGCTTTTCATTTCTGAATTAAAAAAAGTAAAAAAAAAATGTCAGGACATTATAAAGTTTTATTAAAATACTTAGCCTAAGTTATTTATACTTTAGTCATTTCAAATTTCATTTCAATTTCAACAAAACTGCTTCACTGCTTATTTTTGTCAGAAAAATCAAAGTCATGTGGTGTGACCAACATCCAACAAAAAACAAAACCAAAAAAAAAAAAAAAAACAGGAAATGATATTAATGATGACCTTTCATGACTGTCAGATAAGTCTTTAATATACATGATGTGTGCCTCTTTAACTTTTTTTTAATATTAAAGGGATAGTTCACCCAAAAATGTAAATGTTGCCATAATTTGTTCATCCTCATGTCTTTCCAAAACTGTGACTTTCGTTCATTTTCAAACAGTTGCTATGCAACTGAAATGTTGACACTTCAGAAAGAGATCATAAAACTAAGTCATATTGAGCAGTTTAATCAATTTTCTGAAGTTCAACTCGAACCCTTTTATTCACATATTAACATTTATCAACTCACACATCAGTTGTGGTAAACAAAAGCTCAAGCATGTTCACTTGATGTGCAAGAACCAATGAGATTCATTTTAGTGTTACGCAGCACGTTTGCGCTTCTGCAAGAAGAACCAATGAGGTTTATTCTCATCGGTTCAGTTGAGTTTCTGTTTATGGCCGCTGATCAAGGACTACGTCATCCTGCCAATTTTCGGGTTATGGTCGGGTAAAGCCCACTATTCGGGTTTCTGAAACATTAGTAATAATGTTGTGTTCACGCCGAACACGAATTTAATTATTTGTGCGAGTAGATTACATACAAAGTCAATGCAAAGACGCGAATAGATGCATCATTCACGCCGGGCGTTGCGAATGACGCGAATTGGGCGAGCGCGTTTGCTGCGAATGTCTTCCGCGCAAGTTGAAAAATTTGAACTCGAACGAATGTTCAATTGTCCAGACTAGACGCGATATTTGATGCTCTATTCGCGTTCGGTGTGAACACACAGATACCTCGTTTACATGCGTGAACAGAGAGAGTTTCTCCTGTATACATGGAGTCTGCAATATCCCGATGTAAATGGCAATGCGCGGTTAGTGTCTGACAACCTTAAGACTCAATATGCTGTCCCAGGTACCCCAGGTACAATATCCGGTTTCTAGAATCCGGGGATATGAGCATATTCGGATTTGCCGGTGTTTACATGGCCGTTCGCGACCGGGTTATTGTTCATATCCCAGTTTTGAACGTTTATTGGCTGCATGTAAACAAAGTCAATGTTTATATGTTAATAAGCACTTTTTGACACATCAAAGTGGTAGTTGAAGACTGTTAATGGAGGGATCAGGGCTCGAGACTAACGGCGTCCTGATCGTCCTGGGGACGATAGAAAATGTGTTTAGGACGAACAGAAATATTCTCCAGGACGCCTACAGGACGAAAGACATTTTTGTATGAGTGTTCATTTATTACTGGCCAACTTACTTAGAAAATGCCAAAAGTAACCGACCAAGCGCTGAACTACAACGGAGCGCGTCTTCTCATGATGTTGCTATAGTTACTATCACTGGCCGGCTACTCGGGGAGACTCGATCGCGGTACATCTATCAAATGGCTTTATGACATCGCAAATATGTTGCGCTGGTTAAACAACGGATATTCAATGAATAAAAACTAGACAGAAATGTTAGATAGTGACGATTTGGGTAGAGATCCAGTCAGAACTGATGTCCTGCGTTTGAGGTAAATGCGCACATTTGTAGCCTACTGTAATGTGCTGATCTACCCAGCGGCACGGGAGTTGGCATGCACTGCTTGTCTCATAAAACGTTAAACTGTAAACGTCTGAGAGAATGAGTAAAGCTCACTTAAAAGTCTGATTAAGAGTGATGACGCAAAAAAAGCTATATTTGGTGCGTTTTTTTACAACTATAGCGCGTGTCCCGCGCGAGTACTGAATTGAGCTCTCTTTCGTGTCTGAATGGACAAAATAATACTCACAACATTATGTCTAAATGTCCGTTTTTGGAGAGCATTCTTGTAAACTATGCTGGTTTTGTCTTAAACAGTTGTGAGTGTATTGTATGTGCATCAGTGCATTTGTATCCGCATGTCATTGGACATAATCCGATGTCTTAAAGTGACAGTAATGCCGTCTGTGTCCTTAATATTCAAGCAACAAAAGAAAAGAGAAAAGCATTCACTGCTCGTTAATAGCTTTAATAAGGATTCATTATATTTAATTCATACAAATAAATATGTCTGCTGCTTGAAATAAAGATATACCTAGTTAAAAATATGCAAATATCATTAATTGAAAAGAAGACTGTTCTACTCTAGGAAAAGTGGTTTTATTTAATTTTAAGATATTTAAGTCACAATAGTTAAATCTGTATCTGTATTGCATGTTCAAATTTTAAAATCATTCATATTAACAGGTTAATAGAGTTTAATAGATTCATTTGTATTAAATCTGTGTTTTATCTATTTACAGATAACTACTTTGAATGAAGCTAAATAAATATAATAATATATATCATAAACACTTTAATGTTGTTTTTTTATTATGTGACTAACAACAACTATAGATGATAATAAGAAACAACATTTTTAAATTGGGACGGTTGACATTCACTTTAGGACGGTTCAAATTGTTTTTCAGGACGGTTTCAGGACGGAGGTGAAAAAAGTTAGTCTGGAGCCCTGGGAGGGATAGAAAGCTCTCAGATTTTATTTAATTAAAAGATCTTCATTTGTGTTTCAAACAAAGTTGAACGAAAGGCTTACAGGTTTGGAGACGACATGGTTAGAGCAATTGTAATTTTTGGGTGAACTAAACCTTCAATATTTTGCACTTCCAAACTATTTTACTGGGCTATATTACAGTTCTTAGCACACACTCTAAAAAATTCTGGGTTGTTTCAACCAAAATTTGGGTGAAATATGGATAAACCCAAATGTTGGGTTAAAATGTAAAATTAGCATTGAAAGTGAAAGTTGGGTTAGAATTTTAAATGACATTTTTAACCCAACATTTGGGTTTGTCCATATTTCACCCAAATTTGGGTTTAAACAACCCAGCATGTGAAGAGCTGCAGAGTGCATGTAAAACTAAATTTCTTTTTAATGAACACTCTTATTCGCTGTATTGACCCATCTAACAAAGCGTCAGGCAACATCTGCACACAATTACTCTCTACAGCTGACACCATCAACATCATAACCACTACTCTTTCCCACATAACCACAGACACACACACAACATTGAAATAGGGTGTATCAAACCCAGATGTTCTCAGATGTTACAGGTCTGTAGTGATTGGGTCATGGACAGTCGAGATCCTGAAGGAAAACCAGTTGAGAACCACTGATCAAATAAAATCCATCCCAAGTGCCAAGATCCCACACATAACCAAACAAGGATCACAAGTACATGCTCTTCCTCTCTCTCACATGCGTGCAAACGGACCATACAAGGTGACCAAAAAGTAGATGAAAGGTTATAGATAGATTGCCCCATACATGCCACTGTAAGTGCGCTCTTGAATGAACAAACTAATGAAAGGTACAGCCAAATGTTAGCAGTGCCTGAGGTCAGCCTTAGAGGATCATGTGAACGTGTTGTTGACAGAGCATGAGTGATTGCGTGCAACAGTCCATGTGTCATAATTCCACTCAGTTTGTGGTATAAAGAGTATCTGAACAAATTAAGGCAGAATTTGGTGTTTCTTCACAGAGAAGCAAAGAATGAGTGGAAGCAAGTTCAATGAAAATACAATTCCAATTCTTCCTTTTCTTTATGTTCTAGCTTGTTTCTCAATCTTACTTTGTTGTGCTTCTGTAAAACAAAGGCAACACACAGGATGCACTTTCTGCCATCTCAGTCTCCATGAACTGGAGCACGTTCACAATATGAACCAAAATTTAGAGTATAATTGCCTCACAGACATGAGAAATATATCAATAGCAAGCTTGATGTCTACTTTTAAATGAGCCGATTCAAATAAGTGTATTTTACACAATATGTATGCTGTGCATGTTATGCTTTTAATGTACTGTTAGCTTAGCAACATGCTAACATTCAAAACCGAAATGTATCATTAAAAAGGTTTAGTGTAAAAAGTATTATATTACATAATATTTGTGCTGTGTATTTTATGCTAAATAAAATAACCATTACCGTAATGACCTGCCAACATTTCAATAGAAAATGAATAAATATTGTGAAACAAATTACTATTATGCTACGTTCACAGTTCACACCGGACGCGAATACACGCCAAATTCCCTTCTACCGCGTCTAGTTTGACGCTTGACCACTTTGTTTTAATTTAATATAATCTAGATATGAAATAAATAACATTTAAAACAAAGTGAACATGTCTCGTATATAGAAAATAAAGTTAAGTGATAAAATATTTGCTTTGTTGTGCATTAGAACCACACCAGGCATTTAGTCATATTACAAAATAATTTATTGAAGCATCCAGATCCTTCACCACGTGAGCAAGCAGCTAGGCTCCTGATTGGTTAACGTGGCGCGAATTGACGCCAAAGTTCAGATTTTTCAACTTGGGCGGCAGATCACGAATTCGCGTCAAACGCTGAATGAACAAATTGCACTAACTAAATCAATGAGGCGTATCCGCTGCTTGCGCCGCAGGAATTTTACGTGCGTAACGAGTCTTTGCATTGACTTAACATTGAAATCATTCGTGCCTGACGCACTATTCGCGTCTGGTGTGAACGCACCATTATTTATCCTGTGTGTTTTATACTTGGTGTTAGCAAAGCATCAAGCTAATTTTTGAAACCGAAAAGTATCAATCATTTTTTTTATATACAAATATATGATTTTACACAATTTGTGCTTTGTATTTTGAATCTTAAAGTACCATTAGAAGATGGATCAATACATAGTTTGTGAATGATTTTATTCCAGCAAACTCAGTGTGGACAGGCCTTAAAGTTGTAATGTTAAAAACAGACAAAAAGAAGTTCAAATTCCATGACAATCATGAGACAAAGGCCGTCTCTGAGATCAGCATGAAAGTGTTTTGTGAGATCATATGGGCCCCAGTAACTAGTCTCAGCCGCTACTGTGGCAGACAGACAAGACATTCTTGATAGTCCTCATCACTCTCACTTCCTCTATGGGCAACTGCATGACTGCCACCGCGTTACCCTGGAAACTACTCGCAGCACATCCAGAACAAGAGTGAAGTCTGCATGTTTCAGAGGGTTCGGTTACAAAAACATCAACTGTTATACAACAGACGGTCATGATAACTGCTAGTCTGCTATGAAGAGTAGTGTCCTGCTTACTGCATACTGAACAATGTACAATAGATCACCAGACCAATAATCTATTGCTGCACCCCAATCATCAATCATCCTGCCAGTTAACTGTGACAATATGCTTGACAGGTCAGTTTACAGTGACAGGATGCACATTACTATGCAACTAAGGCCGTTTAAACTGAACACCTTTTTTGCACTTTTCTATTCTTTTTCGCATATGCGACCTTTTGAAATCCCATTAATTTTTAATGGTCGCAAATGTATCACTGACTATTTTGACGGGTCTGTTTTTTTAGGTTCTTTCGGGTTGTATTTAATTTGATTCTTTTTCAGACCAGGTTACTTTTCGGTTACTTTTGATATTAAACATAGTCTCACCTTTCAAATTAGGTTTTTTTTTTTATTAAAGAAATTGAAAAAATAAATAGGCGTACTATTTTGTGGCTCTTTAATGTGTTGTGACAGATCGCTGTAAAGCATCAGTTAAAGCTGCTCGTGAACCAATCATCTCTTCCTTCTAGTTCATTTATAGCATCAAATAAACATGAATTAACATAAGAAGGAATGTTGTTTCAACCGCAGAAAGGCGTCAGTACATTCTGTTTTTCAAGTTCAAATCCTCCCATGTTAATCATTATCTCTCCTGACTGCTTTGTCGGACAAACTGGAGGATGATGAAGTATGATTGGTCAGATCACCTGTCGTCGATATATTGAAATAGTCTTCCATTGCGATTTCCTGTATTTCTAAAAATGTTTAGATCTTCACAGTGAAGGGTAACACTTTGGAAATCTCTGTGTAAAAAATGAGTGACGTCAAGCACGAGAGATCACTTCCGCCGCTTGCGCTGACCGAGCGCCCGCACCCTCAGATCAGTTGGGCGTGGCTGTGGTCACATGAGGTAAAAACGAAATAAATACTGTTCGTTTTCTCACACAAACCGCTCGTTTTCGTGTCTTAGGCCATCAATGTGTAGGCATGAGTCATTAAATCATGTTTAATTTGGACTTCTCTGTGCATGTTCTTTGAGGTGATGACCATAGACCTCCATTATATGACTGACAGACAAGAACGGTTTGGCCTAAAAATATAAATTTTGAAACTATTGCGGAAACAGACACTTACATCTTGGATGCCCTTGAGGTAAGCTAAAACATACCAAAAATTAATTTCTCAGTGAACTATCCCTTTAACTTAATTTAGGTCTTAAGTTAGGTCTTAACTTAACATGTCTTAACTTGATTTATCTTACAAAATCGTATTGTATGTCTAGTTGTGAAATCTTAATCCTTGCATTGCAAACAGAGACTTCATTTATGATATGGCGAGGTGGAGTTATGAGGTTTTACCAACAGTTTGAGGAGCCGATAGAGTTACGAGGTGTAGTCACAACTAGGGATAGGAGTGGAGAACCGGTTCCACTCGAGAACCGGTTCTAAGTTTTACGATACCATCGATATTGTATGCCCTTCGACATTAACAATTCCTCTTATCGATGCTCCTGCTCTGACTCAACCATAGTATGTAGGGCTACAGACCATGAACTCACAACTGTCAACTGTGAGAGTGCCCCGGTCTTGCGAATTCGAGGAAAAACGATCCAGGAATGAAATGTTTTCTTTGATGACAGACATCTTGTGGGATGTCCCATCCGCCAGGATAATCACACAACGCCCACACGTCCGATGATGACACGTTCAATTCGCAAACTTATGACTCATTTGAACCGATTCGTTTTAATGAATGGTTAGATCTTACAACACTGAACTCACGGGACTTATAATAGTTGAATAACTAATCGTAAAACTTTTAATAAGGTTCCATTTATAACATAAATAACATAAAAAATACAGTTTGCTAAGTCAAGTGTAAGGTTTAAAACAAATAAAACCACTTGTTTTCCCCTGAAAAGCATATGACTACTTTTTCCCACACAGTGCCATCATGAATCGATAAGAGAATCGTTAAAGAATCGGATTGATAAGCAGAATCGTTAGTGGCATTGATATTCAGGCTGGGCGATAAAACAGATAGCGATAATTATCGCGATATAATTTCTCGATAAAACGATATAAGAGGTCGATAAATGTTCGATAATGTTTATGCGCCAAAACGGAGCGAACTCATTTGAACAGCGCGCGCACACGGAGCATTCATGCCGCTCGTCCAGACGAGCGCAAGCTCACGCACACTCGCACTCTGATCGTCTCCCTCACGCGATTCCAGTGAGAGGCGCTTGAGATCAGTGAAGAACGTCGATAGTGCTGGGCGGTGAACCGTTCAGAACCAAAAACCGGTTTAGTATTTTCGTCACGATTTTGATTTTGAATAAACCGCCATACCGGTTTAATACACAACGTTCGAACGAAGCCGTTACACTGCACGACCATAGAGTCCGCGACACTGTTTCAGACGGACCCTTTACCCGTTGCACTACTGAGCACCGATGAGGGTAAACAACAGCAGCGCTCTGTTACATTACATGGACGATGAAGAATTAGTACAACATGACAGTGGAGAACATGACAGGGGAGAATGACCCGGCAACACAAGCAATTTGCTCCAGCGCCTTAGCCGCAAACATGTCTTGGAATATCAAGAATGTATTAAATCAGCCGCGGATTCAGGGCACGGATTCAGCGCCCTCCACATCAGCATGTAACACGGGGAAAGCTAAAGAAAGTTCGAGCCAAATATTGTTTCCATTATACAGGATAATCCTGTGTGCCAAGTAAGTTAGCACTTTATATTTATTTTATGTTTGTTCTGGTTTCAGAAGGAATAACTAATGCAAGTTGCATAATTTTGTTTTAATTTCTTTAATAGACCTCAAAAGCAATGCAAGACAAGATTTCCTTTTATATTTACTTGAATGCAATGTTCCTGGATTTGTACTTGAACTAGCAAAAGTATTCCAAGTTGTTCTAATTGTGTTGTTTTAAAATAAAAGTTCTGTATTTTGACTGCAGTTGTCTTTGCATTTTGATTCCTCACTTAATTAAAATCATGAATGGCTCTTATTTGTAAACAGCATAATTTTCTGGGGCCATGCAAACCTGTATTACTAGTGTGTAATTATTCTACAATATTCACTGAATGACAGTAAAATAGACCATCCTGAAGTCAATTTACTGCAGTAATTCTCTCTTAACCAGTAGAAAATGCATTGAACACCTGACTATGCATAAAAAAAATAAATAAATAAAAACGAACCGAAAAAAACGAAAAACCGTTATGATTTTGAAAAAAACCGTGATATCAATTTTTGGTCAAACCGCCCAGCATAGAACACAAATGTCTTTAAACCAGTTTAAAGGCAATGAATACCGCTGACAAAAAGGAGAAACACTGCATGCAGATGCTAGTCAGAATCTGAATTGATACTGAATACAATTTAGCACTTCCATGGATTTACTGTAAGGTTAGCCTAGTAATATGAACTGCACCATGAAATGTGGGAGATACATATTGAATTGTATAATATTTATTAATGTAGACAATGTATTAAATGACTAATGGAATATAAGTACAGTATTTAATAATGTATTTAACTGTTTGGCTATTGTTTTTCTTTCAAATACCACAGAAACCATAAAGTTATGCCATAATAGTGAGGTGCTAAGTTATAGGCTATACCTGATTTTATCTGTGGTTATCATGATCTAAATGCATGATACTGGATGAACAATGGTTAATTTTAATACAACTCAAACAGTCAGAATATTACTTTTTACCAAATAAAAATGTGGTTGTTACATAAAAAAACAGATGTTACTGTTTTTGTTAATAATGAACATAAATTTAAATAGTCGTTTAAAACACAATTAACACTCTGTTTTATACAACTTTCACTTAGGAGCAAAAATCCGCCTTTAAACTTGAAAAGAAATAAAGATTTAACATATATCGTGATAATTATCGATATCGACTGTATATAAAGAAAAATCATCGTGATAATTTTCTTTGGCTATATTGCCCAGCCCTGAATTTATATCGATAAAATCTTATCAATTCCCATCCTAGTCACAACAAGCTCTTTTCAATACTTACTTTTCACTGGTTAGATGTTTGCAAAAACCTACAGGCAGATGTAAATGGTGAGCAATAGTAGAGCTGCTCGAATCTGGATACATTGAGAACCATGATTTATTTGTTTCAAACGGAGATTATCGATTCTAAACAGACAACTAAACCAAATAACACAAGAGGTTAAATGATTAAAGGTTAATTGCTGCAGTTTATTTAAAATGTTTATTTAATCTGAATGATTTTTTCGGGTCTGAGTGAATGATTCAATAACTCACTCATAAATACTTGTTACTAGATGATTGAGAGTTTTTGAATGAATCTTTGAATGAATGAATGAATGAACGAATGAATGAATGAATGAATGAATGATTCAATGGGCCATTTTTTTAACAGTCACTCAATCATTAATTGAAGGGTCAAGTTACTTTCAAAAGGTTATTTGCTCTATTTAGATTGCTTGCGTACACATCAGTGTTTATATCCAAGCTATAAACTTTTATCCCAGTTCTACTGTGATAATTTTAATATTTGGAACACAAAAATATATAAAAAAACAATTTTAAAATCGCAAAGTCATATCTCTGGAACTGAACTATTTAGAGTCTTTAAAATTAAGGGAACCAGAATATAAAATGATATTAAGATATCTTTCTGCATTACAGGCAAAAAAACACAAGAAGTACTTTTACCCATTTTGAACCGTTCACCGTTGGCATGTAATGCAACAAAGATTGATAAAGGAAACCGGCTCTCCTCTCTCCAATGAGACTGGGTTACCTAGTTAGGAAAATATCCTTTTGGGTAGATCTACTCCTAATTGGACACAATCTGAGGGATGGACAACGATTAATCGCGATTAATCACATCCAAAATAAAAGTTTGTGCTTACGTAATACATTTGTGTCTAGTGTGTATAATTAATTTGTATATAAAATACACACATGCATGTATATATTTAAGAAAAATTTGTTATTAATACATCAAACATTTATATTTATATATAATAATTAAATATATATAAAGTATATACATGCATATATTTCTTAAATGTATACATGCATGTGTGTGTATCTATATATACAAATTAATTATACACACTACACACAAATATATTATGTAAACACAAACTTTTATTTTGGATGCGATTAATCAGGATTAATCGTTGCCCATCCCTTGTTTATATGAATGTGAGACCCATCTGGCCTTGTGCTTTCTGCTTTACAAAAAAATCCCATTATTCACAGATTACATTTGTGAAACGGGACCCCTTATTCCACAAGGGCCTAGCTTTCATCTGTGTGTGAGGATTGTAGGTCCTGTTGTGCTTTGCTTCCCTGCTCAAATGACAGGGGTTTTCTGAAACTCAAGATGAGCTTCCTCGCAGAATGTGTGTGTGTGTGTGCAGTCGCTCACTTGAATGAGGCCTTGTGTTTACATTCTGTCCTTAAGTGATTCTGTAATGTGCGTACATCGTTTTTCTTCGCATGCCTCTCGTGTTCGAACGCTCTTAACGGTGTGTGTGTTGTAGGGAGAGCCAGAAAGGATGTGTATTTTAAGCGACAGGGTCATTTGAAGCCTTTTCCTAACATCTGTTGCGTTAACGGGCCCGTGCCTCTGTCTCTGTGGCTATTTGTGCTTCTGCTCTAAGTCACATAGGCTGTGAGGTTAAGCAGAGGGACTCTTTAATTAGTCTAATGATCAGGGCACTCGCTAGACATTACGGCAGCTGTTTCATTAGTCTTTCGCATCCCAGGCTCCCTGTAATTTAAGAATTGACCGGTATTTTCACAGGACGTTTGTTTATTGCATTACTGCAGTGATTACTAAGTTGTCCACGTTTCCATTTTGATCTGACAGTAAAATTGGCTTTCGTGAGCTGCGCAGTACTGCAACTGTGTAATTTGGAGGACTGTTCCGAGACCTGTAGTTATGTTACAGCGAGGGTAACCGATTATAGAAGTTCCTTCTTGAGTGCTTTTTTATGGTGGTTTCAAAGGAAACATGGGATTTGTTTGTTTAAAGGAATCAACTACCATGCTATTTTTTACGTTGAAGCTATAGAATAGCCAGATCAACTTATATTTTTGGCAAAATTGTAGGCTATAAAACTAAGAAAATTAAGAGGACTATGTGCCACAATGCAGTGTACTCAATCTAGTATTGCTTGTAATACTAATTTAAGAATATAACAGCTTTTAATGGTTGTCCGGCTATCAATAAGAATATCATAAGGTTTTATATGAACTTCATCTCTGAAGGAAACTAACTGTTTTCAGAAGTTTCGATGGCATTTCTCTTTCCTCCATATAGCCTAATGCCAATTAGGGCTGTCAATCTTCCTCTATAATACTATTCAAATTTCATTCCTTATTTTATGTAATATTCGAATAATATTCAAGAATAAAGTATCTGAGAATCGAAGTATCTGATTGGAACCGGGACTAACTTTTCATTTTTCCCGAAATCGTTCAAAAGTTAAACTTTCGATTCCTAGTTTCGATATTCACAGTCCACCGACCGGAAGAAGAAACCGCTGAATAACACCAACGAAGAAGCGTCTACCGGAAGTGTTGGCATAACCGCGTAAGTCGAACATGAGTAGCTTACGTCGGCGGTCCAAAGTGTGGCTTCACTTTTCTGAAAAGAACGAAATCTCTAGCAAAATGCAAAATTTGTGACAAAAGGAGAATTTGTGACAGGAGTATTTTCTTTAGAAAGACCGTTGGTTAGCAAGGTTAGCTAAACTTTTTTGACCCTGCCTCTTAAAAGAATCGGAATCGAGAATCGTTAGGAACCGGAATCGGAATCAGAATCATTCAAATTCAAACGATACCCAACCCTAGATATGAGCTGCATTTTATTTATCATCGGCTAATTTCAAAATCAGCAAAGACAGCAATAAGGGAGAGCGGCAACAGCCCGGTAAGATCATTTCATTTCTTTACTTTTAATGAAGATGGTAGTGTTAAAGCGTCTGCGACTTACTTTCACTTTCGATTTGCGGTAGATTGCGCGCGTTGGCTTGATAAATAGGGGCTCAGATCTGAGGTGATTTGAGATTGTCAGATCGCGTCGGAAGTTTCCGGGAGTCTCCCGTATATTGATAGCGCTCTCCCTGATGGCCGCAAATTAGTTCAAATCTCCTGGAAACCTCGAATAACATACATAGCGCGCGCGCGCATGCATGGCAGAGAGGGAAGGAACGAGACCTTGCGAATGTGCCACGCGAAAGCTAGTCCCGCGCTCTCCTATTGTTAATAAGAAAGCGATATAAAGGGGCCGTTTACTAGGGTTGGGTATCATGAGAATCGAGTATCGATTGGAACCGGGACTAACTTTTTGTTTTTCCCGGAATCGTTCAAAAGTCAAAATTTCGATTCCTAGTTTCGATATTCACAGTCCGCCGACCGGAAGAATAAACCGCTGAACAACACCAACGAAGAAGCGTCTACCGGAAGTGTTGGCATAACCATGCGAGTTCGAACATGAGTAGCTTACGCCGACGGTCCAAAGTGTGGCTTCACTTTTCTAAAAATAACAAAATCTCGGCAAAATGCTAAATTTGTGACAAAAGGAGAATTTGTGACAGAAGGAGTATTTCCTTCAGAAAGACTGTTAGTTAGCAAGGTTAGCTAAACTTTTTACTTAAACGAATTCGGAATCGAGAATCGTTCAGGAACCGGAATCGAAACAAGGAATCAAAATCGGAATCGGAATCATTTCAAATTCAAACGATACCCAACCCTACCGTTTACTCCTGGTCACTTCGGAAGTATATATTTATTTTTAAATATATATAAAAGCAATATTCTAATAGTAACTTTAGCATTCGAATAGTACTGATTTTTTTTAATATTCGAATTATATTCGAATTTCGGAATTTGTTCCAACAGCCCTAATGCCAATTGACCCTTAGCAGGGAGCTTGATTGACAACCTTGATTTTTTTCGCAACCACGCAAGAGATCACTTCCGGTGCTTGTGCAGACCGAAGCACCCGCACCTTCCGATCACTTGGACGTGGCTGTGCATGCTCTTTGACTTCTCTGTGCATGCTCTTAGAGGGGGTGACCACTGACCTCCATTATATGACTGACAGACAAGAACGGTTTGACCTAAAAATGTCAAAAATTAAACTACTGTGGAAACAAAGACACCAACATCTTGGATGCCCTTGAGGTAAGCTAAAACATACCAAAAATGTATCCCTTTAAGATCTATTAAAAATAAACAAATTCTGTAATACATCGTCTCTGAGGAAACAAAGTGAAGTCAGAAGACAGGAATCCCATCAAAGTGAAGTCAGGAATCGCACCTGTGCCATCATAAGAACAGCTGTTCCAGTGTTTCAGCTCTAAGCAGCACCAGGATCTGCCTTGCAGTGCTTTGAAAAGGACAAAGCTTTCTTATAAGAGACAGGAAGCGCTCAGACATACAGAAAGAGAGAAGGAAAGCAACAGAGTGAGAGTGTTTATGGGGATTAAAGCAATGGCAGATGCTCGCTTCAACTATAACTCGCTTCATAAAACCCAAGCTATATTTAACAAAGGAAATTGAACCTTTGCATACACACTTGATCTGAATACCAGAGGGACTTGAAGACATTCATACTTCTTCTTTAAGCCGAAAACACTCAACGCAGGTGTTTGGCCAAATGCACTGCAAACCATGGTCGCATTGTACATTGCAAACTTGATGCTGGAAAATTCACACACGCAATGTTTAAAGACGTTCTTGTGGCGGCAATAGTCAAGACGGCATTAGAGTTAAGGTCAGTTCTCAGGGAACAAGAACTATAATGAAAACTCCAGTTTCACATTTCATGTAGTGTCACAACATGGGACAATGTTCTATCTTCTTCATCAGCACACACTGCGGTTAAGTCGTCTGTCACTTTAAAAGCTCAAACTCTTGGATTTTGATTGGCTGGATGGATGTTGATTGGCTGTCAATGTTTTTAACAATCAGCTTGTGGCAGTCGTTTCAGTGTTAAATAGCAATATGAAAGCAGACCAGGACTACATTATTTTTTTGGTCCGGACCAAACGAACCAAGCAAACTGAACTACAAAACTAAAATGCACCATTTTGGAACCGCATTAAAGTAGCCTTTTCAACAGAGGATTTAATATCCTCTTTTCATCATTACAGATTTGAGCGTTGACTTTGATTTATGGTGAATTTATCATTTAACAGTGTCCTAAGGTTCCTGAAAGGCTGCCTCATTTCCATATGTGATCAATAAGTGCTGAGCCAGACATAATTAATGTCTTCTAGCTTGAGTTTCCTGCAGAAAGACTGAATGGATTCAGAGCTATTGACTGGCAACTTTAATACAAACTATTAGCATAGTCAGTATAGACACTTCCACCGTGGCTAACATAGTAATGTTTCGGCATCTTGGGACATCAGATGCTTTTGTAACACTCTTATAATTTATATAAGGCTTTATTAGGGCTAGGTTGATCACATTGATTAATTGATTTGACTTTGTCTTTATTTTGATGAAGATTATTATGGTAAAATTTTCCAAAATCAATGTTTTAGTCACTCACAACACTTCACTTAACATCTCCATTCCAATCAGATGTTACTATTCATATGAAACAAAGTCTCAACTTTCTAATTAAGTCAGTTTTATCACGAAATTCAAATAATAAATGATAAAATCTATGCTCTTTAATGTGACAGATCGCTGTAGCCCTTCAGTTCAAGTTAAACTAATTTGTGTGTTGATGTATAATATATTTAAAAATAAATAGCAATAAGGCACCAGCATTAAGGGTTTACGGGATTAGAGATTGTGAAATGTCAATACCCAGTCCTAATTCCTAATAGTAATAATAACAAAACTAATAGGGAAAAGCAATAAATATAGTCCATAGGTTCAGTAACCAAAAGGATATCCTAAAAATCTTATTTAACCATTGAATCTTTTTTAGCCTTTTTATTTTTTGTTTTGAAATTAACTGAAAAAACGCCTAAAAACATTTTTTTTACATATAACGTTACTGCATTGATCATGGTAACCATAGATACAAGAAAATGAAATACAATAGCTTTGCTACTACATATTGTAATACAATAGCAAGATCATACTACAGTACATAAACATCATGCGGATCTCTTTAAAACAGTGTCAGAGTTTTGTTTATCTGCTTTATGACAGTAGGGACCAATAACACTTCTGAATTGATTTAGTGATTTAGTAAGTTACAGTTATTTTGTCAGAACACATGCTCACCAAGAATGATTTTGGAAGCTTATTCCGAAGAGGCAAGGGACTGAAATTAACCTCTGTTGAAGTGTGTGTGTGTGACACACCCCGATTGGGAATGGGGTGGGGGGGCAACTGAACCCCCCTCTGGACAAACAACCGTTATCCTTCAGTGATCCACCTCCATCAACCACGAGAATAAACTTAATCCTACAGATTATAACACACACGCGCGAGCGCACACTAGGCGCAAAAGCGTAGCCTGTTCTCATAAGAATCGAGGGTTGAGCAGGCAAAAGTCGGCCAACTGACACGCAGCCAGCATGACACACACACATGCCCATGCACATCAATTCCCTCCTAAACAGTGGCATCTCCAGTCCGGTAACCGCATATCTCCGGTCGCTGTTAATCGCATCATAGGCGTGTTGCTGCTGTAGCCTGTTAGCTAACATCCCGCTCAGAACCACACACTGCGCATCACCATAAATTAAAAGGCGTCAAACTCACCGCTTCACCCTCCGTGCTTAACTCCTGCGCGAGGATGCTGCGACCGTTATTCCGTTCTGCGCGCGACAGTCCAGCAAACTAATATAAACAATATAAAGCCAGAGCCGCACGCCTGTAACGTTACAGCAGGAGCGGCAAGTGTGTGTGTGTGAGTCCGCGGTTGATCCGACAGTGGGCGGGGCTAGAGGTTTAGTCCGACACTGATGCGCTGTAATTGGAGGAGAGCGTAAAATGGGCGTGGATACTGGCTCAATCTGATGCTGCTGCGGTGTTATTGGAGAACAGCTGCGAAAAGGCGTGGCTTCAGAGTCCTGCTTCTGCTGCTGCAGTGTCATTGGAGGTGAGCATCATTTTTATAGCTGCTGGCAATGATTCAACGAATTCATAGATTATTGTTTTTATACTTTTAGGAAGAAATATTTGAACTTAATTCAGAAATTTATTCATGTTACACAATAACACGGATTAACACTACAGAGACTACAATGATAGTCTGTCAATGTAAATTACTGTTTCTGATTCCAAGTAAATGACTCTTATGAATCGATTGTGATTTAAAAACATAGCGACCCTAGTTTGCTTTCAGAAAGATGTTCAGTTAGTTCTTATGAGTGAGTCATAATAACTGAATGAATTATTATCTACTGAACTGGTCGCGCTAAATGTTTCTGATTCAATGAAAAGAACCGGTTCATTTGAGTCATTTGTTTGGGAATCAGATGACACTGGTCACGCTGAATGTTTCTGATTCAAACCTCTCTTTTCTTTATTCAAAGATGATCTAGACAGATACATGGAAACTATCCATAGCTCTATTAATCCCAAAGCTATGAAAACTGTCTCTAATCATCTTTTATATCCTCTTAAGGTAAATGCACTCTTGTTTTTGTTACCCTGGCAACTTATTTGTGTCTGTGTGTATGTCTATGGTGATCTGTGTATTTTTTTTTCCCTTTTATATATGTTTGTATGTACTGCTTTAATGTTTAATAAAAAAATATTTATAAAAAGTAATGAAACAAGTAAAAAAAAAGTTTCTGATTCAATGAAAAGAACCGGTTCATTTGAGTCATTTGTTTGGGAATCAGATGACACAGATCACGCTAAATGTTTTTGATTCACTAAAAAAGTACTGACTTGGATTACAATGAATAAAAAGTGATGCTGTTAACAATGAAAACTGGTGTTTTGTTCACATATGCCAGAAACATATACACGTAAATTACTGTTAAAATGAGAAGATGAGGGAGAAATTAGAAAAATAGAAGTGAAAATTGTATATGCAATTAAAATCCATTTAAAAGCAATATGCCATTTATGATGAATAAATTCAACGGAATGAAGTTGACATTAAAAAAAGGATTAGTCTGTGTCAGTGAAGCAACAAATGTTCACTGCAAGCTGTAATAGATAAGAAGTTTGCCAGAAACCCTGATATTGTCTGTGTATTCAATTTAGCTTGTGTATGCTTCCATCTAGTGGCCATTTTTACGTACAGCACCTGGTAAAATAAATAAAACCAACTGATTTCCATAGATGCAATTCTAATTCCGACCAACTGAGAATAGTAGTAATTTAAATAACCGCTAATAATAATTCTTTGATAACTCTCACAGTCTAGATTATCTAATGGCAACACTTTCAGTAATATATTATCTTAAATCAACATCAACCTAGATGAACAAAATCACCCTCAGACATGACTTAGTTATGACAACAGCATCAAAGAATATGTTTATTAACATTATTTATGCTGCTTTTATATCTGTGATACCAAAACAGCAAGGCAGAATAATTGAGTCAAACTGAGTCACTCCCCAAATTTCAGTTGCCTTTCTTTCTGCTGTCCGTGTAGTTCCCTAGCCCTGTTCTTCAGCTCCTCTGCTTTCTTCTCATCCTTCTCCGTCCCATCGCCCAGTTTGTACATGCGGCTGGCATTGGAGCAGCCCCACACGTGTCCCAGGTCACAGGCACGCAGAGCGTACTTTAGAGCCAATGGCATGTTTTTGTCCAGCCCTGGAGATCCCTGGATGAAAAGTGTGCTCAGGTTGAAACAGCTGGGGGCGAAGCCTCCTTCACACGCCCTCTCGTAATACTGTCGGGCCACCTGTGCGTCAGTACCCCCCTCCACGCTCCTCCCGTCGTGGGCCAGCAGAGCTACGTTGTGACAAGCGTCCACAGACTTCTTCCCTTTGGTGTTGCATGCCTTCATAAAGCAGGAGTACGCCGTCTTTAAACACTCCGTCACACCACCTGAGGTCATAAGAAGTTGTGAGTTGTGGAAAGCTGTTGTTATTAGAGCGCTGCAGTCGTGACGTCAAAACCCGGAAAACTTATTCCTCACTGGCTCCTTTGAGATTTTGCTACAGTGTATGGGTTATTTATATATATATATATATATATATATATACATATATAAAACGGTTAGTTCGAATCCTTGATTCTGATTGGTCAAGAGCTGTGCTTTATTCACGATAAAACACGGCTACGACCGCTTCACCCAGCGGTTCTATTGATCGCTGCGCAACACTGCGATTCTATGTTGTTTTTATTTGAGCTTTCATGCATTTTACACACTGGAACGTTGTTGCTGTTCACACTCGGGGACTATTTTTTCCAGCGGAAGGTAGGCTTTTAGTGATTTTACTTCAAGAAAGTTGCACTAACATTGTTTTTTACTTAAATATTGTGTGGCAACCGTTTTATAAAAGCAATAAGATACTCGAGGCAAGTGCTGTATCGTGAATAAGTAACGGCTTAAGGGGTTGCAGGCACTCCGCTTTGCGTTGTCCTAACAACGCCCTGAGCCGTTACTTATTCACGATACAGCACAGCCTCTCGTACCTTATTGCTTACATATACATATATATACATATACATATATATACATATATATATATATATATATATATATATATATTAGGGCTGTCAGTTAAACGCGTTATTACGGCGTTAACGCAAACCGCGTATTAACGGCGTTAATTTTTTTATCGCGCGAATTAACGGTCTTTTTGTCCTAGCAAACTTTGTTGTTTCTTCACATACTTTTGCAACAGGACGCGGCATGCGTCCTGATCCATTTCAGCGTCTCGCGCTCGTTATCCACTCAAAGCCGGCTCGCAAGCCGAAACGAGTGTGTGCGGCGTGCCTGATGTTTTGTTTCCGGTCTAGCTAGATCCGCTTGCGCTTTGGTCGAAGAAGCAACGAAACGTCCTCGCGCGGCGCAAACCATTGACATGAATGCGTTTCAGAGCGCAGCGCGAGGACGTTTTGTGCCGCACACACTCGTTTCAGCTTGCGAGCCGGCCAAATGGTAACGTTATGTTTTGAGTGGATGACGAGCACGAGACGCCGAAATGGATGCCAATGAGATTCTGAATGTAAAGTTTACTTTTATAAAGTTGCCAAATTGTCCCATTGACAAGACCAAAGCGATCTGTATGTTTTGTCATTATGAACTGAGCTATTATCATCGCAGCACGTCCAGCCTGAAACACCACTTGATGATGGCCAAGCAAACACACACACAAACACAAACACAGATGATGCAAATTCTCCACCCCTCGTCAATATCAGGACCTCGTCAGTATTTCTTTCACCCTTTTATTGATGGACAGTGTTACATTGTGTGAGAGATTGTTTAGGCTATATATGTTAGAGTGAAATTGAACACTATTCCAATGTTATTTTCAATAATAATAATTAAAAAAAAACATTTGCACTAAACAAGCCAATCCACTTTTCCATGTTGATAAGAGCATTAAAATGAGAAAAAAATGTAACAAAAAGAAATCAAAAGACATTAAGAATAGATAAAAATGTGCGATTAATCGCGAGTTAACTATGACATTAATGCGATTAATCGTGATTAAATATTTTAACGTTTACAGCACTATATATATATATATATATATATATATATATATATATATATATATATATATATATATATATATATATATGTGTAGAGTTTGGTTCCAAAACGCGATAAACGCCATTTTTAAAAAAATTGAGTTACTGCAAAAATCTGTATTGTATCTAGTCGGTGTTAATGTTTAATTTTACGCAAAATGCGATATCCGCCGTGTTATTATGTAATGTTTTCTCCCTTTCATTCCAAACCGTGACAAGCGCCAGTCTCCCTTCTCTCCAAAATGCCATATATCCGCTCAACCAATCACAACGCACCATTCCACGCATTGTAAACAGTAACGGCAGCGCTTTAACTCCGGCTTCCTTTAGGAACCTATAGGTTTACTCATCTATTTTGTACTTTTCGATCAACAAACAAACAAAAAAATGAATAATTTTGACAGCATTGGTGAACCTGCGGAGGGTAAGGCATCCTGCATGGGTAAACGTGACCTTGAAATCGAATAATATACGTGAGGAGATTAAGAAGATGAGATCGCGATGAGGAAATGCCGGCTGTTGCTTGTTCTCACACGACAGCATCAAACTTCTGTCACGCTGACACACTGACCCCAGGGATCTTTTGAAAAACTTTCAGTTGTTTTATTCAAAGTCAACGAAAACCGAGCAGGACCAAGCCATTTCACAGCTGATCGCCGTCAAAAAAGTTCAGCGGTGACGTCCCAAGGTTGACAACAGCGATATGCAGAAGTAATGTTAGATCATGCTTAATAAATCATAATTTATTCATGATGATGTGCTCATCTTAGTTAATGTTTTAATTAAGGTGTTGTTCATCCATGAAGTCATGAATGAAAAACGTTGAACTGTTAAAAAAAGGTTGTTAGTTCCTGATGATATTAATGTATGAATGGATGCATAATTCATAATTCATAACCCTTAGAGTGTAAACCGAATATTGTTATATTAAAGCAATAGATTTAAATATTCAATTCAATGTGTATAAAATTTTATTTTGATTCATTGCATTTTGAAAATGAAATAAAATAAAATAATGGATTTATTGCATTTTGGGGAAAAAAACGATCTGTTTTTATAATAAATCTTTGAAAATCAAAACCTGGATTTCATTTTTTATTGTTATTATAACCTACAAATGCTATGTGAAAATTTGAAACAGAAAATAGTGGTTTTCATCTGCCCATTTTCTTGCTAAAGAAAACAGTTTTACTCAAATTCATCAAAATGGATTTATAGCGTTTTGGAACCAAACTCTTCATATATACACTACCGGTCAAAAGTTTAAGGTCAGTAAGATTTTTTATGTTTTTAAAAGAAGTTTCTTCTGCTCACCAAGGCTGCAATTTTTTTATAAAAAAAATACACAAAAAACACAGTAATATTGTGAAATATTATGACAATTTAAAATGACTTTTTTATGTTAATATATATTAAAATGTAATTTATTCCTCTGAAAAAAGCTGAATTTTCAGCATCATTACTCCAGTCTTCAGTGTCACATGATCCTTCACAAATCACTCTAATATGATGATTTTATGCTCCAGAAACATGTATGATTATTATCCATGTTGAAAACAGTTTTTTACATTTTTATTTCAGGATTCTTTGATGAATTTAAAGTTCAAAGAACAGCATTTATTTAATTAGAATCTTTTCTAACATTATAAATGTCTTTACTGTAACTTTTGATCAATGTAACTCATCCTTGATGAATAGAAGTATTGATTTCTTATTTATTTCCCCCAAAAATAAAATACAAATTCTTACTGACCCAAAACTTTTTAAAGGGTAGTGTTTAATGTAACAAAAGCTTTCCATTTCAGATAAAAGCTGTTCTTTTGAACTTTCTATTCATCAAAGAATCCTGAAATAAAAATGTAAAAAACTGTTTTCAACATGGATAATAATCATACATGTTTTTGGAGCATAAAATCATCATATTAGAGTGATTTGTGAAGGATCATGTGACACTGAAGACTGGAGTAATGTAAAATATATAAGGATATCGAACAAGCACCTTTTAAAAGAGCAATTTCAGTTCATCCAGTAGGATCACATTAGGATTGGATCAAAATAAAGACAGAAAGTTAATTATGCAGTTAATTTTAATTATATATATTTAAAAAAAAATAGTATTTTTGGCAATTGGCAAACCAATTTGGCAACCGTTTTTATTTAGTATTGGATTCGTGTGAGGGGTTTTAATTTGTACCTTTGCCGGTGACATGGTAAGCCCCAGTTTATAGCAGCTCTCTCCATGGCCATTCACCTCGCAGTTGTGCTTGAGAACCTGGGCTGTGGCCTCATAGTTCCTCTTCACACCCTCCAGGTAATCCGCCAGCCTCTGACACCCTGTTAAACAGAAGAGGAACAGGTGAAGCTGTGGAGTGTGTGTGAGAGAGAATAGTTCAGCACCAGCTCGAGAGGGACAGCTACTCCGACCTTCAGGATCCTTCTCCCGGTGACACTGGAAGCTGTACTCCACTCCTAAATTATCCAGAAACTGCTTGACCTCCTGTTCGTCCTCGAAGTTAATCAACCCGGCCATGTGCTCGTCGATCTCCGAACACTTGCATACACCAGTAGTGTCTCGCACGTCAAGCAACTTTTGACCTTGTTTCACTGATTAGCTTAGTAGTGCAAAAACTTACAGAATAGTGAATGACATAACATAATAATAATAAACGCGTCAGTCTAAGACATAGAAGTTACTTTAGCTCAATTTAGACATAAATTATTATATATTCACAAATTATGAAACCGTTACAGCACGATGTGATAACGCTACACATGCACTGAAGACAGTCAAGATCACTTCCTACTTCGCTCAATGTCGCCAACGGGCTTCCGTAGTCGTCTCCTCCTGGGCTGTTTCGTCATGGCTCAAGTTTCACAATCACAACCACATTTACTGATGGGGAAGTTTCACATTTATAAAATGAAATGGTCTGACTCCAAACCTAACTTTTCTTGCTTTAAAAATGATTTTAAGCTTTATTGTTCTCTTTTTGTAACTGCACAAGTAAAAAGGCAATTAGAGCTTATAGCATTGTAAGCAGGTATGATATATGTAGCACCCCTTTTCTGTTTGTAATATATACTGTATATGTATATATTTTTTTCTTGTCCTCTGGCACTGTTCTTTTTTATTTTATTTACTTTGTTTTTGTTTCACTTTGAAGGATTAGGTCTCATTGTATTGTTCTGTTCAAGGCATTAATAAAACCAAAAAAATCACAACCACATTTATATTCAGATTCATTGTATATTCAGATTTCTATAAAGTGTAACATAGCATGTATGTAAATAAAATGTAATTCAAATAATATCTTAATTGAATTTTCAATAAATAAAATGTCGACCGAATATCAGCTGTTTCAAGTCAACCAAAAACTACATTTACAAAATGAGAATAGCATAAAATAAAACCAATGCTGTATTTTGCTATACTAGCTTATTAAATTATAACAATATATATATATATATATATATATATATATATATATATATATATATATATATATATATATATATATATATATATATATATATATATATATATAAATAATTTCAAACTAAAGAAATAGTATATATATATATATATATATATATATATATATATATATATATATATATATATATATATATATATATATATATATATATATATATGATTTCTATTTATATTGTTATAATTTAATAAGCTAGTATAGCAAAATACAGCATTGGTTTTATTTTATGCTATTCTCATTTTGTAAATGTATAAGAAATAGCATATGAAGAGTTCAGATGCAAAAGCCTCTAAATACCATTTGAAATTTTCTTCTAAAATGACCATTTTTATCAAGCTTGTATATTTAAGTTCAGTAATTTCACTTAAATGACAATTAATAGGTAATCTTCATTGCCATTTAAGTGAAATTACTGAACTTAAATATACAAGCTTGATAAAAAATGATCATTTTAGAAGAATATTTCAAATGGCACTTAGAGGCTTTTGCATCTGAACTCTTCATACATATATATACATATACATACATACATATATACAGGCGCGTCTGTGTAGACATGGGCATTCGGGGCTTCAGCCCCGGATGTTTTTTTTATAGCCCCGGATCCAAAAAAAAGCAGACAAATTAAGTTTGTAGATATATAATTTCTAAATAATTAATAACATTGTTCATTGTAATGTCAGTCACTACCGACTGCTAGAACGTAGGAACAAGTAAAAGTGAAGTACTAGAATATTCTACATAATAGTGATTTGTGCTAACTAATCTCTTTTAAAAAGGCACTGTAAATAAACGTTTGCCTGCTTATAAAAGCAAGAAAAAGGCTGAGAAAAAAGACCTTCACTGCTGGTAAATGAACTTTAAATGGTCCTAGTACACTGTAAAATAATTTGATGCTGCATTAAATTAAATAGGCCTATAATCCAAATGGCTGTCAAGTCATATCAGCTGTTAAACCTTGAGAAGTAATGAATTGCTTTGACTTGGGAAAGTCTACATGTGTGACTGTGAAACTACATAGTTAATGTAAAAAAAAAAAAAATGTTGCCATGAGTTATTGATCACATTTCCCCCCAGTGTACTTCATTATATCACTTCAATACACGAACACTTTTATGTGTTCCCAAGCAAGTGGCTGAAGCATGTGCATTAAGTCTTTTTCTAACTTTACATCAAAAGGGAAGAAAGTACAACACTTTGTAATGCCCATTTTTTCCCAATGCACAGGACAGTGAAGAAACCTTCTCAGGTATCTTTAAGTGCATACATAGCTTTACTTAATTTAAACTTGAATACCTATTAATAATAGGTATTCACGTGGACTCCTGCAACTCATTGCATTCAGATATAATAGGCTATTATATCTGAATGCAATGAGTTGCAGGAGTCCACATCTACAGAAGAGTCTGCACAAAGCAGTGATGCCGAGGTGGGCAGTGTTGTACTTTTAATTTTTGATGCATAAGCCATGTGTTGACAGGTACACCCCTACCCCTAGAAAACAGTATTTTGAAAATACTTGACAACTAAAATAAAAAAAATAAAATAAATAAAACTGGCACTAGAGATAGAGTAGTTGCTTCATATGAACTTCAGAGAAAGTGCTAATATATTATTTCACACAGAGTACAATATATATTATTTCCAGGCAAAAGATGACTTGATCACTGGCTTTTCTTTACAATGAATAATTAAAATAAAACTCAAAGAACTAAGCATATTTGTTTTGTCATTTATTAAACATTAATGAAATGTTTTATATTTTTCTGTTGCAAGTCGGGGAGGTATTGCCGTATGAAACATTTCCAGAAATTTTCAATTAGAATCTGGCTATAGCATCATCTCCTACGACTGAGCATTTCCAATTCCGGATAAACAACTGCGTCCAAACTTAACCTGGAAGGGGCCAAAACAGTCAATGGCCAATGAATAGGACGAAACAACCGAAGGTTAGACTGAGGGAGATCTGCCATCATAGGAATTTCTGGCCTCCCTCACCATTTCTTACATTCAAAGCAGCTGCGCTGGTGTCTTTTTCTGCCTCTTACAATCCAATATTTTCGTCTCAGTTCTGCGAACACGCGCTCAGGTCCTGGATGTAACAGGCGGTTGTCGTGATGTTGAATCAGAAGCTTTACAAGAGGGTGAGCAGGATCTAAGACAATAGGGTGTAGAGTGTCTGAGTCCAAGTGCTTACATCTGCGGAGGCGTCCACATACTCTGACTAATTTGGCTTTGTGATCATACTCTGGGGCTAGAGTTAGAAGACGACTATAGTTAGATACAGGTTTACCTAACTGGAGTTGGGCTATTTCTTCTGGGAAGCTTTCAACTTGAGCACGTCTCAGAAGTTCCTGTTCAGCATGTGTATATTCGTCAGCAGAGAGTTCACTTTCGTCTGCTGCCCCATGAAGGGAAATAGCAGTAGCCTTAATCAGATCTTGAAGTGAATTGTATCGAGAGATATCTGGGATATCAGTTTGACTGGAGGATAGTGCTCCACAGAAAGTATAACTGCGTGTTCTTGGAGGTCATCGCTTACATAATCATGAGGCTGTTTGGGCCAACTACTAACTGACTGAGTTAAGAACTGTGGACCTTGATTCGATCGGCTCTTATCCGTCTCCTCTGGTGTCAGCTTTGAGATGTAGCCTGCCATTTCAAGTTTCTGCACTTCAACATACACTGAAGCAAGATCTGTGTTCTGCAAAAGGCATTTTCTGTGCTTCTTAAATGGGCTGTTACTGCTTCTTTAGCTGATTGCAAAGGTGAAAGATTTATTTTCCAGAGGAGAGGTGTTGCATACCTTTGAATGTCTCCGACTTCCACCCTGATTGTTTTCTCCTCAAGGATTTGCACCGCTTCTGTGTCCTGCCTTCTGTGTCTCACTCCTATATGGAAGTTTGTCCATTTGCCACAATTTCTGTACATTGTTGAACAGTTCGGCTTCTGCTGACAAAGTGGAGGTTAATAGACACTGTTGTGGTGAGAGCTGACTGGCAAGGAATTTTGAGGGGCCCTGCAGAGTCCACCCGAGTCTGGTTTTCACAGCGGCAGGACCGCCATGAGGTCCGAGACGTACTGGCTCTGTAGCTGGGATTAAATGTGGATAATCTGAGCCAATGAGTGAGAGTGGTTGAGACCTGCTGCAATGAGGGAATGGGCAGACCTTGTAGATATCTGTATTTCTTCTGCAGCAACTTAACTAGGTAAGTGTGTTTTGCTAGGCTCAGTTCTTTGGCTGTAAAAGCTCTTTCAATGGTGAAGGATTTGTTTGGCTTAAATGCAGAAGCCACTGAGAATGAAACAGCCGCCCCATGAACAACCCGTATGTCTTGTCTCACAGTACGGAGGGCTATATCCTCAGGAAGTCCTTGAAGATCAAGTTGCTGTGCTGCTTCATACAGTAACATTGTCCTCTCTGATCCATCATCCAATGTAGCATAAGTGTCAAGTTCCTTCTCTCCATTTCTCAAGATCACTTGGCTGACCTTCAAAAGAACTTTGCTGCCTGCAGTTGGTCTGTCCATATACAAAGTCTCTACTTCTGAGTTCACAAGACAACTGTTTTTTGCTGAAGCTTGTGTTTCACGTTTACCTTTGGCATTGAAGTCATGCAGTATTTCTAAACGTCTCTTTTCACATTTTTTGCATTTGGCTTTAAGATTACATTGTGAGATCTGGTGATCACAGCCACACCTAAAGCACTTCTGATTAGACTTCAGCCAAGACTCCACTTGATCTTGATTCAGCAGTTTGAAATTAGCGCACTGATTGAAGTAATGCTGCACAGTGTTGCAAAAGGGGCAGTACTTTGTCGGTTTCTCCTTCTTGACTGCTGGAACACTTGCTGGTTTACTCCGTTCGCCACCATGCAAGACAGTAGCAAATCGTTGAACCAGCTTGCAATTCATTTGCTGTTCTCTCTGTGGCTGAGAGTACACTCTGCTTACATTACTAACGTACGGTGACATCCTCTTGTATTCTGAGCTCATATTCTCAGCCAATCGCTGAGTTCTCTCAGTGTTGGAACTGGGTTCTGAATGGGGTTAACAAACCTTCTGAAGTTTGCTTTAAGATCATGAAGCAATTTGGCAAGGAGACGTAAAACACATGACCCACATTTGAGCTCTGTCCATTCTTTAGCTCCAAGTTGGTCCAGCATTCCAACTAATGCACGCACTTTGAGGGCAAACATTCTAAAAGATTTAGTGTCACCACTCCTGATTTTTGGGCCATCCATCAATTCTGCAATTCTTTGTAAGGCGAGTTAATGTGGTTGACCATAAAGTGCAGTTAGAGACCTCATGGTGTTGGTGTATGGTACCTGCTGTTGACGTACAAGTCTGCCATGAGCAAGGCATTCTCCTGTTTCAGATGATCGAGTATTTGGAACTTGAAATGTTCTGTAGCCTCGGCAGGTAGCAAATTCTCCAGTGCAATTTTGAGTTGTGCAAACTCTCTGGGATCTTCACTGCAAAAATGAGGAATGGTGAGAATAGGACCTCTGTAGGTGGGCTCTACATGAGGATATGGAAGAGAAGGAGGGCGCATTGGGTGGTACGGCTGATATGTCTCAGGCTGAGCGTAATATGCGTACTGTTGTGGGGTCAAGAAGCTTAACTTGTCTGCAGGATTAGGAGCTGATTGACCATAGCTGTCTGAGTGTCTGTCATATGAATGCCCATGTGCATGGTGAGCTAATATATCCCTTGGAGTAAGTATCTCATCTTGATAGACTGGACTTGTAGCTGGAATCCCATGATAAGGTTGTTGATAACCATATGGATCAGTGGAAGGGAAATAGCAGACGGGTTTGCAGTTCAGACTATGATCTTTATAAGTCCCATACGTAGCTGCTGTCTCTTGACTGTAGTTCTGAGGCATAAACTCAACAGCTGCGGGATATTGGCTGCAATCTCTTTGGTCAGTGGACATATAGTTATTGCCCCTGTGGTCTGTGTTGTAGCAACCACGTGGTCTATCCATGTGCCTTATACCAGGTTGAGGATATGTAGCATCTTCTTAATGGGCTAGCTTGTGTTGGTTCATAAGAAGAGAAAGGGTGACTTGAAGTTAGCGGAGTTGCTGAGCCTGGTAGTCTCATGTCTCCTAGGTTGTCAGTGAGATAATCAATCTCTTGTGACTGACGGAATGAGAACGCAGAAGGTCACCTCATAAATCTACAGGCAGAGATTTATACATGGGCTGAGGAGGATCATCTTGATCTCTAGGCAGAACTGGCCTGCCCTTGGCTGCTGTATATGGACTTGAGGAGAGAACTCTCTGATCTGCAAAATCGCCTTGGAGAAGTCCGAGTACGGGGCATTGGCAGCGGCGGTAATGGCGGCAAATCTTCATATGTCTCCACAAACGAACTCCTTTCACTTGATCCAGTGCTCGTACTTTTCGTTAGTTCTGTTCCGCTTTAAATACATGTGAACTCTTTAAATGCAGGCCTTTTTTTCTTAAGTCTTAATTTTTACAAAATACAAGTTGTACCACCAGATTTAGATCAGCCTTAAGATTAGCAGTGTTTCAGGGAGAACGCAGCCAGTCCATTCTTGTTTGTGGTTAGATTCTACAGCAGTTTGTTGGGCCAGTTGCTCCCCTCCAAGAGATATACAGCTATGTTTGCAAAGGACACCATTGCAGATTGACACCATTACATCTGTGAGAGAAAGTCCAAACAAACAGTGAAGAATATCAACTTTGTGGCTTAAAGTGCACGTCTTGTAAAGATGATAGAATATATGGTTCAGATCAGCCAATAGCTCACCTGTTCCCTCCTCAGTAACATTCACATTTACAAGAAATGTGTCTTGCATTTGGTCTTCAAATTTGGTGTTGAAAAACACTGACGTATCAACAGTAAGAGAGGCACAGCCCATGGCATTCATCTGGTAGGAGAACAAAGACACAATTATGTCAAGCACAGGCAAAAGGATAAAACAAATAAAATAAAGAACTGACCTACCACAAGACAAGAAAAATAAAGCATCACTCACTTGGCACAAGACTCAGCTTTCAGTCCCATAACTGCAACGCTGTAGGTCTGTGGTGCGTTTATGGTCACGTCAAACTTGGGCAAAACTAAACAAGAAACAAAGCGCTTTAGATTAAGGCCTCAGATCCGTCATTGAACTTCCCTTACACAACTTACCGTATTTATTCCACCTCAAAAACTTGGGAGACTAGTGTTGGGCCTCTTCACTCCATGGCTACTCCATTCTGCCACGCCTAGGTCTTTGTGTCTGAAGGACGGACGGACGCACGCACGGACGGATGGATTTCCGACCGTCATATTAAAAGACCACATTCTGTAACAAAAGCTAGTATAGACCAATACAACACAAGACTACATTTTATCTTTAAGTCATGTACCAATTTCTAGAGCAAGACTCAAACTAACAGACATACCGACACTGAAGTTGCGATAAAAATTCAGGCCCTTGTACTTCAGACACTGGGGTAAACTGAAGTGGCATTCTAATCAGAAGTGCCACACACTGAAATATTCAGATTAAAAGCCCAAACAAAAAACCTGATTAAGGCACACAGACACCCTTTCAGCACTCAGACGTCTTCCTGGTTCCATGATCCGGACGCTCTGATCTACAGCACTGAGGCTACACAGAGATCCTGCTTGAGCAGAAACCATCAGAACGTTTCCCGTCGCAGGAACAGCTGTAGCTGGAGAAAACTGCAGACACCTGGAACAAGGACCAACACGCTGTAGGACACACACAAACATTCCCAAATTGAAAAATAGCCACATCATACAGTACCTGGTTCTGGAAACACATATCGGTTTCAAACGGCACACTAGCAGCCACTACATTCTTACTGGGAAGAATGCTGTAGACCAGAATCTGCACTGCTGGAGCCATATCGATGCTGACAGACAGCTGGAACACCACGGAGCGGCTTGTGACCACATCAACAGCCTTTGCTTTAACCGTCTGAAATCCATGGAGGACGATCACTCCTTTGGATAAGACCTGACAGAAGACATAGTGTGCAAGTTGCAGAGCAGCGGAACAAACAGACCAGCAAACTTAACTACAAAACTAATGTCCACTCACCATATAGATTATGTCAGCGCTGTAGCTACCAGCCTCTCCAACAAATGAATACTCCACGGTTGTCATCGCTTACATAATCTTTGAGACTGTTTGGGCCAGCTACTAACTGACTGAGTTAAGAACTGTGGACCTTGATTCCATCGGCATTTATCGGTCTCCTCTGGTGTCAGCTTTGAGATGTAGCCTGCCTTTTCAAGTTTCTGCACTTCAACGTACACTGAAGCAAGATGTGTGTTCTGCAAAAGGCATTTTCTGTGCTTCTTAAATGGGCTGTTACTGCTTCTTTAGCTGATTGCAAAGGTGGAAGATTTCTTTTCCAGAGGAGAGGTGTTGCATACCTTTGAATGTCTCCGACTTCCACCCTGATTGTTTTCTCCTCAAGGATTTGCACCGCTTCTGTGTCCTGCCTTCTGTGTCTCACTCCTATATGGAAGTGTGTCCATTTGCCACAATTTCTGTACATTGTTGAACAGTTCGGCTTCTGCTGACAAAGTGGAGGTTAATAGACACTGTTGTGGTGAGAGCTGACTGGCAAGGAATTTTGAGGGGCCCTGCAGAGTCCACCCGAGTCTGGTTTTCACAGCGGCAGGACCGCCAGGAGGTCCGAGACGTACTGGCTCTGTAGCTGGGATTAAATGTGGATAATCTGAGCCAATGAGTAAGAGTGGTTGAGCCTGCTGCAATGAGGGAATGGGCAGACCTTGTAGATATCTGTATTTCTTCTGCAGCAATTTAACAGGGTAAGTGTGTTTTGCGAGGCTCGGGTCTTTGGCTGTAAAAGCTCTTTCAATGGTGAAGGATTTGTTTGGCTTAAATGCAGAAGCTACTGAGAATGAAACAGCCGCCCCATGAACAACCCGTATGTCTTGTCTCACAGTACTGAGGGCTATATCCTCAGGAAGTCCTTGAAGATCAAGTTGCTCTGCTGCTTCACACAGTAACATTGTCCTCTCTGATCCGTCATCCAATATAGCATATGCGTCAAGTTCCTTCTCTCCATTTCTCAAGATCACTTGGCTGACCTTCAAAAGAAGTTTGCAGCCTGATTTTTTGCCTCGACTTTGATGTCTGATTATTTCTTTTTTATTTCGGCCACAGTCCGAGGTTGTGAGGCTACAGCATTTATGGCGTCTGCAACCTTTTGCCACTCAAGTGCCTTTTTGGCATTAGTAATGCCCACACTGTGCCCTCTAAACAACATTTTCTCCTCTTTTCCACCTTGCAAACGTCAACTTCTACTTCACATTGAGTGAAGTTATGTTTTTTATTAATTCCTCTCTGTGTTTAACATGATTTCGCAATCAATGAATATTAACTTGTGGGCGTTTCACAGACTATTTATGGGCAACTATGGGCGTGACATGAAGCCGCAAAAAGCTGCGCTACATTTAGAATTGATCGTGATTTATTAAGGGAAAAATGCGTAGGATGTGCGTGCGCACGGTTTTATAAATCCGAATATTTCTGTGCGTAAGCACGTCCTATGTTTCATCCGTACGCCACTTCTGACGCAAATCCTACGCAAAGTTTTATAAATGAGGCCCCAGGTGATCACATCCACACCTAAAGCACTTCTGATTCGACTTCAGCCAAGACTCCACTTGATCTTGATTCAGCAGTTTGAAATTAGCGCACTGATTGAAGTAATGCTGCACAGTGTTGCAGAAGGGGCAGTACTTTGTCGTTTTCTCCTTCTTGACTGCTGTAACACTTGCTGGTTTACTCCGTTCGCCACCATGCAAGACTGTAGCAAATCATTGAACCAGCTTGCAATTCATTTGCTGTTCTCTCTGTGGCTGAGAGTAGATTCTGCTTACATTACTAACATACGGTGACATCCTCTTGTATTCTGAGCTCATATTCTAGCCAATCGCTGAGTTCTCTCAGTGTTGGAACTGGGTTCTGAATGGGGTTAACAAACCTTCTGAAGTTTGCTTTAACATCATGAAGCAATTTGGCAAGGAGACGTGAAACACGCGACCCCACATTTGAGCTCTGTCCATCCTTTAGCTCCAAGTTTGTCCAGCATTCCAACTAATGCACGCATTTTGAGGGCAAACATTCTAAAAGATTGTGTCGCCACTCCTGATTTTTGGGCCATCCATCAATTCTGCAATTCTTTGTAATGCGAGTTGATGTGGTTGACTATAAAGTGCAGTTAGAGACCTCATGGTGTTGGTGTGTGGGTACCTGCTGTTGATGTACAAGTCTGCCATGAGCAAGGCATTCTCCTGTTTCAGATGATTGAGTATTTTGTACTTGAAATGTTCTGCAGCCTCAGCAGCTAGCAAATTCTCCAGTGCAATTTTGAGTCGTGCAAACTCTCTGGGATCTTCACTGCAAAAATGAGGAATGGTGGGAATAGGACCTCTGTAGGTGGGCTCTACATGAGGATATGGAAAGAAGGAGGGCGCATTGGGTGGTATGGCTGATATGTCTCAGGCTGAGCGTAATATGCGTACTGTCGTGGGGTCAAAAAGCTTGATTTGTCTGCAGGATTAGGAGCTGATTGACCATAGCTGTCTGAGCGTCTCTCATATGCATGGTGAGCTAATGTATCCCTTGGAGTAAGTATCTCATCTTGATAGACTGGACTTGTAGCTGAAATCCCATGATAAGGTTGCTGATAACCATATGGTTCAGTGGAAGGGAAATAGCAGACGGGTTTGCAGTTCAGACTATGATCTTTATAAGTCCCATACGTAGCTGCTGGCTCTTGACTGTAGTTTTGAGGCATAAACTGAACAGCTGCGGGATATTGGTTGCAATCTCTTTGGTCAGTAGACATATAGTTATGGCCTCTGTGGTCTGTGTTGTAGTAACCACATGGTCTATCCATGTGCCTAATACCAGGTTGAGGATATGTAGCATCTTCTTGATGGGCTAGCTTGTGTTGGGATTGGTTCATAAGAAGAGAAAGGGTGACTTGAAGTTAGCTGAGTTGCCGAGCCTGGTAGTCTCATGTCTCCTAGGTTGTCAGTGAGATAATCAATCTCTTGTGACTGACAGAATGAGAATGCAGAAGGTCAACTCATAAATCTACAGGCAGTGATTTATCATGGGCTGAGGAGGATCGTCTTGATCTCTAGGCAGAACTGGCCTGCCCTCAGTGGCTGCTGTATATGGACTTGAGGAGAGAACTCTCTGATCTGCAAAATTGCCTTGGAGAAGTCAGAGTACGGGGCATTGGCCGCGGCGGTGATGGCGGCAAATCTTGATATGTCTCCACATACGAACTCCTTTCACTTGATCCAGTGCTCATATTTTTCGTTAGTTCTGGTCCGCTTTAAATACATGTGAACTCTTTAAATGCAGGCCTTTTTTTCTTAATTTTCTTAAGTCTTAAGTCTTAAACTCACCTGTTCCCTCCTCAGTAACATTCACATTTACAAGAAATGTGTCTTGCATTTGGTCTTCAAATTTGGTGTTGGAAAAACACTGACGCATCTAACAGTAAGAGAGGCACAGCCCATGGCATTCATCTGGTAGGATAACAAAGACACAATTAAGTCAAGCACAGGCAAAAGGATAAAAAAATAAAATAAAGAACGGACCAACCACAAGACAAGAAAAATAAAGCATCACTCACTTGGCACAAGACTCAACTTTCAGTCCCATAACTGCAACGCTGTAGATCTGCGGTGCGTTTATGGTCACGTCGAACTTGGGCAAAACTAAACCAGAAACAAAGCGCTTTAGATTAAGGCCTCAGATCTGTCATTGAACTTCCCTTACACAACTTACCGTATTTTTTCCACCTCAAAAACTTGGGAGACTAGTGTTGGGCCTCTTCACTCCATGGCTACTCCATTCTGCCGCGCCTAGGTCTTTGTGTCTGACGGACGGACGGACGCACGCACGGACGGACGGACGGACGCATGGACGCACGCACGCACAGACAGACCGACACTGAAGTTGCGATAAAAGTTCAGGCCCTTGTACTTCAGACACTGGGGTAAACTGAAGTGGCATTCTAATCAGAAGTGCCGCACACTGAAATATTCAGATTAAAAGCCCAAACAAAAAACCTGATTGAAGCACACAGAAATCCTTTCAGCACTCAGACGTCTTCCTGGCTCCATGATCCGGACGCTCTGATCTACAGCGGTGAGCCTACACAGAGATCCTGCTTGAGCAGAAACCATCAGAACGTTTCCCTCCGCAGGAACAGCTGTAGCTGGAGAAAACTGCAGAGAGACCTGGAACAAGGACCAACACACTGTAAGACACACACCAACATTCCCAAATTGAAAAATAGCCACATCATACAGTACCTGGTTCTGGAAACACATATCGGTGTCAAACAGCACACTAGCAGCAACAGAATCTGCACTGCTGGAGCCATATCGACGCTGACAGACAACTGGAACGTCACAGAGCCGCTTGTGACTGCATCAAGAGCCTTTGCTTTAACCGTCTGAAATCCATGGAGGACGATCACTCCTTTGGATAAGACCTGACAGAAGACAGAGTGCAAGTTGCAGAGCAGCGGAACAAACAGACCAGCAAACTTAACTACAAAACTAATGTCCACTCACCATATAGATTGTCAGCGCTGTAGCTACCAGCCTCTCCAACAAATGAATACTCCACCGTCACTGGAAACGAAGCAACACATTTGAGCGGCTGATTGAGCTTCACTATAGTCAGTTCACTAAACGATGGCTTGTCGGGAGAAACAGGTAGGAGAAGCTGAACAAACCTTGTATCTGTAGTGAAGTATGGCAATTTAGAACCATAAAAAGCTCTGGATTAGCACTCGCCTGGGGAAGATCAAACTTAATCAGCATCATGCTAGAGAAAGTCTTAATTTTTACAAAATACAAGTCTTACCACCAGAATCAGGTCAGCCTTAAGATTAGCAGTGTTTAGGGAGAACGCAGCCCGTCCATTCTTGTTTGTGGTTAGATTCAACAGCAGTTTTTTGGTGCCAGTTGCTCCCCTCCAAGAGATATACAGCTTTGTTTGTAAAGGACACCATTGCAGATTGACACCTTTACATCTGCGAGAGAAAGTCCAAACAAACAGTGAAGAATATCAACTTTGTGGCTTAAAGTGGATGTCTTGTCAGGTCAAATTATGAAGCAGACTGTATGGAAATGGATCACGGCACACTTCCACTAAGGCTTGACCAGGTACAGGTTGGCCATATGCATATCTGGGAAACATCATAACAAGATGAAGAACTGACCAACCACAAGACAAGAAAAAAAAGCATCACTCACTTGGCACAAGACTCAACTTTCAGTCCCATAACTGCAACGCTGTAGGTCTGTCAAGGTCAGGTCACGTCAAACTTGGGCAAAACTAAACCAAAAACAAAATGCTTTAGATTAAGGCCTCAGATCGGTCATTGAACTGCCCTCACAACGTATTTTTTCACCTCAAAAAACTTGGGAGACTAGTGTTGGCACTCTTCACTCCATGGCTACTCCATTCTGCGACGCCACGGCGTAGTCGCGGTCGCCTAGGTCTTTGTGTCTCAATGCCTCATCGCTTCTCTGGCTACGTGGTGTGCTCCACCTCCATCACCTCCAGTAATCCCCTTGGTAGTGTTGGGACTCTTCATTCCATGGCTACTCCATTCTGCCGCGCCGCCGTGGGATGCAGTCCTGACTGTGGGCTGGGTCTCTGTCGGCTTTTCCCTGCTCAAGGCCACCCCCCTGGCTGTCACCACCACCTCCACCAACCCTTCCTCCAGCTACGGACGGCCGGCCGGGCGGCTTGGACGGACGGGTGGCTGTGCGTTGACCGTCACGTCAAACTTGGGCAAAACTAAACCAGAAACAAAGTGCTTTAGATTAAGGCCTCAGATCGATCATTGAACTGCCCTCACACAGCGACGGAGGGGCGGGCGGCTGGGACGGAGGGCGGGCGGCTTGGACGGAGGGCGGGCGGCTGGGCGGACGCGCGGGCCGGCTGGGCGGACGGGCGGGTGCGCTGGACGGACGGCGGGCGGCTGGGCGGACGGCGCGGCAGCTGGGCGGGCGGGCGCTAGGCGGCTGGGCTGGCTGGGCGGCAGCGTGGCTGGGCGGGTGGCGGGCGCAGCTGGGCGGAGCGGGCGGGGCAGGCTGGGCTGGGACGGGCGGCGGGCAGGCTGGGCGGGCAGGGTGAGGCAGCTGGGCGGGCGCGGCGTGGCAGCTGGGCTGGGACGGGCGGGCAGCTGGGCGGGACGAGTGCGAGCTGGGCTGGGCGGGCGGGGGCGGCTGGGCGGGACTGGGCGGGCTGGGCTGGACGGACGGGCGGCTGGCTGGGCGGGACGGGCGGCTGAGCGGCGTGGCACTGGGCGGTGGCGGGCGGCATGGGCGGGCGGCGGCTGGGCTGGGCTGGGGACGGACGGGCGGGCGCTGGGCGGGCGGACGGGGCGGCTGGCTGGAGCGAGGCAGGCGGCTGGGCGGGGACGGGCAGGCGGGCTTGGGACGGACGGGCGGGCGGGCTTGGGACGGGCGGGTGGCAGGGCAGCGGCTGGGCGGCACGGGCGGAGGCGCGGGCGGCTGGGACGGGCGGAGACGACTAGACTGCTACATTCGGCCCGTCACATTAAAAGATCACATTCAGTAATAAAGGTTAGTATAGACCATTACAACAAAAGACTACATTTTATCCAACGGCTTGCAGTGTCCACGTCCCTTAGACTAGTTAGGGACATTGAAACTGCAAGCCATTGGATAAAATGTAGTCTTTTGTGTTGTAATGGTCTCTGCTAGCACCCACAGGCATTCGTCTGGAAAGAATGCAGCTGGAGGACAATAAAAAGCCGAAGAGAACCATGCAAAAGGTTGGTGCGGGTGGTGGTGACAGCCAGGGGGGTGGCCTTGAGCAGGGAAGGGCAGACGGAGACCCAGCTCACAGTCAGGACTGCATCCCACGGCAGTGTCGCAGAATGGAGTAGCCATGGAGTGAAGAGTCCCAACACTACCAAGGGGATTACTGGAGGTGATGGAGGTGGAGCACACCATGTAGCCAGAGAAGCGATGAGGCAGTGAGACACAAAGACCTAGGCGACCGCAACTAGGCCACAGCGCCGACCCCTTGAAGTGGAAGCAGCGATCCTGAGGTTAGAGGCTGAGCTGCAGCAACCATAGATGGAGGTGGAACCTGAGGGAGGGCGGAGCTAGTCAAAGGCGAAAGAGGTGGAGAGCAGTAGGGCAGCGAGGGGCCCCAAGTCAATGGCGAAGAAGATGTAATGTCCAACAGAGGGAGGCTGAATGGCCGATGGTCCACAGTGGAGTCAAGGGTGGTAAGAGCACAGCTATCCTCACTGGGAAGAATGCTGTAGACCAGAATCTGCACTGCTGGAGCCATATCGACGCAGTCACTTTGTTTGCAATTGGAGTCTTATCAATACCAGTCATGGATATCTGTTAGAAATGATCAAGGTTAGGAAAAGGAAGAAAACAAATAAAAAAATAAAAAAATAAAAAACACAGGACCATCATCCATTTGATCACTGGATGGCAAACTAACCAAGAGTAATGGTGTTGAAGGAAAGCTTCAATGGTTCACACAGCTTATTTTCACCATCTATAAAGTTTAGTAAACAACTCTAACATAAAAACAGAATGCTTCTGTTCACTTCAAAGTCTAATGGTACTTACCTGGTTCTGGTTCCATCAACAACAAAGAGAAAAAGGACGAAAATGAGCTTCTTCCAAACACAAATCTCTCTCACAGCCATGAGGAGATCACCCAAGACTAACCCTCATCAAGCCACTCTTCAGACTCTAATATATCAGGAACGCATTCATCTCGTTCATTCAATTAATTAACCACCACCTGGCAGTAATTAATGTTATCATTTGATTAGGAGAGCCAACTGGCATTGATTTGAAACACGACACATTATTGAGGTTAGCAGACGAATTTTCTAGTTGCCATTAACAATATAGAATTTAAAATATATAGCCTATGTATTGAAGATATTACTGAACATTTATTAAACCATAGCAAAAGTAGGTTTCTTGTGTTAATTTTAAACAAGTCTGACATTATTTTATCTTATATCTGTTAATTAACAGTTGAGATAGTTCTGCAAGCTGTCCCAGTCGTGCAGGCGGGGCATGTTGTCACACTGCGTTGCAAGGAGCAAATGATTAGAATTATTGCTTTTCTACTCTATACTTGTATGAACTATATTGAGAAACCATGAGAAAAGGGTGAATAAATTCTGAGATTCAGTGTTCAGAAATTATTAAAAGAGGGTGCGCGTGACGTCACCGTTGGCCTGCAGTTCACAGTGAGTCTCATTCATGAAACATTCGGAAATATACGAGTAAATATGAGAGTGATTTGCGCGTAAAGAGACATCGGATGCGCGTGCACGTTCATTCTCAATTACAATAAATCAAGTCCATCATATCCGACTAACATCTATATATAGGCATATAATAACATGAATGCGAATTTGATTTGATTAACTTCATTGTCTGTTCAGGTGTACTGGACAGAAATTCATCTTTGACACTGGCACAACCACGTTACAAACCACATAAAAAAAACACATAAGAAATAAATAATTAATACACACCGTCATGTGGATAGCAGATCAGATGAACCCAATTGCAGACAGTGTGCAAACAGAAAACTGGGAAAAACAAAACCCAGGAGGGGGCAAACAACACTGGTAGGGAAAATAAAGACTAACACTAGACTAACACTTTGAAATTAAACTATACAGTAACAATGTAAATCAGGATTTTACAAGATCACAACTTTGTTAAGACAAGGTAGACATGGCACAAGACAGCAAACACAAGGGGATAAAATAGAGAGAAACAGACATTGACAGCAGGTGACAGATGAAGCAATGATGACCAAACGAGGGTAACAAGGGGGTGGGGCCAGAGAACGAGACACCGCAAACACACACAGCCCAAACACAAGGCCATGTGCCTGCACAAAAAACAAGGATCTGTCATGATCCTGCCTCAAGAGTATGACAAGAGGGCAGAATCATGACACATACATAAGTTAAATTAATACATGTGCAAATTCACACACCTCAATTGAGAATTGAGTTTAAAACAGTCACTGCCAATGGAACAAATGATCTCTTATAAATATTCCTCTTGGAGGTATATACGTAGCCTGCGCCCCGAAGGAAGGATCTCGAAGCAGGAATGGAGAGGATGAGTCTGGTCTGAATATATTGATAATGCCCTTTTCTCCAAAAAAAATTGTGAATAGCTCTTGTATGTGCTCTGTTTTTGCTCGATGATCTTATTTGCTTCTTTACTCGCGTTAGTTTATTCTTCTGTTTCACTGTAATACTATGAAACAATATTATAAGTTAAAACACTTTCAGTCATTGATCTATAAACAATGGTTAAGAGCCTCCTTTCAATGTCAAAATTTCTTAACTTCCTAAGTAGACTCAAACGCTGTCTAGTTTTCTTTAGTAGCCCATAAAATCCAAAAGGGAAGTTTATCATCAATGATTGTACCACAATATTTTGCTGTATCTTTATGCCTTTTAACATTATTACAATATATTCCTATTTAACACATATGTCATTTGCTAATTACATAAATTATAAGCTAAATTCATTAGTATAAATATACATTTAGAACATGTATATATTTGTATGGTCCTCGAATGTGTTCACCATTATCAGCCTTTTCACCGTTTGTATCACTCCACCTGTCTGTGTTTGTCCAACTTGCATTATTAAGCCAGAAGGTGGTGACAAGTGACTGTCTTTATGAGTGCACAATTGAACTTTAACTTAACAGATTAGCAGAGATGTATAAAGTACTAGAAACCCAGACTTGAGTAAAAGTACAAGTGCTCTATCAAAAAAGTGACTTGAGTAGAAGTTGAAGTGCTCTTTAAGCACCACACTTAAGTAGAAGTACTAAAGTATTCAACATTTTTTCTACTTAAGTATTGCAAGTAGTTTATTTAAAAATTCACTACTTAAGTACTAAAAGTAAAAGTACAAGTATTGTGTCATGTAATTACTAAAGAAAGCAGTCAAAAGTTTGAACTACAGTGTAAAAAAATTGGAGTAGGATTTACTTGAAAAATGCTTGCTAAACTATTTCACTCAGAAAATGCTAGTAAATTTACAAAGATTTGCCAGGTAAAAACATATTCATCAGTAGCTTTAAATAGAAATCTTTAAGGTAAATTTACTTGGAATATGGAATTAAGTAAACATTACAAAAAAGAAGTAATTTTAACTCGGCTAGTAAAAGGTTGGTTAATATCGATTTCCTTTGCCTTTGTATTATATTTCACAAAAACAATAATCTTAAATTTGATTAGTCTTTTAGAGTATGTGCTTTACTTAGATCATCTAAGTAATGATTAGAAAATGATTGAAAGTGATCACTGTCAGATGTTAAACATCATGTGAATGCAAACACCTCAATACTTGGCAGACAATACAATACACAATGCGGTAACATTTGATGGGTCGTTTTGTGTTTGAATGTGTCATTTTGAGCAAAAAATTTACTCGAAATGTCACAAAATGGCAAGTTACTAATACTGACAACAAAAATCAACGATAAATAAGTGTAAATACAGCTGGAAACCAGTGAAAAATGAGCCTCATTAATTATTCAAGGTCTAGTGCATGATGGGAACTGAACTAACTTTTTCAAGTAAATTACATTGTTTTTTTTTCACTAGTATTTACTTTTTTATTTATTTTTTACTATTTATTTTTTACAGTGTAGCAATCAAATAAGGAGCTTTGGCGGGATACAAATAATATATATATAATATTTATAATATATAAATTGCTCCTTTTCCTCTGGAGACAAAAAGATTGCACTGGTGTTTGATTGAAATTTCATCTATGTAAAATAATCCTTGATAGAGTTCTTATTAAGGCCATTCCTATTTGAAATTTGTGATTGTGTATTGTCAACAATAAGCAGAATCATTCTGCATTTGCATCCAAGCATGGATCATTCATTTCAAAATCCTCATTCTCATATTTAAGAATCTGTAATATATTATGCTATTGTCCACTGACATGCTTTTAAAGCTATTGTTATACCATTTTTATGACCTTCAAACACCTTAAAATGCACAAATGTAGGTCTGAGAAATCCACATTTTCTCAGGGGATGCCCCCGAACCCCCCTGACTAACTCACCTTTGCATGTGTGTGACTGTGTGGTAATGTGGGCTGGTGTGGTTTATAGTGCCAAGGATGTTTTTTTCTTAACCAGTCTGCCCCCACTTATAGGCCTGCAATATACATTATTCTCTGTATCGAATCATATTATCTTATTACCCACCCGAGCCCCTGATGTTTCGGGTTCAGCCCCTGATGTTTTTAATGTTTTTTTTTTATGTTTTTTTTAATGTTTTTTGTCTGTAAAAAAAAAACATTGGTAACCCATAGTAACAGTTACGCTTGCAAACAGAGTGAGAGACACATATGAAAAAAAAACAACAACAACATTTATTTAGGTAGGCTAAATGGATGATTTTTGCATTTCGAGTGCTAGAACTAACGAGCCGTAACTTAAGTAAATAACAGTCATTTTTACACGTCTGTTAAAAAATCACACTGTAAACAACAGTTATAACTTTAACTTCTTTTTAAGTTGGCAAATAACGGAGGTATAAGTGGGATAATCCACGGATAGCCATGCATTAAAGAATTTTAATGCACGACGTATAGGCAACCGCCTTCCGCTTCGCGTCGGGTGGTTCTTTGCCTCTACGTCGTGCATTAAAATCCTTTAATGCATGGCTAGCACGTGGATTATCCCTTACATACATACATATATATATATATATATATATATATATATATATATATATATATATATATATATATATATGTGAGCCTTGATTTACGCTGTTTGTTTTACCCATTATACTATAAGGTATATATGGTATATATTATGGTATAAGGTATATATAGGTAGTTATGGCAAGCCATTTTAGCATTTAAAACCTAAGTCTGACTATCCAGAATTAACATTGTAGATATCAACAAAGTCTTTCTGACTAGTCGTAATTACATTTTGGATAGTTGGAATTTTCATTCAAGATATCTGTAACGTAATTGTGACTAGTTGAAACTACAGGTAGAGACATCTATAATTGAGTTTTGACCAGGCAAAACTGAATTACAGATATCAGCAAGTACATCATTGAAAACGACATTCAACTCGTCACACATCTTATATGACAATTGCAGATATCTGTAATTCAGTTTTGACTAGGCAGAATGAAAGTTAAAGATATCTCAAACGTCATTGTGCATGTGCACAAATTATTGTGCATGACATTGTGTAATTTCCCCTCCCCTCCATAATCAAAGAAGAAGTGGGTTAATTTCCTTATTTCTATGAATGGAAGAAGAAAGAAGCTGTCATGGTGTTGGCCATAATTGAAGAAAAAAAAGAAAAGGAAAAAAACACCAGAAAATGTTTCCAGCATGACACAAATTGTATTCATTAGCATTAGCCTGCAGGTTTCTCAAAAACATTGGCAACATGCAATGTTTGCCATGCATTTCTATGTTTGTGATCATGCTAAAAATTACCGTAGGTTATTGTTGATGTAGGATTTACGCATAAGAGATTCACTCTAATTCACTTTAATAAAGATGCTTACATGCATGCTATTCTTGCCATGGCAGTGCAATAACATTAATTTCTTTAGATGAGAAAAAAAGTTCTTAGTTTAGATTAGTTCTTATTCTTTATTTAATTTTTTTAACAGTAAAAATCCATGGTAGCCTGTAGGTATTAATTTCAGGTTAAAACAGTAACTAATATAATTAAAAACATGCTCTGTTCCCGCCTAAAGTGTGATGTGGGCCTAATTTGCATACAGATATCTGCAACGTCATTTCGCCTAGTCAAAACTTAAATTCAAGATATCTGCAGTTACATTTTGACTAGGCAAAAGGAAAGTTACAGATATCTCAAATTTCAGATATCTCTAATCAAATTTCAGTTCAAGATATCTATACCTTGATAATAGATATCTACAATTCAATTATGACTATCCCTAACTCCAGTTTGAGATATCTACAACGTTATTTTGACTAGTCATAATTCCAGTTACAGATATCTACAACGTAATTTCGCCTAGAATTGAGTTTAATTAAAGATATCTTGAACCGGAGTTATGACTAGTCAGAATCAAATTGTAGATATCTCAAACTGGATTTACAGATATCTACAAATGAGTTGCAGATATCCGTAATTCACATAGTGGATATCTTCAACCAAATTGTAGATATATGTAATTATAAACCCCATACAAATGAATGGCAAAAGTGATGTCATTTGTCCTAGGAAGAACTTGTTTGTGGATATCTGAAATGACAATTATGGATAGGAAGAATGTAGTTGCGGATATCTGAAATGTTCTTTTTGACTAGGCAAAACTGAATTACAGATATCTGTAACACATATCCAGTCTAGCTGTTAAATGTTAAAATGGCTTGCCATAGTAATATATTTTCCTAGATATATACCTTTATAATACCGTTATTAACTATTATGATTATAGTTAATAACGGTATTATAAAGGTATATCTGGAAAAATATATATATTTCTGGGGAAAAAATGCGTATTTATGATACGGTTTTCATTGTTATGAGCTCTCATACATAATCGTTGCAAATACTGTTATGTAGGCTATTTACTCTAGTCGTTCCTATATTGTTGAACTAATACAAATATAGACTGTAAAAAAAGGCAAGTACAATCTAAAGTTGATCACCCGTAGGCCCCGCCCCATCTGACGCAGATCCGTTTCCCGTGTGACGTGCTTGTTTACTGGTAAAGACGTCGCTGCCGTTTCCTCCCGATATAAAAACCCGTCAAAATGCCTGACAGCGCGTAATGATCGGAGCGCCATCGAGGCAGTCCACCAGAACACATCTGTATCTTACAGAGAAATGCAAACGAGCAACACTGCATTTATAGCGACCCGTGCACTTTTAAATACCAACAAATAGGATCAGCAAATGTTTGAAGACAGATGTTTGGAGAGGCTAGCAGGATAAGAAGCTAAAGAGCATTTAAGTCGGATTGTGTTTGATCTACACCTCAACCCACCTGCCATTATCCGCACAAAAGGCTGTTTCTGGCATTTAAGGACGTCATGATCCATCTTTTGGACACCGTGGTAAGACTTTACATGTAACGTTAGCAATCGTGTGTAACGTTAGTTCACCATATGATTCCTGCGAATCATATGTGCCTCGGGTTAATCATCCGAAAAGTTACTGTGGGTCATGCTGTTTTTTCAACTCTGAGGTTTGTAACTTAGTTGATGCTCATAAATTGTGTTGTAATAGATTGACTGTCAAAGACATGCTTACACTTGGAGGTTGATGTTTTCTTAGTTCTTTAGTGGGATGATCGAATTGTAGGTGCCAAAAATGTATAGGTTCAAATTCAAACACCTACAAAAGGTCAATCCATGGATCCATGATCTAGACCCATTGAGGAAAACCCTAACACTAAAACACTAACCAGAGTATACCCCCTTTAGTGTACTACGGGTCCATTTGTAGACTAGATCACCAAATATGATCTTCCTCATGCTGGGATGTCTGTCCTAAATATTAAAAGGCATCTAAATATTTTCGTGCACTAAGACCCAATTTATATACTGACGAAACTTTATGTAGGAATTTATAACGTTAGTGTACCAAATTACCAATTTAAAATATTATTTTGAAATTATGAAATTTTGAAACTAATTAGTATGTATTAAGTTACACTAAGTTTTTTTTTCTACTCACTATAGAAGTGTACTCTAATTGTTAAATGTATTTGATTCAATACATTTTTTGTTTACATATTTATTTGAACCTAATTCGTATTATTTGTTAATCCAATTTTGTATTTATTTTAAACCAGTTTTTATTTATGCATTTATTTATTTATTTTAAAAGGGTTAGTTCACACACACAAAAAAATGAAAATTCTGTCATTAATTACTTAACGTCCTGTCTTTCCAAACCTGTACGACTTTCGTCCATCTTCGCAACGCAAATGAAGATTTTTTATGAAATCTGAGTGCTTTCTATCTCCATGACAGCTACTCAATTGTCAAAGTGACTAGGGCCCTATAAAATCCGTTTTATTTTTTCCCAAATTCCATTTTATTTTTTCCCAAATTCCGTTTTTTCTGTTTTAATTTTTGCAAATTCCATTGTTTCTGTTTTAATTTTTGGGAATTCATTTTTTTACCCTTTACTGTTATTTTAGTTGTAAAAAGAGTGTGCTTTTTATTCTGTGATCGCAGAAATTATAGGCCCTAAGTGACGCTTCAGAAAGAAACTGACTTTTGAATTTAGGCTTTAAGATAATCTTAATCATTTTTTAATAGTTATCCAATTTGCTAACACTTTACTTGAAGGGTTGTGCATAAGACTGACATGACGCCTTCATAATCATGACAAGGCACGTCATGAATATGAAGGAAGTTTTATGCGTGTTTGACAACCGTCAAACTGTCATTTGCTCAATTGTGACATTTTTAATGCAAATATGACATTAGAATGTCTTTGTCATGACAACTTGACAAACCAATACATCAGAACCTGTTGGTAACTTGACATTAATAAGACAACACATGGCCTCATGAGTCATGACAGCCAATGACAAAACCAACCACATGACAGTTTAATGTAATGTTAACCCATGAAGCTAAGTGGTTTCTTAAGTTCGATAATTAATCTGCTATGTCATGTTTATGACAATTTATGTTGGTAATGTCAAGTTAACATTAACAAAGACATCTCAAACAATGTAATTTGCATTAAAAACATTATAATTGAGCAAATGACACTTAATGACCGTTGTTCTAAACATTAATAAAACCTTCATATTCATGACGTGTTATGTCATGATTATGAAGGTGTTATGTCAATCTTATGCACACCTTCAAGTAAAGTGTTACCTTTGTGTTAACACTATTTTTTTTTTCTCTAGCACTGCCTGGCTCCAGTTTCAAAATCCGTTCTATTATGCACTAAAGAGTTTGTCTATCCAGCTCTACTGAAAGTAAAACATAAAAATGAAAGTAAAAGAAAAGATTCCCCTGTTTCTTGTTTCAATCTGATGCATCAAGGGTTTAATTTCATCGCCAGTACCATAGGAAACGAAAGTTGTAAGGGAGATGTCTCTGATTTGATGTTCTGAGTCATTTTGTTGTTGCAGGACGAGGCGTCCCGCCGTCTCTGACCGACCTGTGCATGACTCTGGTCAGCTCCAGGCTGGAGCTCTTCTGTGAGATGCGTGATGACGGCTCTCTCCTTCCGTGAGCCGCTGGTTCAGACCGCTGGTCTTCCCGCAGGAGCTGGCCGACCAACTGCTCTGCAAGATGGCCACTGAGGGTGAGGATGAGGGCTCTCAAAATTACATTCCTATAGAACACAAAATGTATAATTATAGTTTCATGTAGTATTTTAAAAGGATAGTTCACCCCCCAAATCTGTCATTTAACTCGCTGTCAAGTTGATCTAAACCTGTATGAGTTTCTTTCTTCTGATGAACACAAAAATATATATTTTGAAGAATGTGGCTAACCAAAAGTTGTTGGACCCCATTGACTTCTATAGTATTTTTTTGGTTTCACTTTATATTAAGAAGCTTTAAAGAGTAGTTCACTTATAAAAAAAAACTTTTGCTGATGATTTACTCACCCCATGTCATCCAAGATGTCCATGTCTTTCTTTCTTCAGTCCAAAAGAAAGGTTTTTGATGAAAACATTCCAGGATTTTTCTCCATATAATGGACTTCAATGGGAACCAAACAGTTCAAGGTCCAAAAGACAGTTTCAGTGCAAACTGCAAACTGTTCAAAGGGCTGTAAACAATTCCAGACGATGAATAAGAGTCTTATCAAACGAATCGCTCATTTAAAAAAAAAAATACAGCAAAGTTTAAGTTTTATAAGCTCAAATGCTCGCCTTGCTCTGTTCTGCGATTCACGTTCGTGATTCTCCTGTTCGAACTCGTTCATCAAAATAAACAAATCTTTTCTTGAGTCAGTTCGTTCATTTTGTTCGTTGAATGAACCAAATGACTCGGAAAAAGATCAATTCATTTTGATAAACGAGTTCGAACAGGAGAGTCACAAACACGCATCACAGAACAGAGCAAGAGCATTTGAGCTTATAAAACTTAAACTTTGTTTTTTTATGTACTTACATTGAAATTAATAATTTGATACAATGGACTTATTGTGTACATACATGGTTTTACATGGTACTTATATTTAAAAAAAAATACCAGCATGTAATTACAACTGTAATTAATTTGTTATTACACTGTTGACCTTTCCCTTACACCTTAATCCACCCATACCACCACACCTGTCTCTAACCTCACCCGTGTCACACCTCAATAGCAGTAAATACTTATTTTTCGATAAAACCACTTAATATAAAGTGGGACCTTTTTTTTCTCATACTATGGACGTCAATGGAGACCAGCTTGTCCCGTGCCACACTGTCCCACGAATCTCTAAAACCGGCCTCTTCATAGTGGGTGTGATCAAATGAATGGATCTTAAAGGGATACTCCACTTTTTTTGGAAATAGGCTCATTTTACAACTCCCCAGAGTTAAACAGTTGAGTTTTACCGTTTTCAAATCCATTCAGCCGATTTTCTGATTTTTAGAAGAATATCAGTAACCAGACCGTTTCTGGTCTCACTGACTTCCATAGTATATATTTTTTCCAACTATGGAAGTCAATGAGACCAGGAGCCTCATTTATGAAACTTTGCGTAGGATTTGCGTCAGAAGTGGCGTACGGATGAAACATAGGACGTGCGTACGCACAGAAATATTCGGATTTATAAAACCGTGTGCACGTACATCCTACGCATTTTTCCCTTAATAAATAACAATCAATTCTAAATGTAGCGCAGCTTTTTGCGGCTTCATGTCACGCCCATAGTTGCCCATAAATAGTCCGTGAAACGCCCACATGTTAATATTCATTGATTGCGAAATCATGTTAAACACAGAGAGGAATTAATAAAAAACATAACTTCACTCAGTGTGAAGTAGAAGTTGTCGTTTGCGAGGTGGAAAAGAGGAGAAAAGTGTTGTTTGGAGGGCACAGTGTGGGCATTACTAATGCCAAAGGCATTTGAGTGGCAAATGGTTGCAGACGCCATAAATGCTGTAGCCTCACAACCTCGGACTGTGGCGGAAATAAAAAAGAAATGGTCAGACATCAGAAGTCGAGGCAAAAAAGCGTCTAGTCATTAATTCAATCAGAGAGGTGGCCAAGGATTTGGGCGAAATCAAGACTGTCCTAACTGAAATAAACCGCACAATGAGGGAATTTTTTGAATAAATAATATATTTTTTCCACTCCTTTTGTTGTGAAGATGATGCGTTCACTCAGAATGCTTCCATTTAATTTCCACATCTTCTAAGAGCGCAATATCAGCCATTGTGCGTCATTACGCATTGTGATGGGGCATTTTATTTCCATCCATTTAATTCTGCATCTGACAAGCTACAGATGTCGGTTATAATCTACTTGGAAATGGGAAATAGTTCAGCGCAAATGTAATTTCTTGCAGCTTTCTGAATGGATGAGACATACGTCATATGTTATTTTATCAAAAATAAAACATCTAAAGGCATATGCATGAAAACCATGATTCGTGGCTGATGAAGACATTTTTACTTTGAAAACAACTTTCCCCAAGTGGACAAATAATACATCTATTATCGATCTATCTATATAGCTCCCTAATTATCTATCTGATCTGACTGACTATCTAATTGATATATCTGCTCCGTTAGACGGACACATTGGCGGGAATATCAGTTTTGTACATTATTTCGTTCTGTTTACCATCTTATTTATGAGGATGAATTGTATAACATGCCAATATTATTGCAGAACATATTTCACTTTCTTTTTGGAAATATGTGTTAATTTGCATTTCTGTTGCAGATTCGATCAAACAGGTGTTCGTGTA
>JAQIUQ010000369.1:410000-545000 GCA_030378365.1 Hybognathus amarus | reverse complement strand
TTCTAATATGATTTGATGCTCAAGAAACATTTATTATTTATGTTGATTATTATCAATATATCATATTTTTGTGGATTTTTTTTTTTTTGACCAAATTTTGAATAGCACTTTTGATTAATTTAATACAATAAATCCAACAGTTCTGTTAATATAATGCTTGGTTCAGATTACACGATTTTTTTGTCTGTTACGATAGTCAGTGTGTCAGATTACGCGATTTTGACTCCTAAAATCTCCTAAAAGACACGTCAGACTACACATTGCTTCTTGACCAGTCATCGCATGCCGTCTTTCGACGCGCGTGATGTCATAGAAGGCGAAACTCAGTAGCGAGTGACTTCCGTAAACGAACGTAAACAAACAATGGATGAAGCGGTGAGTGTTGTATTGGCTGTCCGTGTTCAGAAAAAAAACGACAATGGACACATTCTTGGATTACTCGAAAAGGACGGTACGGGCTGTCAATCCTCCAAAGAGAACTTGAGGAAAACTATTGGGTCCCACTATATATTAAGTGGCTTTAAGTACTATGTACTTACACTGAAGTTACTACTTTGATACATTGGATTTATTGTGTACATACATGTTTTTACATTGTACTTATATTTTGAAAATACCTGCATGTAATTACAACTGTAATTAATTGATGTAATTACACAGTTGACCCTTCCCTTACACCTTAACCCACCCTGATACCTACCACACTTGTCCCTAACCTTACCCGTATCACAACTCAATAGCAGCAAAAGTGTTTTACAATACAACCTGAACACAATAAGTACATTGTACTTATTTATTTTATGTAAGTACATAGTACTTAAAGCCACTAACTATAAAGTGGGACCAAATATTTTGTTTTCTTATATATTTTTACTTTTAGTTTTAAAGTTAGCGCCATCGTCTCTCTTTCGTTTCGCCATTTTTGAAAGTTGTGTACGGAAAAGCTTCTGTGCTCCTATTGGTCAACCTCATACATGTGACGAAACCGTCGTGGACGACCATTAAAAAATGAAACAAGCTAGTCTTTTTGTCGTTAAGCATCGCAGACGCGACGTAGAGTTTTCACCCACTATGACACACTATACGAGATGATGCGATTGAATCTTGCGTCCCGACGCCCGTTGTCGATTTACGATCCCCACGACACCCTACGTCAAACGGATCGTGCCAAAATCGGGCTAAAATCGTGTAATCTGAACCAAGCATAATAAGTCAACAGATTAGCACCTTCTCATTCTTAGGACTGATTCTAAAATGACTTCAAGCAAAACTTTTCAAAGGAAAAGTTTTTTGAGGTTACCAGAGATGTACCTCAAAAGTTAAAAGCGTAATTGATGATATTGCTCCGGTGAAATTCAGGAAGAATAGTGGTAGACAAAAAGCACCATGGAGAAACTGCTGTGCAAAGTAGAAAAAGACAATGCAGAAGAGCAGAGCACATGTGGCGGAAGACAAAGCTTATAGTCTACTATAACATCTACAAAAACGGCATCCATGCTTTTAATATCGAACTAGGCAAAGCTAGACAGACTTTCTTCTCGAATATCATAAACAGCAACTTAAACACTTTTTGCTACTGTAGAGAGACTGACAGACCCCACAAGCCAACCCTAACATCAGAAAGGTGATCAGCACATCCTTGAGTTGCTCTGGGGTCAGGCAGATCAGACCACAACCTGAGAAAGTAGTTACTATGTCTCAATCCCAATTCACCCCTTGGCCCTACCCCTCCGTTTTGCGCATTCACGCCTAGGGGTAGGGTGTCCCGATTCTTGTTGAGATCGAGGGTTAGGGCGAAGGGGTAAGGCTACATAGCCCTCGAAACGGAGATTTTTCAGAAGCACACTCCAAACGGAGGGCTACGAGAAAGTTCACGGAATGCATCGGAAATCACCGGCGAGTTTATTTACCACACACTTTATTTACTCTAATAATAACACTATAGCCGTTTAAATTAAGAAATGGTATAATAAATGACCTTTCCTATCAGAAAAGACATACATTTCGAGGAAGGGACGTTATAATCATCATGTTTATTCAAAGTTAAGAGCAGCTGCGCTGATTGTCAGTTGTTGTCATGGCGAAATCCTGTAAACTCTGTAGCGGCAGAGCCATCGCCGACGACTGATGACGTATCGGGTTCATGAAGGGTTGTTCCATTTCGTAGGGGAATATTTCAACCCTTGGCCCTTATAACTCCGTTTTAAGGGCCAAGGGGTACACTTGAAAACAAGGGGTAGGGCCAAGGGGTGAATTGGGATTCAGCCTAAGTCTGTTTTCGAAGAAATTGAAGGCAAAATTTTGGAAGAAACTGTACAGCACCTTAAAACATCAACCTGTGCCCTTAACACACTTCCCACATCTTTTTTCAAAAGTGTGTTACACAGTTTAGAAGCAGATCTCCTAGAAGTGGTAAATGCCTCACTTCTCTCTGGGAGTTTTCCAAATTCCCTAAAAACTGCAGTTGTCAAGCCCATCTTAAGCAACTATAGACCAATCTCAAATCTTCCTTTTATAGGCAAGATCATTGAAAAGGTTGTCTTCAATCAGCTGAACAAATTCTTAAGCTTGAATGGATACTTTGACAATTTTCAATCTGGTTTCCGAATCACATCACAGCACAGAGACAGCGCTCATAAAGATAATAAACGATATTCCCTTAAATACTGATACAGGCAAATTATCCGTACTGGTACTACTCAACCTCAGTGCTGCATTTGACACTGTCGATCAAAACATACTTCTTGACAGGCTGGGTGGGGCTTTCTGGGATAATCCTAAAATGGGTCAGGTCATACTTAGAAGGAAGAGGTTATGATGTGAGAATAGAAGACCATGGGCCATATTTTAACGATCTGAAACGCAAGTGTCAAAGCGCAAAGCGCAATTAACTTTGTGGGCGGATCCCGGCGCTGTTGCTATTTTCCCGGCGGGATAAATGCCTCTTGCGCCTGGCGCAAATCTAAAAGGGGTTGGTCTGGAGTAGCTTCATTATTCATAGGTGTGGTTTGGGCGTAACGGAAATAAACCAATAAGAGCGTCATATCACATTCCCTTTAAGAGCATGATGAACGAGATGCGCTTGTTCCGTGGCGCAATTCTATTTTATCGGCGCATTTACCAGGCGCGCTTCAGCATCGGTTCACAGCCGAGGAGAACGATGTTCTCGTCAGGGCCGTAAAAGAAAGAGAAGGGACACTGGGGATGGGACAAACCCACCCAAATTAGCTTCGGGTTAAACATGCATATAATAATTTGGGTAAATGTGTAAGCTTTATGCCTGTTTTCCCATCATCATGGACACAACAATGATTTCCCTCATGTTTATATATTTTTCCGTATAATAATGTATCATTTGCAAAAAGTAAAATGCATCTGTGTTGATGAGAGAATCATCTACAGTGTAGCCGCGTTGTTCACACTCTGTATTATGGCTAAGCATGCGCGCTTAAAATAGCATCTGAATATACGCGCAACGCGCCACTGACTTTAGACCAGGTTTTTTCTGGTCATTGGCGCAATTGTTTTCTGGAACTGCAAAATAGCACCAGGGATTGTTTGCGCAGACACACGCCTCCTTTTTGCGCCAACCCGCCCAGGAAGCGCAAGTTCATTTCCTAGTTTACCGACGTGCGTCTGTGGAGGAAAAAAGCCCGCTTGCGCGAGTGCAAAATAGGAATGATAAATGCGCCAGCGTATAAAGTCATTTGTGCCGGGTGCAAGATAGAGCCCCATAAGACTGAGTGGACATCCATGACTTGCGGAGTACCTCAAGGCTCGATTCTTGCACCACTCCTATTCAACCTCCCAATGAGCCAAATAATCAGAAAGAAGAAAATAGCTTACCACAACTTTGCTGACGACACACAGATCTACTTAGCCCAACTACAGCCCTATTGACTCCCTGTGCCAATGCATTGATGAAGTCAACAGCTTCTTATGTGCCAAAACATTCTTCAGTTAAACAAAGACAAAACTGAGGTCATTGCATTTGGAAACAAAGATTAAGTTCTCAAGGTGAATGCATACCTTCACTCCAGGGGTCAAATAACTAAAAATCAGTCAGGAATCTTGGTGTGTCTCTAGAGTCAGACCATACCATCATCTGAAAAATATTGCAAGAATTAGATGCTTTGTTTCCAGTCAAGATTTCAGAGAAACTTGTGCATGTTTTCATCACCAGCAGGGTGGATCATTGTAATGGACTCCTCACTGGCCTTCCTAAAGAGACCATAAGACAGTTGCAGGCTTGCAGCTCAGAACTAGAAAATATGAACATCACACCAGTCCTGACTCCTCAGACAGATTTTAAACATCACATCAGTGTATCTGGGTCAATTTTGCCATTTGTTTTACAGGTTTGAAGCTGCCAAGCTGGTGATGCAGTGGCTGTGTAACCACGAGGATCAGAACATGCAGAGGATGGCCGTAGCTACTATCTCCATCCTCGCTGCCAAGGTGAGCAGCTACAGTCTGCGGGTGAGAGACGGGTTTAACCGTAGAGAGGAAACGTGACCTGGGAGGCTCCCACAAAACATTCACAGCATTCTATCACAGTGATGCATCGTGAAATGCAATTTGACAGATGTGAGACGAGCAGATTGTGACTGTCACGTCAGAGCGATGTCTTCTCATCTGCGGAGGTCAGAAGTTTATCCAAGCTGCTCTCATGGAACGTTTTTGTTTTTGTTTTTTTTATTAAAAGTTATGTTAATGTTTGTTAACGGAAAACCGCCTGCGAACGTTTTTTTTTTTTTAATTTTGAAACAGTGAACGCATTTGGCGTGTGATAATTAATACGTTTCTTTTTTAATACAGTTGTTGCCTATTTCACATGCAGATGGATTAGCCAATCAAGGGTCCATTTACCTCAAGAAGTCTTAAAGGTACAGCATAGACATACACTAGACGTCACCTTGGGGTTCTAAGCATGCGTCAAAACGGGCCATCTTGGAACAGAGGTCTTGTCATAGGAAGTAGCTAGGTAACGCTGCTATCTCTGACTTTACTTCGAATTAATTGATGGTAGCGGACTTTTGTATCCTGGCAAACCAGACCTATCAAGATGTTAGGTCTGGGAACTCACAAGTGGCATACCTCAATCCGGAGGGCAGGATAAAAGGTTGTCTTTTAATATCCCTCTGCACGCCATAGGATAGCGCTAACCAACCAGAGCGATGATGGCTGTGGCTGAGTGAGTCCCATGCGTTTTCCCCATGGTTTTCTCTCCAGCGGAGCAAAGTTGATATATTAAACTTTTGCCTTATACGGTCGTCAAAACTCTGAACACATCTTCCTTTTTAAGAATGACTAAAGTTACGTTCTTAACTCCAAGTCATCCGAGCTCGCGGCCAAAGCCGAATCGAAAGACCGCTGTTTGCCAGCTGCGTCTTGTTTGTTTTTAAGTAGCAGGGAAATCACCAATGGAAATCACGACGCAGAACCGTCACAACTCTGCCGTCGTTGTGTTAAGCCCGCCCACCAACTCTATACACGATGTGATTGGCCAGACCAGAGTTTGGATTTTCCACTTCGAAAGTCAACGGAGAGTTGCTAGACCACACTTTGCAGCAAAATAATTTTTGCTGCCGTTAGGGTGCGTCTACATTTCTAGGCTAGGACTTTTGTGCTGTGTATGATGTTCACAAATGAAATCTGAACCAGGAAGAATGTTTAAAAAAATTTTTTTTCTGGAATCAATGATAAATATGTCTGACCGCTGCAACGAACCAAAAAAAAAAAAAAACGAGGAAATCGCATTCTTGACGATTTATGGCGATTTTATTTCCGTTAAACCTGAGTCTACATTGACGCTGATGCATTAAAGTGAAGGGGCTCCCCTGTTCCAAGATGGCGGCTCTATTGACGCATTCGTTCTAATGAACTGCCGTAACCAAGGCGACATCTAGTGTATATATCTATAAAGGTGAAATAGCGAATATCGAACGGTTGGTCTGTGTCACGCAGCCATTTAGATATGCACTAATTAGTGCTCAATCACATGCAATTAGAACGTATCCGATGTTTAATATACATTTACGTGGAGAGGGATTTGGGGAGATTTTACCCTGTGAAATGAAGGAATTTTGATTGATTGTTGGTGTATGGTTAGACATGCTGATTTACTGGGAATAAAAACAGCCTTTTCACTATCTTGTATTTCGTTGGACAGACCTTTCAAACTAGTCACGAAGGACCCGATACCTTCCACTTATTCACCATGGTAAAATGAATGAATAATGACTGTAAATTTCATTTAAGTTTACGATGTAAATAATTATGTACTGACGTGACATTATTATTCATAACTGCCCAACCATCATAGGTTACTCATCCTCATGTTGTTCCAAACCCGTAAGACTTTTGTTCATCTTCAGAACACAAATGAAGACATTTTTGACAAAAACTGTTCGCTTTCTGACCCTCCATTGACAGCTACCACCTTGACACTTCAAAAATTTCATAAAGATCGTAGGACGAATCCATATGAATTGAGCGCTTTAGTAAAAATTGTCTGGAGACACAATCGCTCCATATAATGAACATATTGAATTTAGGCCTTATTTTATTTTTGGGTGACAAACCCTAAAGAGTGACGTTTTAGTGGAAAAAAATTCCACGGTCTCTCTGCGTCCTCACGGTCTGTTAGTCTAGCCGCCATTCTTCAAATATTTTCTATACAACTACGCCGCTCCTGTACTACTCTCTGTTGGAAATGATTTCGTTTGAATGTCTTTGTGTGCGTTTCTTAAACAGCTGTCCACTGAGCAAACTGCACAATTGGGAGCCAGAGCTTTTTATAGTAAAGGTATGGCAGTTTTTTCCGCACTAGATTTAACAGATAGCACTTGTAACACCTGAACAGGAAGAGTAGTGTATACTTATCTCTCTCACACTCTTCACATCATAGCAACTCCTGCACATAGTGCGGCAGAAGACGTGTCAGGGTACGGTTGACGCCACGTTGAAGTTCACACTCAGCGCTCTGTGGAACCTCACGGATGAATCTCCAACCACCTGCAGACACTTCATAGAGAACCAGGGACTAGAGCTCTTCATTAAAGTACTCGAGGTAAACGCTTTTCAAACCTTTATACAATTTGAGGAAGAACATAAATGTAATTTGTTAACTTGATAAGAAGTTTTTCTGATTATCAAAATGTCTGTTTCAGTCCTTTCCATCAGAGTCATCAATTCAACAGAAGGTGTTGGGGTTACTGGTAAGAAACAATGTATAAAGTAAGGTTCATAAGTTAAATAAATTTTTGTATTGAATATAATATGTCAGTTGTATACACCACTTTTCAAAAGTTTGGGGTCTGTAAACATTTTTTTAATTATTACTATTCAGCAAAGAGGCATTAAATTGATCAAAATTAACAGTAAAATCAATGGTACAAATTGATGGTACATCTACATTTCAAATAGTGCTGTCAAATCGATTAATCTGTGTGCGTGTGTGTATGTATATATATATATATATATATATATATATATATATACACACACATACATACACAAACACATTTACAAACTGTTATGTTAGATAGGATTATTAATTTTAAAATAAGCTGTTCTTTTCATATTTCTATTTAAAGAATCCTGAAAAAAATGCATCACTGTTTTCACAAAATATTAGGCTGCACAACCGTTTTCAACCAGGAAAATAATACAAAATGTTTAAAGGAGAACTTGGGCGCAAAATGAGTCTTTGGTCTAATAAAATATTGGTACCTAGTCAACCGTTCTCTGAGATTTGTTTTCATGATAATCGAATGTAAAGAGTTTAATCTCTAAAAACTGTTTAGCGTATAATGCTAGTATATGGGGGCATATAATAATTAATCGCTAGTTAGTACCACAAACAAGGCTCAAAATAGCCCCACACTAACACGGTAACATAATGAGTGTCCATAAATGCAAAACAAAGCATTGAGAACTTTGTAAGAGTACAGACCGTTTAATAAGAAGATACTTTATAAAGAGAGTTCACTTCATGTATACAGACAGGAACAATCTTTGGAGAACAGTCTCGATAAGTCGAATCCCGAACGACGTGCCAAGTGAGCTGAACTGTATGAAATTCAGCGAACTTCTGAATTAAACGAACAGCGTTCGTCGTTCGACTTGTCAAGACTGTTTTCTCCTGCCTTTGGACTGTCTTTATAAAGCATCTTGTTAAACGGTCTGTACACTTACAAAGTTCTCAATGCTTCGTTTTGCTGAAAATTCAGCATCATTTAAATAATTGATTTCACAATATTAATGGTCAAATATGCATAAGTCTTGTTGAGCATAAGAGATTTCTCCCAAGATGCATATAAAACATATCTAATAAGATTTTTTTTTGTATCAACCCTTTAATAATTGTAAAGAGGGAAATGCATATTCCAGTGCTGTGGGTAAGCTGAATTGAGGCGAGTGATTCTGGAGCTGTGGGCAGCACTGATAAAACGGCTTCTCGTGTCAGAGAAAGCACCGCTGAGGGATTATGCTAATAGTTTCTCTTAGTTAGAAAGTATAATGAGGCTATTTTATTTTGCATTCAGTGGTATTTTTGTAGCCGAGTTCCCCTGTGCTATTGTGCTTTGTCTATCTTGTCTAGTTCTGAACGTTTCGTGTGCTTGTGTGTTCAGAATAATATCGCTGAAGTGGGGGAGTTGCACGGTGAGCTAATGGTTCAAAGTTTTCTGGATCATATCTGCTCTCTGCTGCACAGTCCAGAGGTGGAGGTTAGTTATTCGCAGCAGGCATCTTGGCCCACCTCACCTCACGGGGCGAGAAGGTGTGGACCCTCGACATGTCGCTCAGGAACACACTACTAGAGCAACTGGTGCGTGCTTGTGCAAATAGAAGTCAAAATTGCTTGGCCTAAGTAAATGGCTTAATAATCAGCTTAATAATAAATGGCTTAATAATTAAATGGCTTAAAAAATGTTTCTCACAGCATTCAGCGATTCTGAAGTGGCCAACGCCGGAATGTGAGATGGTAGCGTACAGGTGAGAAATTACACCAATTAAATATTCTTTACTGAATATGTGAACCATGGACAGTATCAAGTACCAGAGCTCTGCTAGTGAAACTCAAGAAGACCTGTCCTGTAGACCTATGAACATGTGACGTGGAAAACGCAGTTTGCTTGAAGAAATTATTATAGAAATATCACTATTGTACAGGGCAATGTATTTCTCAAAGAAATAATAGCAGTAATATAAATATACAACATTATACATATGAATTATTATTAATTTTGTTTTATTATTGTTTAAATACTTCATTAATGTCTTTCTTTTTTTTTTTTCCAAGGAAACATGTAAATAGCCTCTTAGACCGTGTGTCCACCAAAGCAATTGTTTTCAATGGGAGCGCGCTTTTTTTTAATGCCATGAGCGTACCGAGGCGCTGAGCTGTATTTTGTCAGCGCAGTCTCATCCCAATTCGTCATATAACTGACGTTTTGGGACGCCTTTTGACCATTCGTCAATATACGACTTTTTAGGGCCCCCTTAAACGACGGTAGATGACGTTATGGGATCCTAACTTTACCCCAGACCTAAACCTAACCCTAAACCCAACTCGTCACCTAACTGACGTTAAAGGTAAAGCGTCAGTTGTATGACGACCCGGGATCGATCATCTACTGACGTTTAAGGGGGCCCTAAAAAGTCGTATATTGACGAATGGTCAAAAGACGTCCCAAAACGTCAGTTATATGACGAATTGGGATGAGACTGTGTTATTTTTTTCACTCATTTTTTTTTTTTTTTTTTGAAGCGCCCAGCGTTTTTACTGGTCGCTGGGAGTTAAATTTTTTTTTAACTTTGGATAAACGCAGCGCTCATCACTGTCACTTTTTACCCAGCCGTCCAATCACAGTGGAGGAGGGGCGGGACTAATACCACACCGACCAACTGTCACAACATTCAAACTGTTGCGGATATTCTGTATCATAGCAACGAAACGTCTCAACGGAAAAAAAGCTGCGCTGCCAAAACGCTCTCAAACGCCCAAATCACGGCGTCTTCAGCTAGCTAAAAACGCTTTGGTGGACACATGGCCTTAACCTTCAGAAAATGTATAAACTAAATAATATTGGAGGTTTTTTTATTTTTATTATTATTTGTAAAAATAATAATTGACAATTTTTGTACTACTATTAAATTAACTAGAACATTTTGGACTACTGGTTGTATTGAGCAATGTTATTTTATTATTATTGCTATACTATTATTTTAATTATTTATTTTTAATTCTATTTAGCATTATTTATATTTCGGTTTTTATTATTTCCATTCAAATTAAATAAATTAGAAATGTTACCTTGGCAACTATTACTACTTGGCAACTATAATTTTTTCTAATATTTATTTTATTTAAATAAACAAAAAACAACTATTAAGTTAACAACAACACTGGTGTCAAGTCTGTCATCTTTTAAAAGATAGTTTTCTAGTATTATGAGATGACATGTCCGTTGTGTCTTTTTCAGATCGTTCAACCCTTTTTTCCCTCTACTGGAGTGCTTCCAGACCCCAGGGGTTCAGCTGTGGGCCGCATGGGCCATGCAGCACGTCTGCAGCAAAAATGGTGAGATCAGCACCCTAGACCCAACGCTTTCTGAGCCCAGAGACATTTTGTGCTCATTTTATTTTCCCATTCTGCCCTGGTGGAAGCAGCGGGGCGGTACTGCAGCATGTTACTGGAGGAGGGAGGACTGCGGCAGCTAGAGGCCGTGATCTCGCATCCCAAAACCCACGGCGATGTGCTGCGATTGGCTGAAAGCATCCTAGACAGTTTACATCGCCACAGAGCACGCACAGGATACGCAGGCCCCGCAAAAATACACACGCATACAGGTACGTCTCCACAGACGAACGAAAGTGCTTTTTGAAACGCAGAACTGTTCCTTTTAAATTTGAAGGGACGGTTCATCCAAAAATGAAAATTCTGTCAATCGAGACTGATCTCATGAAATCGCGTGTGTATGACACGCCAATTCGCATTTCCATTTTTGGCGCGCTAACACGTATAATCGCTTTTCAGCGTGTTTATGAACGCCGTTAACTTAACGTTATTACTGTATATAGAAATATATGACCTACCCTAACCACGTCCCTAAACCTACCCGTCATTGGGGGTAATAGCATTTATGAGTGTTCCTCTTCCATCCTAGGAAAAAAATATCGCTCCCCAGATGTAGATCTACATTTTGCTTCGTGTCGCCCAGACATTTAATGGCGTAGACATACACGCGGATAGCTCGCAATGCATATAGATAACTTGTATTTTTACGCAAAAGTCATGACCGTGTTGGTCAATCAATTACGACTTCCACTCAATTATTTATTTAATAAATTCGGAGAGATTTCCGTCCCTCCATTTAAAGTCTGTTAACCCAAAACTCTGGCGCTTTACAAATAGATCATAAAAAAATAAATCCATACGAATCAAGCGGTTTAATCCAAATCTTCTGAAGAGAACCGATCACAGTAGATTGAATTCAAGCTTATGAACATTGATCAGCGAACACAGAGCACTTTGAAATAAAAGCTCAATCGTAATTGCTTTACGTGCAAGAACAAACCTCATTGGCTCATGCTTGAGCTTCTGTTTACCAAATTTGAGTACTCGGGTCATTCCCTGATCAATGTTCGTGTATTAAAGCCCAAATGAACGATCGTGTGGGACCGAAATCTCTCAAATGTCATCTTTAGCAAAAGTCTTACAGGTTTGGGACGACATGAGGGCAAGTAGAGGATGACCGGATTTTCATTTTTGGGGGTAACTTTCAAAACTTCTATTCGAAAGCTTGAGTGTTCAGTTTTCTATCTGACTAAAGTTTTTATTCTAAATTTCTCTGTTTTCCAGAGAAAAACATTCCATGACCTGGTTCTTTTTGGTCAGTGGTCTCTGGATAGGACACTTCAAAAGCTTTTTGTTTGTACGTGTATGTGTTCACTCGTGCCCATCCGTATGACAACGACACTCTGCTGTTCTTTCTGCAAAGAGGAACGTGTGGATAAGTTACTTTGCATATGTTTGCACACGACCAAATCCGTTATTTATTTGAAATAAGTCTCTGTGATCTGATGTTTATTTAGACAGGCAGCAGAGAGTGTGTGTTTGTTGAACATGATTATGGATGTGAGCGTTTATATAACTATATATGTGAGTGTGTGCGTGCATGTCCACGTGTACTAAGAGCATGTGCATAAGAAAGCTACATATGCATATTCAGATTTGGACAAAACTCCATAGGAAATATAATTTATGTGACAGATTTCTGTCCTATTCAGCAGAAAATGCAATATAATCGGATACGGTCGGGTTACGTGGAAATACAGTTGGGTTATGTGGTTACATGAACATATTTAATAATTTTGAACTGTTTGGTAAATGTCAGTGTGGAATGTTAATAGCGTGTGTTAAAACGCTTGTCAATGCATGAGAGCTTTAGGGATGAAATCTATTTTTATACACAGTATATCAACTGTGGCAGATGACAATGTTTATGATGGTCCGTGTGTCGTATTGCACGAAAAGTATTGCGGTTTAGATTCGAGTTTGTTTTAAAAATGGACTGAACGTCTAAGCCGAAGATTCCTCAACAACCGAGCTCTTCTGAAGCCGAAACGATCAACGGAACGGGCGGAGATTAGAAAATCAAAGCTTTTGCCTTCAGACTCTCTTTATTGCATGGATCTGTTGAGGCAAAGCAGGAACTTGTCAATAAATGGATTGCTGCCTCGTAAACCATTTGGAGAAATCAAGAAATGGACTGTGACGGCACCGAAAACAGACAAATGGCACCTTAAAAGGCAAGAGGAAGACCTTAGGGAATATTTGTTCTGATCGTGGCAACTTTGAAGCACTGGTGATTTGCCAAAAGTTGTTGGATTTGCCTTCTTGCTAAACATACAAATTTGATTTAATTTAACACCGATTAAGCTTTTAGACAGCAGGGTCAACTTGTCCTGTTTGAAATTGCATTTAAAAAATACACTTCATTTTGTTTCAAGCGTTTTTGTATATAAATGTTTCATTTCCCTGGATGTGTATCCTTGTTTTTCGCAGCATGGATTTGGTTTTCTATTCGCAACTGGGCCATGAATAATGATGAGATGCTCCAACAAATATGCTTTGTTCCAGAAAATCTTGTTGTGTCATGCAGCTGTTCTTGCAAATAGCATGCAATATAAGTCCTTGTTATAATTTGGACTGTCATTTTTTTGAGTGTTTGGCAACTTTGGCCAGCTTTATAGTTCATCACAACACTGCCTGTTTTGGATAAAGTTGCGCCACTAACAATTATTGAGGTTAAATTGAATCTGCCGTTGTGTAAATGGACCAAATGACCTCTGGGTTCTTTGAACTCTTCAGACGGAGCGTGGAGAATCTCATCATGTATGTGGGTTTTGGTTCTGTGTTGTACTACAGTTATCTTCCTCACGCAGAGTGTCGATTGAGCTGCAAAACCAGAGAATGCTACAGTGTCATACTGCCGCTCGGATTCCCGTTTATGCAAAATTATGTTTGGGGAATAAAGAATGTAAAACCCCTGTTGATTAAGTCTTCTGTCCATCTTTATTAACACGTTCATGTTTAAAAATTTCAGTAAAGCATTTAAATAAATATTGCAATTTGAATGTCCTAGCTCCAAAATGACAAACTGTTATATTTTTTAAGGATGCACAATATATCGGCCAACATATCCGTATTGGCCGATATATGATATGTACAGAGAAAATTTGGCCTATATATCAAAGCCGATAAATAATGGATTATTTTAGGGATGCACCGATATGACAATTTTGGGCGAATACAGATAACCGATAATCCTTTACATTTGAAAGCCGATAACCGATATTTTGGCCAATAAATCTAAATCCAAATTTTTAGTAAATTTTTATTTTTCTAATTAAAAGCCAAGATATAAACACAATTATGATGTTCTTATTTTAATGTTGTGTAGCCGATATGACAGACTTGCGCTGCACATTTTGCACTTTAACTGGATTTTCCTTTTTTAAAGTGATTTCAATCGTATTTCAAGCAATTTAAAAGCATCGTGTTGAACAGTGAACATCTAAAGTGCCTCAGCTCAAGGAAATAATACATTATATATCGGCTTTTAGATATCGGCTAAATGTTCTTGTTGGGCCGAATAACGATAACATTAAAATGATCGCATATCACCCGATACTGATAATGTGGCCGATATATCGTGCATCCCAAGATTATTTCCTCCTTTAGATACTGCACTGTTTACCATGATTGTTTTGAATTGTTTGAAATATGATTGAAATGACCACAAATAGGAAAATACCGTCAAGTGCACCATGTGCTGTCATATAGGCTACATAAAATTATAATGATAATATTTGTCACATGAATTTTAATTGTGAGACTTTTGTGTTTGTGATCAGGCTCTCAAAAATGATTTGAAAGAAAATGCATTTAGATTTATCAGCCAATATATCAGTTATCAAATATATAGTATTATTGGTTATCGGCCAAAATCTAAATATCGGTGCAATTTTTTTAGAATGATTTAATTATTTTTTTTAATACTTTTTTGAAGTATTTTATTTAATGTATATTAGCAACTCTATCCAGAAATACAGGACAACAATTTTTGGTAGTTATTCTAAAGCATTGTGATTTCAAAGGAATTTGGATGTACCAAATGCACTGAATGTACAATATGTTTGAGCTGTACTGTTAACTTTCACTCTCCTGTGTACCTTGGCAGCCTCTTCTCGATAAACGCAGCCATGCCCTCTTGTCTGTCCTTTGTAGGAATGAGCTGAGAGAATGCAAAACATTCAGTCAATCCAAACACGCAAAATACTGCAACAAAGCCAGAATTGTACAAATTTGGTTCATATGGTTTTTGTATAACACTCACCCTGGCATAACACATTCCCTCAATAGCCATTCCTGAAGAGATGTCCACCTCAGAGCCTCGATTCATCGCTAACTTAGCCATTCGCACAGCAATTGGGGCCTGGAGAGGAAAGCATAACAAGGAAAATGTATCTTGTGCTGAAAATAGATTAGGATTTCATTTTCTAAAGGAAATGTGAGTTTCTTCTTGCATTTTCGTTACAGGTAAAAATGTTGGAATTTTTTTACACAGTTATACTTTTTTTCAAGTTTACTTTGCCCACCAAGGCTGCATAAAGCAAAACCAGTAATATTTTAAAATATTATTATAATTTTGTATTTAAAAAAATATTTTAAAATGTATGTTTTAAATTAAATACATTAAATAATCCTTAAAAAAAAGATTATTTAATGATTAGAAAGTTCTAAAGAAAAGCAAGTATATTGAAAAGAATATAAAAGTCTTTACTGTCACTTTCGATCAATTTAATGCATCCTTGCTGAATAAAATAATATAGTTTTTTTAAATGTAATCTTACCGAGTCAGACAATTCAGGCCTCTTTTTATTATCTATCAGTGCAACTGTAAAATCTGCACTGTATCTGTTTTTGACACGGTCACATAATCACGATGACACAGTGAAGTCAGGTAGACAGAAGTGCTGCTGACAGAAGTTATTGTGCCACAACATGTCAGAATGCCGTTCTCACACTGACCTAAATAGGCCAACTTAATTTTAATCTAATTTAACGGCTTGTCAATCACTGGGAAAACCAGAAAAGCAGGCTGTTCAAGGTCAAGACACACGAGAGAGTTTAGTACAGTAAAGGAGATTCCAGTTCCACAACCACATGCTGAGTCATGTAATGACTGATATTTGATGATATGACTGATATTGGTTCACTCCACGTATAACAAATTCAAGCACTGGATTCACACATCTTTTGTAATTACATTGTTTATGGAGTTAATTGTGTGCTCTGGACACTAGGGAAGATTGTAATGGAACATTTGAGGTCTGTCTTTCTTGAGGCCATACATGTATTCATGGCCGGTCTGTCGTCTCGAGTCATGATGGAGAGACGGTGTCCGTGACAGAACAGTGTCACATGATGCAAATGGGATTAAATCACAAGTACACCCAGTGAAATGCCTGTGGGTAAAGCTGTACTAGTATGAGAACAATTTCGAGAACACAGAAGCAAACTAACATAAACATACATTAATATCTATGAGCAACACTTGCACACAGTGGAAAAACCCTGCAAAATTAGGCACACACACATTCACATGGTTCAGTTCACAAGTACTTCCATACCAAACTCATCCAACCATGTCTTTATGGACCTTTATGACTGTGCAGAGTCATTCTGGAATAGAAAAGGGCCTTTCCCAAACTGTTTCACAAAGTTGGAAAAATGGCATTTTTCAAAATGTCTTGGTGTACTGAAAAATTTTAATTTCTCTTCATTGGAAGAAAGGGGCTTAGCCCAACCCTTGAAAAACAGCCCCACACCATTATCCCTCCTCCACCAAACTTTACAGTTGGCACAATACATTTAGGCAGGTAACATTCTCCTGGCATCCGCCAAAACCAGACTCGCCATTCGACTGCTAAAACAGAGAAGCGTCCAGTGGCAAAGTTCTTTACACCGTTCCATCCGATGCTTCACATTGTACTCGGTGATGTGAGACTTGCATGCATCTGCTCGCCAATGGAAACCCATGAAGGTCCCGCCGCACAGTTTTTATGCTATGTGTAAGTTTGAAGTCTTCAGCTATGACTCATCACTTTTACGCACGGTTTGCTTTAACTTTACGTGGTCTTCCGCCTCAGAAGATGGCGGAAGACCCTAATGTCACTTACAGTTGACCATGAAACATCTAGCAGGAATGAAATTTCACGAACTGTACCAATGTACTAGCCTGGGGTGTGTTTCCCGTACAACTATGTAGTTTGCTGCTTCACTACCATAGTACAATGCACAGTTGGAGAAATCAACTGGCTAGTCACAACTGTTTCCCGAAACCCATTGTTGGAAAGAATTGATTCAGACCACGTTGGTTTCGTACTTGGTGGAGTAATAACTACTTTAAAGGGGTGATGAACTGAGAAATCAAATTTTCCTTGAGCTTTTGACATCTAAGAGGTCATCATATGATAAGAATATCCTGTAAGTTTCAGAACTGAAAACGTCCTTGTTAGTCCAACAAAAGCTTTTATTGACACCAGCCTCAACAAATGACTCGTTTTTAAAAGAGGGGAAATATGACGTCAACGGGGTTAAATAACCACCCGCAGAAGAAGATCAACGCCTGCTTCAACACGGCTGGTTCTAGCCCCGCCCACCGATTCGCACATTACACGCATAGCTAAGTAGCATAACATACATGCCTACCTCGTGATGACAAACCGGATCGAGCTACCAACAATACAGAATATTGTGCAGTGCCTGGTTGTGGAAGACAGTCGCTGCATAAGCTTCCTCTGGATTCCAATAGGACTGCATGGATAAACTTGATTTTTAATGACGTTCCAGCTGATGAGGGTAAAATATCGTCGACTGTTCGCTTCATTTCACTGAGGATTGTTTTGTAAACAAGACTGGATTTGCAGACCGATTAAGAGTAAAGAACGGTGCTGTGCCGTCTATATTGGATCTGACAGGAATCGTACAACACACGAACTCTTGGTCGAACATGTATGGGCGAATCCGGTTGCCATTTGACAACATTGGACGTTTTCCGAACGTGCACCGCACGGGCGAGTCAAACTCATTATAATATGCAAAACTGTTATCCACTCACAGCAGTGGGCGTTTATTTCCAAGTCTTAAGTGCGACACGCCCATAAAAACCGACCGTTTTTCAGGTAGGCTCACAACTTGGGTACAAAATAGCCTATTATTTATTCATTTTGATGTTTTTGAATGCAAAAACCAAGCGAACGTCATAAATTGACATCAGACAACAATATAATAAAATTTAAAAAGCCAGTTCATGACCCCTTTAATGAAACTGTTTGAGATCCAATTAACGCTAGATTTTTATATATATAAATTACAAACATGTCATCTGAGGAATATTTCTAATTGTTCTCAGTTGTTTTGCTTTCTTATACTCAATATTTGGCTCGTTCTTACATAGTAGAGCTTTGCACATGCGCACTCTTCAAACACGGTATTTTAAATCTTTTGAAAAACTAAAAGACGTAAATTGTATGTATTCTGAAATAAAAGGCACCAGTTGTACTGAATGACGGCTTGCTTATTTTGCTCAAGATAAGGATTTATTACGTCCAAATGTGAAGCAATATAGAAACGATGCCTCTAACCACAGGTCAGAGAGCTGTCGTTCAAACCACACAACTTTACGATGCTGTTTGCGAATGATCGCTGGAACAATGGTTTCGGGAAACACCGACTCGTTGAACTATGCTGATAATGACGGAACTTGCGACCATAGTTGGCTAACAATGCTTTCGGGAAACGCACCTGGATGCCAGCCCAAACCTCACAGACAACATTTTTTGGCCGGGAAGTTTGGTCTGAGACTCAATCCATTGAGAAGTAATTATGATCAGTAAAAAAATGGTCGGGCCAATCAAATTGAGCGGGCTTTATACGATGATGGACAGATGATCTGCATATATATATATATATATATATATATATATATATATATATATATATACAAAATAATTATACACAGTGCACCCACATACAGTATATTATGTAAACACAAACTTCTATTTTGGATGCGATTAATCGCGAATAATCGTTTAACAGCCCTACATTTTCTATTTTCTAAAATTTTACAAAAATTACAGAACATTTTCTATTTTCTAAAATTTGTATGGCTAGGTGCTTGATTTTATTCACCAGTGGCAATTGATTGAAACGCCTGAATCAAGAGCTAAGAGGTTTGTCTAAATACTTTTGTACTATCTAGTGAGTATATAAATTGTGTAATGTATCATGGTCGACCAAACACATTTCCTTGATTGCTATGCAGTGTTTGCAGTGTTTAATGCAGTGGGTACATTTCTGTCTATATTGATGTACAGTTGTTCTGTATAATGCAGTGTGCAACACCCTTTGAACCAAGCATTTATACTCCTGAAGATCTGAGAAAGTCCACTTCACAGGACACTATCAGAGTGTAACCCATAGTGTTGGAGCGTGTTCACAACAGAAGAGAGTATAATTCATCAAGACAGTAGAAGAGGCGAGAAAGGGTCTCAGACTGAGAGAAAAAGTAAATAATGGAAATGTCCTGCAGACTCACCTGAGGCAGGATCTCTCTGCAAGATTAAGAGCCTCTTTGTGGGCCGCGTCTCTTGTCTGATTCTGTGGCACGGAGCGGTTGACCAGCCCCAGCTCTGCAGCCTGTTCACCCCCGACACGGCGTCCTGTGAAAATCAGCTCCTTTGCCATGGCAAAGCCCACCGTCCCGGGGCAACCTTTGACTGCCTCCTGATAAACACAGAGAAATTATGATTTACTTCATATGATGGCGGCTTTAAAAGTAATCAGATACATATGCCACAACATTTGTTTTTTTGTGTTATTTTCATTTTCAATTATTGAACCTCAAAGTTGTTCATTAAATTAAAAATAATCCTAGCAAATACTTTTTTTTATTTTTTTTTTATGAAAAAACTAAGGCTGTCCAACGATTAATCACGATTAATCACATCCAAAATAAAAGTTTGTGTTTACATAATATATGTGGGTGCACTGTGTATAATTATATATATATATATGTGTGTGTGTGTGTGTGTGTAAACACACACATGCTTGTATATTTAAGAAATATTTTCATGTATATACTGTATATAGATTTATATATCATTTATATTATATATAAATATTTTATATATAAATATTTTTTTTTTAAATATACATGCATGTGTGTGTGTATATATATATATATATACACAAACAAAATACTTAAAACTAATGATACACAGTGCACCCACATGTATTATTTAAACACAAACTTTTATTTTGGATGCAATTAATCACGATTAATCGCTTGACAGCCCTAGAAAAAACATAATTTGGAGGTACGTTTGTTTTGTTTTGTTTTCCCCCTATTTATAATGCTTGTAGTTTCAAACATTTATGACTTTGTGGAACACAAAAGAAGCTATTTTGAAGAATGTTGGTAATGGTTTCAAAACAAATCTTTATGGGGCGTTTTATCGAAATTGCATAGAGCCATAAATCTGAAAATCAGAAATCTAGCGCTTAAATACATCTATCTACATTCTAAAGGTTACAGAGGGTTTGGTACAATATCATTTGCCTGATTTGATCAATTTTATTCCTAAAACCATGGTGATTTGTAATCTGGCTGTTGACAGTATTTTCAGATTTAGTGTTAAAACGTTTAATGTCATAACCAAATGAAATAATGCTCAGACTTCTGTTCTGGAAATGAATGCAAATTATTACACATTTAACCATATGCCTCATTTGCATATTCAAACATAACATTTCAGAAAACTTGTAGTCTATTGCAATTCATAATGTAATCAATCAACAGGGGAAGTATGGTGATATCTATTAGTTCAATGTGTGTCCTATTCAACTGGTGTGTCTTGCCTTAAGTTTATTTCATGTTAAAAATGTGTTACAATTATAATTCAATAAAGAGATTGTATATGGTTCTTAAAATCTTTAGCAAGGCACTGCTGTTTCACTCTCCAATGACGTCGGTCTTCCTCTTAACTTCCTGTTTATCCGTCTCTCTTTTGTAATGGGACTCTTATTATTTCAGGTCGCTTATCTATTCATTTATTTTTACTCACCAGCCCCTGGGAGTAATCCTCTCGTAGTTTCAATCAGGCCCATCTGCGCAGAATGTGCTGCAAAACACACACACACACACAATCACAGACAAAGGTCAGTTGAAGGACCCAGCCTTCTCATGCAGTGACCGCCAGAATTCACCGGTCCGTGACGTGCCAAACAGAATTGCAACAAATCACGCAACCTCACACCTGGACCATCAGCAGCTGCGATACCTGTCGTGATCTACCCTCAGAAGGTCAAGCCGCTCACCTGCAGTGCGAAGGTCACACGCCAGAGCCAATTCCAAACCGCCCCGAGAGCAAAGCCGTCCACCGCCGCGATGGTTGGCATGGGCAGCGCAGCTGGCACATAATGGACACACACACACCAATCAGACAGGTCATAGATCACGTTAATGAGAGAAGCTTTCAAACAGCTGGACCTCTCCTGAACCACTCGACTGAATGTGCTTGGTGCTGAGAGGGGACACTGGGATTCAAATAACACAAAATTACCATTTTAAAAACATTCTAATATATATCGACCACATAGTTCAATTGGAAACAAATGTAATAACAGTAATATTAAAGGGGTCATATAATGCATATACTTTTGTATAAGTTTATATGAATGTTTAGGGTCTAAATGAAAACTTTGTAATATACTTTTATTAAAAAATTCTCATTAGTATTTTAAGAAAACACCATTTTACCTGGTCAAAATCAGCTCTTGTTTTCAGCAAGCCGTTTCAGTGCATTTCCCTTTAAATAATAAACCCCGCCCCTCTGTTCTGCGGGCGTGAGAGTGTTGCCTGGAGTAGTTGAACAGGTTTTGGAGAGAAAAAATTGACAGCGGTAGTCTCTGAGGACACATCTGTGCAACCGTATCAGTTTGGAACTGGAGTAACTGTTCACCCGGAACAAGATGACGGCTGCAAAGAAGTTCGACAAATTAAGGTTTGAGGACGTTTCTGAACTGGTTGGTTAACGTAATGTTACTTTGATCTATCTTTGTATGCACCTGGCAGGGTAGGAGTAGTGAGAACTGAACGCTGGTGTTTACTGATGTATACGTTAATTCATTGACAGATTGACCGTCACAACTATTAAGGCCCGTACACACCGGGACAAATATCCACGCGCGTTATACGTCAGCGCTTTTTCAACGTGTTTTTGTAGTTCACACCCAAGCGTTTCTCGCTGAACGATGAGCCGAGCTGAACACGCAAATTCATTCCCTGACATTAGATGGCGCTTAATGTAAAACAGAAATAATAATAGAATACTATACTAGGGTGATCATATTCATGTCTCAACATGTTTTATTATGACAGATTAAAAATATAATGAACGAAATAATTATATATAATATATAATAATAGAAATAATGTCTTCTGTATTAGAAAAATAAATATATAAATAATAAATAACTAAAGAAATGCCTCCAAATATAACAAAAAATAACTCACAAGCTTGCAAAAACGAACTAACAAAATTATATCTTTAGTTTTCACATCTTTATCCTGTTTTTCTTCCTCATCCACCTTGTTTGCCCACCTATATTTTGCTGTAGAACTGATCTTTCCCAGCAGTTTTTTTGAAAACCAGGACATTTTCATCACTTAAAAACAGCCAGGACAGGACGTGAAAACAGGATGTGTAACGCAAAGTTAGAATGATGCCGAGAAAAACAGGCAGGCTATAAATCTTCTTCGCCGTATGTGTGCTCGGCAAGACCGTTTTGTGTTTGAGCGCCCCCAAGTTGTGTTTTACTGAAACTCCAGAAGTACCAGACACGTGAGCAAAACCGCCAATCTCGTTGGTTCGAATCGCTTTTGACGTGGTGCGTCAAACCAAAAAAGCGAACCCGAGGCATTTTTTTAAAAAATGATGCTTTTACGCGTGGCGTTTTCGCTGTTGGTGTGAATACTCACATTGGCGCCCATTGTTTAGTCACGAGGCGTTAAACGTCAACGAATATCGCGCACGAAATTCGTCCCGGTGTGAACAGGCCTTAATGGTCAAGAAAAACTTTTCCCCATCATTTTGCAAAGATTAATATAAAGATTAATAAAACTTTGGGTGCAGAGGGAACATAAATAGTTGGTAGCCTACCGATTATTTTTTCAGGAGCAGCTTTTTAGCAAAACCAGCTTTATACTGATCCTCGTTTAAAGCAGTCTGGTGAGAAACGATTGCGCAAACATGAACGCATTGACGTTGATCGTGGGGAATATTCCCTTCGTAAACAAAACTCAGCCACTGCGTCCTCAGTGGTTCGGTTTTAGGAACATCATTTATGAATGATTTCTGTGTTTGTTATTGCACCCAAGAACAGAACAACACAATCGCTTAGACGCCATTCTGCTACTCTGACGTCTAAAACCCGTTGTAGTCCGAATCGAGTCGTTTTTGTAGGTATTAAACTTCCTGATTTTTTAAATACGAAATCTCTGCTTACATTGAACTTTCAGCGCTGCAACTTCGCAGATATTGTTCATGCACCAACAGCAACATTACACACTATTTAAAATCAAAAAAGTGAAATCGCAGTCAACCCCCCCTTTAATAAAAAAAAGGTTCCATTCATTTCAGTGGAATAAGATTTTGTGACTTTTCATACATTATTTATCTATACACTTATTAAAAAAAAAAACTGGGCTTGATTTGGTTGTTCTGAAGGTTTGTAAAAAACATTTTACACTTCTGGTCTTTGGGATCAATATGATCAAACATTGAAATGAATGGGAAATGTGAAAAAAAATTATATATTTTCTTCATGTGTCAAAAAACAAACAAAAAATCGGCATAAATCTGAAAGTTTTTACACCGAAATGAAGGCGAAGTACTACAGCATAAATATAATGTATCATAAAAAATAATATTTCATATGCAAGCTAATGGTGTAGTTGAGGAATTGTGTGGTATATGGATACAAAAGTACTTTATATCTCCAAAAACACAGAATTAATGAATAGATGAGAAGTAAACAAAAAAATGATATATTATTTGTATGATTAAAAATTTATATTTTTTGTACAATTACTTAATCAATTGTTGGTGTCAGTATAAACACCGAAGCCCATTAGTGTAAACAGGAAACGAAGACCATTTGAAGGTTAAAGAAATATGTTTCATTTTGTTTTGAGCTTGACAAATGCGTCAACAAACAATACATGTCAAAATTGAGAAAACGGTTTAAGCAACTATTTGTCTTCCCTTCATGCCTTAGAAAAAAAAATCCAAATGATGTCACTTCCTGGATGAAGCAATTTTGTGCACAAAACGTGAATTGTTTTGTAATAAGAGAAAATCCTGCGGTCACTGGAATTGCAATTGTGGTACACAGATGAATATATTTTAGGTTTAATTTTTTTCTTTTTTACTAATGAAACAAAATATCAAATACAGAAAATCAAGTTAATTTTTCAAACTGTTATTCCGATAAAAGTTTGTTTTCATTTTTTTTAAATTAGAAGCATTTCACCCAACTAATTTCAATTTACTCTATTTTTGATTAAACATGTAGAAAATGAAAATAGAGAATGTTCTTGCTGCTAATAAAAACAGCTGCATTTCCCCAAAATGTTATTTGCATGACTTTGCAAAAGCTGAGGGCATTGAGGGGAAAATTAGCTTTCTGTGGGTTTATTATATCCAATCACTCTCACCTCCTCCAGCCATAATCATATTTGCAGCTGGGAAACATTACCGTTTCAGAATTCAGACTTTTGTATCATTACACTACTGCACTTTATGTGGAGGATTAGTCATTTCGCAATATTCATGAGAATCATTATCTTCATGTCTCACCGATGTCACTCATTAGTGATCGCAGGCCATGAACAAACAGCTCTGCCTCAGGATTACTCATCTGGGCTCTCTCTTTAAGATCTGCTCCTGTTAACACACAAAAAGACTAATTATGGCATATGCAAATATCTGAATACTGATACAGTATTTCCTGTACAAGACAACATGAGCACGAGACAGTCTTTTAATTATAATTACATCAACTTTGGCAAAGTTGCCTTTGGTTTTGTGTGAGAGATTCCTTACACAAACCTGCACAAAAGACTCCGGGTATCAAACTCCTAAAAATCACCACACGAACTGCTGCGTCATGATGTATCGAATGACACCAGCTCTCTCATCTACACAGAAAATGACAGAGATTTTGCATAAATAGACAGAGAGAGAAGATAAAACTCAAGAAATTGATTCGAGACAAAATTCTGGGAGAAATATGCCCTTTTTATTCTTGTCTTTATTTATTTAAGGCCTGACACACTTTTGCCAGACGTTCTTATGAAATAATGATTCTTATTCTACTTTGTGGAAACAGACAAGAAATGGACAGAAATGGAACATCAACAAATCAAGTGAAGATAATATTTAAAAACTATAAGAACGATTGGGTTGCATCTTGAAGTTATTTCATACATTCTTTCTCACTTATTTATTTATATACTAGGGCTGTCAAACGATTAATCGCATCCAAAATAAAAGTTTGTGTTTACATAATATATGTGGGTGCACCATGTATAATAATTTTATATATATAAATAGACACACATGCTTGTATATATTTAAGAAATATTTTTATGTATATACTGTACATAGATTTGTATATAATTTATATTATATAAAAATATAAATATTTTATACATAATTTTTTGTATTAAATATACATGCATGTGTGTTTATTTATTTATTTATATATATATATATATATATATATATATACACACACACAAAATAATTATGCACAGTGCACCCACCCACATATATTATGTAAACACAAACTTTTATTTTGGATGCGATTCATCGCGATTAATCGTTTGACAGCCCTATTATTTAGATCTCAAAAGATCATAAAAAGAATGATGTCTTGTATTATGTGTGGTGGAAATTTAAAGCACCAGTAAAATGATTGAGCTACATCACATGGGTCAAATTACAACAAAATAGCATTTTTACACTATTTTTACAATAAAATCCTACATTTATAAAGAAGGTATCAGAAAAAGGTGAACTCGACCTGCTTTCTACATGTTTGATGCTGTGGGGCAGGGGGTTTTCTGCACACACACACACACACACACACCGATGGCGACTCACCTGACTCACAAACACGTGACCCAAAGAGTTCTGCGCTCTCTCACGACACATCAGCACTTCCACTATACCTAACCAGACAAGAAAAGAGAGAAATCAATGCTGTGTCATCTGCCAAAGTCAATGGGTGGGTGGCAGGTCTGTTCTCATCACAGACCACACAGAAAAATTATGCAAGTTATATATAGTGAGTTACTGCACACATGGCTTGACTGGGGCTAAAGTCTTTACAGGGGATGTGACAACGCATTAAACATTCTTGTAATAGTTTGTTGATGCAGTGAAGGTTTGGCCACATTAGGAAATTTTACATGAAATTTGTCAATTTGGATAATTTAGCGCATTGAGAATAATAGAGGGCCTAACACAGATCCCTGCAGCACTCCATAGTTTGCTGAAGTTATGATCGTTTTCTCCATTTAAGTAGACGAAATGGAAGCGGTCAGATAAGTATGACCTGATCCCGCTTAAAGCTTATCCTTGAACACCAGTGTAATTGTGTAGTCGATCTAAGAGTATTTTGTGATCTATAAACGCAGCGCTAAGATCAAGTAAAACTAGCATTGAGATAGCCTTGGTCCAAAGCTAGAAGTAGAAGTAGCTAGAATTTACTGTGAAACACCATTGAAACTATAGATCACCCACACACAAGCAACCAATAATTTCACTGTCATTATTTGTACAATCGTTAAATATTGTAGAACAAATCAGGTGATACAAGTTTCATTATGGTACTACATGTACAGTAAATATACATCTCTGTAAAAGCAATGCAGTAGTAGAGAGAATACACACATAGTGGAATCATTGAACAAAGTGTGTGATGTATTGATGCAAAACACTACAGTACAATCACAACATAGGAATTAAAGCAAAAATATAAAATATTAGGCTACATCCATGGATATTGTAGTCTAATTGATTCATGCTCCACACTAATTGGTGACAATGAATCTCTTATCTTGAAACTTTCATGATTTACTGTGAACATGGAAGATTGTCTGTGCATTAAGAGTAATGCAACAGTTACTTATCATTTTGAGCAGCTGTATCAATTGATAAGTCAGATCATTGTAAGGAAATGAATAGACACTCATTTGAAATGTAATGTGTGAGATGCCTTTTGAAATAGAAGTAGGCTACTTTGATGTTAAGTTGTGTCATTTTGAACACGTGATTTAAGTTGAATGAACAAATGATTTAAGTGGTATATCCAAACAATTAAGACATGGTTTACATTTTTGAAAAATGTGCATTTTGATCATTGATGTGAGTTTTGTGTCTAGAGTTGCGAAAAATTACATCAATGTTCTGAAAATAGTAACTAAGTAATTGTAAAAAACTGTGAGCACGTGTCATCAATGCATTGTGTATCTTACCAACATTGCTGATTGATATATGCAACGTATTGTGTATTGCATTTAAAATAAAGGCTTGAAATTTCTGAAGACTTATAAAATAAACTTAACATAAGTCACTTTCGTTTTCAGTTTTGCTAAGTTAAGTTAACGCACAAATATACGCCTGTAAGATGTAGACACAGGTGTGTGTGTTTACAGCTGGCGCGTCTGCAGCAATATAGTTGATACACCTACCGTTGTCTTCACCATCCAGCCAATGCAGCCGGACTTCATTGCGATCAGAAACTGGCCCATCAGAGCACCACGAGCGGGACTGAGTAAAACTAACCCGGGGGGAAAGTCGCTTAATCGGCCCTGCAAACACACAGCGCGCTGCCGTCATCACCTGCACGCGCGGCTGAGGGAGAAACACCCAGCCCTCATGGCAACTCGGCGCACTATACTCATGATAAATATATGGTCTTTTCGTAGATAGTATTGTAACAGCGATATTTGTTGGCCCCAAACCAGAATTGAAACCGTATAACGTTAACCCGGAATTAAACCGGAGCTGTTGCTGTTAATAATAAGCCGTGTGGGAGATTCATGCATTACGAAACGCCGTCAACACTGTCAAGTTTACTTGTGTATTTTTCCACTTCACTTCCTCAAACAAACTGTCAACCTTCTTCACCTCGACGCTTACAGAGACTCATTTTTCCAAGTCACAGTTTAATGTGTTTAATATGTGTACTGTATATTTAATGTTCGAGTTTATAAAAACATTGTAAAGTCTCCTAGTAACGCGACGCGAAAATTGAACGACTTGACTACGCTCCAAGCGCGTAACTCGGAATTCTGACGTAGACACACAGTTCACCAATCAAAACACTTTGAGTACTCTAAGAACTAACAACAGAGGGCGATAATGTAATATGATGTTAAGTTTGATAACTACAGAAGAGGTCTATACTGATGAAATGAAGAACACTGAAAGTACCCGGAGGCAAAGTATTCACAGATTGTGACAAATGTCCTGATAAAATGAAGAAAATAGCTTTGTTGATAGTTTTTGATAATTTTTATTGACATAATTTGAGCTGATAAAAACAAACCATCCTAAAATAGCTTGGTTCATGTAGATTTAAGTGAACATAAATAGTAAAGGTGTTTGTAGGCCTACTTGATGTGATATAGCCTGTCTTTGTAATTATCTGTTACAAATTATTTAATTATTTAGGCATGATGCAAAATATCTAATGAGGTGTGTAGGCTATGTGTGCATTTTTAAAGGGAAAGTTTACCCAAAAATGAAATGTGTCATAATTTGCTCACCCTCATGTTGTTCCAAACATGTATATATTTCTTCTGTTGAACAAAGAATGTTTCTAGCCAAAGAGTTTGAGGTAGCCATTGACTTCCATAGTATTGTTTTTCCTACTATAGAAGTAAATGGCAACAGTCAACTGTTTGATTTACCAACATTCTTTAAAATCGCCTTTGAGCTCACTAGAAGAGTGAAACTCATACAGGTTTGGAACAATTTTCCAAAAAAAATTAAAATATATATATATTTTTTGGGTAAACTATTCCTTTAACACAGCGATTCTCAACTGGTGGGTTGTGACTCACCAGCCTTTCTGATAGGATCATGGACAGCAGGAAAAAAAATTGTTAAATGGGATTGTAAAAGGTGCATTTACACTTTGTCGGAATTACTGTAATTAAGGTACGAAATTCTGACTTGTAATAAGCCTTCATAGAACTCATAATTATAACTTGCAAACTCAGAACTGAATGGAGCTCCAACTTGTCCTTAATTTTTTACTCGCATCTGTTCTCGACGGACTGAACAGACAAAACTAACCGGAGATAATTTCCATGTCAGAGAAGGCGGAGCCACAGATTACACCTACCCATTACATAATTAACACAGACCAATAGTAGTTCAAAAGTGTTTACCAGCCCAATCGAACATTTCCGGAAAGTTAGCGATGGCAAGTTGTTTCAAAACTAATATACTACGAATGCACCAAAACCGCACCAACCTATCAACACAATTATGCAATGCATTCTCATCCCAATGTGTCATATACAACGCATACGCACATGGCACCCTTTAGCGTCAAATGAGGCGCTTCGGTTATGGTAGGTTTAGGTATGGGGTAGGGTTAGGGTTAGACCACTAGGAGGCACCTTCTGCCCCATATATATATGCGTCTCATTTGACGCTAAAGGGTGCCATGTGCGAAGTGTTGGGGAGTAGTTAACTACAAGTAGCGTAGCTACTAACTTAACTACATTTTTCAGTAGCTTGGCAGTAGCTCAGTTGCTTTTTAAACAGTGTCGCTTTTCCAGTAGCTAACTACTTTTTGCAGCAAGTAGCGGTGTAGCACGAGCAAAAGCTACATTGCTACATTGTTGACTCGCCTGCTCGAATCAGCGCGATGCAAGGATATTCTTCATGTTAGATTACAAACTCATTTTTTGCCATTACCGCCACCTGTTGTTTAATCATGCATCTTGCGGCTAACAGTTCACTGACACACAGAAGTGGGTTGACACACCCACATTATGATTATATAGCAAGACATGACGGCAGATTTGGAGGATGGAGAAACAACTAACGTTAATTACCCATGGCCTTATTTGTCCAAGTTCAATCAGTATTTTTGAGAAAATGTTTTACATGCAATTTACGTTGGATGTATATTTCGATGTATATTTTTTTTTACTTAAAACATTCCTCAGACACTTATTCAGTTATTTATAAAATACGTTGTTCAAAAAGCAAAAGTAGTTTCAATGTAGCTAGCTACTTTTTGATTGTAACTTGTAGTGTAGCTAACTACTTTTCTAAACGGGTAGCTTGACTGTAGTTAAACTACTTTAACTTATGAGTAGCTTGTCGCTTGTCAAACTACAGTTTCAGAGTAGCTTCCCAACACTGCATGTGCGTTGGATGTCTACGCTTTAGCAAAAGCGTCGTATATGACGCCTTGGGATGAGAACGGGCTCAATTATGGCACTATGTTTAGTCGAAAATGCTGTCCAGTGAAAAATCTGATCTTGAAGCAAAACCAGTTGAGAACCACTGTTTTTGTGTCTCAAAGAGCGACTGTATCTCTTGAATCCTGGGAAAATATCTCTCGTATGGTGAGTTCTCGCTCACACAAGGGTTGTCCTCTGTGTCTGATGTATCTTGCTTTTCTTGCTTCGGTCAGGGCCTGTGCAAAGTTTGGTAACGTGTGAACTGTTCTTAAATGTCCATCAGGAGCTAACATCTCAGAGGGGAATAAAACAGGAGAGGATGCACACCTATTCCCATTTATCTCAGCTCCTCTTTCATCTATCTTTCTCTCGTTCCCTTAACAGCATCCACTCTCTCTCTTTCTGGCTGTCTTTTTCTCTGTCTCTCACTACCTCCATGTGTGCCTCCCTCTCTCTATCCACCTGTCTCTCCTTGCTCTCCTCTCTTTCTGTATTTGGACATGCAGCAGTCAGAGATGTGACAGTCTGCCGTTTAAGGTCCGGTAGGCAGAGAGTCTCAGAGTGTTCTGCGCTTCTCTCCCCACTGCTGATAAACTCCTGAACACGAGCCTGCAGAGAGGAGGACCTGGAGAGATTGAGAAGAAATACTGAGAATTAATTACTTGAAGTGTAAAAGTCAACTTGCATTAAAGGGGTCATGAACTGGCTTTTTAAATGTTTTTATTTTGTTGTCTGAGGTCAACTTATGATGTTCGCTTGGTTTTTACATTCAAAAACATAAAAATGAATAAGTTATGGGCTATTTTCTTCCCTAGTTCAGCCTACCTGAAAAATGCTCGGATTTTATGGGCATATCGCATTGAAGACTAGGAAGTAAACGCCCACTGCTGTGAGTGGATAACAGTTTTGCATATTATAATGAGCTTCAACTCTGTCGTCGGTTTCAGTCGGTGCACGTGGGGGGATTTGTTTTGAAAACCACTGTTGTAAAATGGCAACCGGAATGATTCGCCCATACATGTTTGACCCAGAGTCCGATCCCGAATCGCAGGACAATGAACCAACAGCACCTCGAATACAACGGATACTTGTAGACACATACACATAATTATTAGATATCAAACGATCTGTAAGAATGCAATGCTAGCCGAGTAGAATATTATTTCTAAAATAAAAATATTACTCACATAAGTGTGTTGCACCACTCCTGTTGGATCCAATATAGAAGGTACAGCGCCTTTTTTAATCTTAATCGGTCTGCAAATCCAGCCTGGAACTGTGTCTTGTTCACAAAACAATCCTCGGTGAAATGAAGCGAACATACGGATAATGTTTTACACTCATCAGCTGGAACGTCATTAAAAACAATTTTTAACCAGGCATTCCTAATATTGGAATCCAGAGGAAGCTTATGCAGCAACTGTCTTCTTCCACAGCCAGGCACGGCACAACATTTTGTCAACGGAATGTTTATTGCTGGTAGCTCGCTCCGGTTTGTCATCACGAGGTATGCTTTTGTTTACCTATGCGTGAATGCGCTGAATCGGTGGGCGGGGCTAAACCGGCCGTGTTGAAGTAGGCGTTGATGAGCGGGTGGGGTTTTAGCATCATTGACGTCATACTTCCACACTTTCAAAAACGAGACGTTTCTTGAGGCTGGTGTCAATAAAAGCTTTTATTGGACTAACAAGGTCGTTTTCAGTTCTGAAACTTACAGGATATTCTTATAATATGATGACCTCTTAGATGTCAAAAGCTCAAGGAAAATTTGATTTCTCAGTTCATCACCCCTTTAAAAATCCTGGGAACTCACATAGCAATTAATCTGGAGCTAATGGATACCACTAATTGGATGGTGGCTCCACACAATGATGCACTCGGTTTAATTTTTACGAGATCGTTACACCAAATTACATTTTTGCACTCATTAAAAGACAGTCAGTTAGTAAAACGTTTGTTTGTGGAAATGTAAAGCTGGTCTGATGGTACACGGACTGGGCACTTAAAAACGTTCAGTATCACCATGTAAATCAAGGAATGGAAGATGAGGAAAATGATGGATGAGTGTGGAGAACGCAGACGAGAGAAAAGGAAATGAAACAATCATGAAAGAGTGTCTCTGTCAGAGAGTGAGCTAGAAGGGAAAGAAAGACGGATAGAAAAACAGGAAATAAGGGGAAGTATAGTGAAGTAGGCACTAGTTGGCTGCCTACAGGGGATCTGCCTAACAAGCATAAAGACGAACAACCACGAACCTCCCTGCAGGTCCACAGAGAGGCAGAACAGACAGAAGATGTTACAAGAAGTGCAGACGGTGTGCTGTGGGAGAGAGAGATGGCCTAATTTCTTCTTCTCTTGTTTCTTTCTTGCTATTTACCAGATGCTTGCCATCCAAAGAAACCTTTGGTTCACTAATTGAATGGCCAGTTCCAGTGGAGCACCTTGAGATGTGTCTTGCTCAAGGGAACAGGCAGGAGAGAGGTTTCTCTCGCTGTCTCATTAGAAGCACATATCTTTAACCATTAGTCTACTACAGCCTTTCTCCATTTCCTTGATTCACTGACTACAGATCTCATTTTAAAACATATTTTGCCCCCTCCTCCCTCGCTCTCATTCATTCATCCTTTTGAAAGTGCTGATCGAAGATTTCAGAAAGGACAAATCTGACAGGCAGACAGTGGAACAAATATATTAATAGATGAACATATCAATGTAGGGGGCTAAAACATCATAAATCTTTTACTAAGTCGTTTGTATGTGTTTGAGGATGGATAGATCTGTGTGTGTCTGTGATTACCCATTTTCAGATTCACTGGTGCGGTTAACTGGGGAAATCCCTTCAATCACACACCCATCTCAGACTCTAATCAGAAAGCATTCATGCACAGACATATAACCAATTTCTGAACTCACACACACACACATTTGAAACACACAATCTGAAATACATCACATTTGCCAGCTGAATGTACAGAGTACAAAGTGATACAACTATATACAATTAAAATATTTTCTGTAAATCCTTTCGGAAATGGCTCTCGTTTAGATGTAACCTACCGAGCGCCCAACGTAAGCCCATGTTAGTCCTCCTTGCCAATGGGATGGAAGGGATTACCATGAAGAAAATCTGCAGATAGGTAACACACACCTTGGAAGAATACACATATGGGATTACCAAGGGGGAATACCAACACATGGGGAATCTCGAGTACTGGGCCTGAAAATTAATTCAGGGTTCGCCAAGAGATTGAATCTCGCAAAGGTATTAGGTGTTGACCAGACCCAAAAGAGCAAGCAGTGGGATGGCTCCTGGGAGGCCCAGGGGAGGGAGTCTCCATTCTCCCGGGAGTGTGAGCTGTCGTGAGAGACTTGAGCCGGTACTGACTTCAGAGGAGGAGATGGAGGAAAAGTTGAGACAGCCAACATGAGCTTACACCGCCTTGGTGGTTGATATATGCAACCATCGCAGTGTTGCCCTAAAGCAACGGTTGAAACTGACACAGGGCGAGCAGCACTGCCATCAACTCTTGACAACAGGTATGCTACCACAGTCGAGGTCCCATCTAGGAGCCCAAAACTGTGCCTGGTAAACTGAATCACATAGCCGAGTCTGATTGTCTGCAAGAGCCAACGGGACCGGCTTGGAAGCTCTAGCTAGGCTCAGAGGGGCTCGTAGAGCGGCGCAAGAGACAACGAACGTACCCATGGAGGGGCAGTGAGGGGGACTGCTGGGGCCCAACCCGGGAAGTGTAACGTCCTGAAGTAGAGGCAGTGAGTGTGGTGTGACGCTAACCTGGCTCCCAGGATCCCACAATGTATGAGCTAATTTAATGTTACAATTCAATAAATAATCCAACACATTCTCACCCCAAGGCCTCACCTTTGGCCATGCTTCAATATTTGACGTTTTAGGCGCCCTTTAGCATCAGTTGCGTGACGCAATCCTACGGCGTCATCTAACTGCCCATCGAAAGATACAGCTTTAGTGACACACACCTTGGAAGAATACACATATGGGATTACCAAGGGGGAATACCAATACATGGGGGATCTCGAGTACCGCCAAGTGGGGAACTCATCAAGCAAGCCTTCCCACACATTACCTGTTTGTTCCCAACACACAGGAAGAAAACAACTCCAACTGGAGATTGAATCTCGCAAAGGTATTAGGTGTTGACCAGACCCAAAAGAGCAAGCAGTGGGATGACTCCTGGGAGGCCTCAGCGGGACCACCAGGGGAGGGAGTCTCCATTCTCCATCTCCAGTCTCTAAAGGAAAGCATCAGTTAGATGACGCGGGTAGGTTTAGGTATGGGGTGGGGTAGGGTAGTGTTACACGCGATCCTAGGGCGTCATCTAACTGACGCCAAAGGGCGCCTGAAGCGTCAGATATTGAAGCATGGTCAAATGCTTCCCAAGGCGTCAGTTAGGTGACGCCTTGGGGGTGAGAATGGGCTGAATAATCATGACCAAAAGGTTAAGCAATATTTTTTTTAGTGTTATTAAGGTGACATTCTGTTTTGTCGTTTTGGTAAACAACATGTTTTTGCTGTTGATAGATCTTAGCCCACATCTGTCACAGAGACTTGTGATTTCTCAGGACACGCAATTGAGGGATATTGATCAGACATTAACTGTAAACATATTTTTTGTCCTTATCCTAGGTGCAACTTTTTGTATGCAAAGTGAGTCTAAGATACAGTATCAAACATTTATGGAGGAGTGGGTGGCGTCTGGCCTCCTTTTTTAAGATTGTACCTCAAAGGAGAGATCCTAATTGCAACAGATTCGTATTCCACATTCTGTTTGAAGTTGTGCTGTGTCAAGTATCAAGTTGAAATAAATTCTCTCATTCCTCAATGAAATCCATGCCAACCCCTGTCTAACTGCAGAGTGGGGCGCATGCCATGGCTGAAACTGGGATACAGGGGAAGACAGAGCTGGATAGCCATATTATATAATGAGGTGCTAAAGAGATTAGCTTCATGTTGGCACAACAGACTTCCTTTGAACTCCAGCAGAAATTATCAGTGGCATCGCTTACTGTATATAGAGCAGTTGGATCCAACTATTAATGTTTATTGGATAAAAATACCTTAAAGTACGGTAATAGTAATACTACGATAGTCTGATATTATGTATTTATAATTAACTAATTTAAACATAAATGCACAACATATTTTGGTTTTTGCATATACTTAAGATACTTTCATTTATTGGTATCAGTTGTAATTGTATTTTTTTTCATCTACATTTATTTATTTAACCCTCACAAAATAATTTAATAACACTGTTAAATGGAATATTTAGTAAATCTCAAAATAAACATTCACTGCAAATTCACCTGTAGTATTAAAATGATTGGGTTTTTTTATTTATTTTTATTTATTTAAACAAAGGTTTATAATTGAACATTGGCCACAACATAAACATAATTATAATATAAAATTGTTTATTTGGAAATTATATATCTTTAAATTTTAATATAGTGAGAAAATGCAATCAAACAATTCTTGATCTCAGCCTCACCTGTCTGCCTCCTTGCCTGCCAGTGGGATGATGGGTAATAGGGTCCTCTTGTAGGACGCACCAGGCCGCCCAACATCATGGTTGGAAGGTCGGAGCCCTAAACTGTGGAGTCCTCTTCTCCAGGGATTACCTGACATGAAACAGATATGTTTAATATGTGAAATGCGGTAACTTCGTCTAGAGAAATTGAATTACTCACACACCTGTTTTGACTGAGATGAGCTCTCTGTGTAGTCTGCGCTGCTCTCTGTTCAGTGTGTTGAGGTGGTAATGTTTAGCTTGGTCGAGTCTCTGCAGATCATCCGCCAGTCTGGCTTCGACCCTCTTCTTCTTCGTCTCTGAGCCTCACCGGGCCATGGCAACCAGTCTCTGCGATGCATATCTGATGATGACGTTTCAATCATATATTTAAACAAAGCTAATAAAGCAATACCGATATCATGACAAAACCAAAAATTGAGCAGAATTCAGACCAACAGCACAAATGTGAGTACAGTAGGTGAGTACAACAGCATTTACAGTACAACCATGCACATACAAAAAGATCAAACCAACCATCAGCAACACATTCATAATTGACTGTCTTATACAATCCGAAATATAAACCATTTGAAGGCCTAACATGGGCACTAGGGAAAACACATACACCTACATTCACATGCTCTGTACACAGTACCATATATTCTCCCAATTGACTCTCAAAATGTCAAGCTTGCCTATGTTATTCATTCTATCGTTATGCAAAACCGTATTCAGCAGATCCGTCTCACTTGCCAAGAGAATATAATTATTCAAAGCATCTTGTTAACTCGTATCCACGTTTGCTTTTTGACAACCGGATCAGCTAAAGATTCTTAATTCTGAATAGTTGGATACACTGTAGTAGCATTATCGGTCCCACTTTATATTAAGTGGCTTTAAGTACTATGTACTTGCATCGAAAAATAAGTACAACATATTATTGTGGTCCTGTTGTATTGTAAAACACTTTTGCTGCTATTGGGGTATGATACGGGTAAGGTTAGGGTCATGTGTGGTGGTATGGGTCGGTTTAAGGGTAGGTTAAGGTGTTAGGGATGGGTCAACTGTGTAATTACAAATGTAATTACATAAATTAATAGCCACTATGCACGATTGCTTCTGGGTTTGTCTCAGCACACCCAGTTACATCCGGTGCTGCGTCAGTCTATGGTCAAAAGCCGGTTTTGCGTTAGGTGGAGATAGTGTCAAATTACACTTGCTGTTTATAAAAACGTCCTGCGGTTAACGTGAATGATGTTAACAACACTGTGAGGCAGTTAGCTGTCACACAAGAGTGAAAAAGAGAAGTTATTTAAATTATATATTTCGAGCTACATCAACAACTTTGAGGGTTAGTATTTCTCTCATATCGTACGAAATTCTACTAGCTAATCAGCGTTTCTAAAATCGTTGTCTCTGTTTCTGAGAAAACGGATTTTATTAAAGTTTTGCCTCTATACACTTGGCCTGCAGAACGCGCTTCCAGAAGTAAAGACGCTGACTGAGATTCTTTCAGACACGCCATCAGGGTTCGTGCATAGAGGCTATTACAGCTGTAATTACATGCTGGTATTTTTAAAATATAAGTACAATGTAAAAACATGTATGTACACAATAAGTCCATTGTATCAAATTATTAATTGCAATGTATGTACATAGTACTTAAAGCCACTTAATATAAAGTGGGACCGCATTATCTACTAAACACAATGAGATATGGAGCCTTACCATTACATCATCATTTACAGTGGCAGCTGCTGTGTTTAAAGTGACCCATGTCTCTGCAAGAGCATGTTCAGTAGTTTTATTAGATTCATTAGAGTCCAGGTTGAACTTTATTATCCGAAATGGTCAGGGAGGGAACACCTCACTCAGCCCTAAAGCGCAAAAGGGCAGCTTGCTAAAGGGAGCACATGGTGAAAACATTCTCAGTGGCTACCATAACTGATGTTGCCGCCTCTCCAAGGTGGAGCATCAACACAAGGGAAGGCTCAACTCCAAAGGTGCAACAGGGGAGCCTGTTCTTACATCAAGACCACTGAATTCAGGGGGAGGCAGCTCGACCCTGCGTTTTTTGAAAGAAGTGATTGCCCAGATATTCCAGTTTTAGCATGCTCCATGTCAACCTTTCTTGCTCGCTTTGAACACTAATGCCTGGTTCAGATTACAAGTTTTTAGCCCGATTTTGGCACAATCTGTTTGACGTAGGGTGTCGTGGGGATTCGTAAACGACAACGGGCGTCGGGACGCAAGATTCGATTCGTATCATCTCGTATAGTGTGTCATAGTGGGAGACAACCTACGTCGCGTCTGCGATGCTTCATGACACAAAGACTAGCATGTTTAATTTTTTAATGATCGTTCATGACGGTTCCGTCACATGTAAGAGGTTGACCAATAGGAGCACATCTTTTCTGTACACAACTTTCAAAAATGGCGAAACGAAAGAGAGACGATGGTGCTAACGTTAAGACTAAAAGTAAAAATATATAAGAAAACAATAGTTTACGTCAAGTTCTCTTGGAGGATTGACAGCCCATACTGTCCTCTTCGAGCAGGGTTGTCTCACGCAATGGCCGTGAGACTTACGCAATTCAACCAGTCCACACGCCACACCGTGTATTTCTCACGCTGAAAAGGCAATGCCGAGCAATCCAGGAACGTGTCCATTGTCGGGTTTTCTTTCTTCTTTTTTTTACATTTTTCTGAACACGGACAGCCAATACAACACTCACCGCTTCATCCATTGTTTGTTTACGTTCGTTTACGGAAGTCACTCGCTAGTTTTGCTTTCTCGATGTCATCACGTGCCTGTTAAAGACAGCATGCGATGACTGGTCAGGAAGCAACGTGTAGTCTGACAGTGTCTTGTCCACGACACAACAAGATTTTAGTATTCAAAATCGCGTAATCTGACACAGTGACTATCGTAACAGACAAAAAAAACGTGTAATCTGAACCAGGCATAACTTATGCCACCATACACATGTGAAAGTAGCCGAAGCAACTTTTCTCTATTTACAGATATGACGAGACACACACGGGAGAGTGACGCACGTACACAATTGCCTCAAAAACCATCTCGCTAGGTCTAAACTATAAACACTTATAATAGGCTGACCTTTTCACTAATACCATAGTGAATCAGGGTAAGACAAAAACACGTTTTGGGAGACGGATTGATGATGTATTGACTACATATAAATTTTGTATATTTTGAACAAAAACAAAAGTTACATAGGTAGAAAAGTTACATTAAAATATTAAAAATAAAAGTATACAAATAATACTAAAATAACACTACCAATGACAACCACTGACAGGCTTCTGTGAATATTAGAAAATTACTCTTTAACTATATTTCTTTACTTAAACACCTAATCATTTCTTGATGAATGGTCAGGATGCGTTTATGCAAGAGAGAAAGAGGCCGAGAGGAGCAGCAGGAGATAAAAGCTTTGATGAAGCACGTCCACCACAGTGTTCATCAGTTAAACATACGGAGGCTGCATTCAGTCTGTTTGGGTCATTGTGGATGAGTAATGGGTTTGAATAGAGCAAAATAGAGGCACCGTCAATAAAAATCTAAATCTCCTCGTTTCATCGGCCCTATTAGCTTGAAATTGATTACAAATAAACTATCAGTGTCTGGTCTTAAATCAGATGTTGTTGGCCTTGGTGTAACTGATCAGGGTTGGTGATACATATTAAAACCACCTTGATAAAGCATTTTTCTTTGTCATATTTAAGTTTAGATCCAGAAGTTCTCCTGACCCCAACTATCTTTAATTAAAACACCCAGTAAAATGTTCCACTTTCTTCCTCTTCCATGTCCCCTCTGCTCTGCTCATACCATATCTATATGGTAATTTTTACCTCATAGACCAGTTCATCCTTGGCCATCACATATGAGATGTCTGTTAATGATTGAGTCAAAGCTGGCAAAGCTAATCTTTGTTTTTCCAATCTCAAAGAACAGATCTGTGTTGGCAATGGCATTATGACCAGTGCTAATTGTTCGGTTTGGTTTTAGATTGATTTAAACAGTATTTGATGGATAAATACACTTATGTTACAGACATCACAATCCATTTTACTTCTGCATTAAAGGGTTAGCTCACCCAAAAATGAAAATTCTGTCAGTATTTACTCACCCTCATGTTGTTCCAATTGTGTAAGACCTTCGTTCATCTTCGGAACACAAACACAAAAGATATTTTTGATGAAATCTGAGAGCTGGATCACTCCTGCATACTAGTCCATAGGCTTCTTGTGGGATTGAAACTTGCCGGCCTCAAAAAGTTATTAAAGACATCGTTAAAATAGTCCAAGTGACTACAGTGGCTCAATCTTAACTTTATCAAGCGGCTAGAAAATTTTTAGTGCGCAAAAACAAACAAAAGTAACAAATTTATTTCAACTATTCACTTCCTTCTCTATGGGCCTGTAGTCAGTTAACGTCAGTGTGCGTAGAGCTATATCACACGTACAATAACACTGTAGTCACTTGGACTATGTCTTTAATAACTTTTTGAGACCAGCAAGTTTGAATCCCTCAAGAAGCCTATGGACTAGTATGCAGGAGTGATCCAGCTCTCAGATTTCATCAAAAATATCTTAATTTGTGTTCTGAAGATGAACGAAGGTCTTACGGGGTTGGAACAACATGAGGGTGAGTAAATCTGACAGAATTTTCATTTGGGTGAACTAACCCTTTAAGGCCCTGTTTACAGGAGAACGATTCCAGGTGAAAACGTAAAAATATTTTTCGGGATGTGCCTTTCGTTTACATGGCGATGGCATTTTTGGAGCTTGAAAACACATAAAAGTGAAACCACCCTGGAGTGGAAATCTGAAAAACGCTCCACCGCCGCGTTACCGTGTAAAGGGTAAAAACGGAAAAGTCTGCTTGACTGTGAAGGTTGTACGCGGCGTGCGGACTTGGTGTTGTTGTAGTATGAACTCCTAGCCACCTGGAGTGCATACTACTTTAAATTTCACACACTTTTGCGTCACCATCTGCACGTGGATTTCTCACCCAAAATAACACAGTCTCATACCAAGAAGTCATATAACTGACGTCTTGGGACGTACTTTTGACCATACGTCAATATCCGCCTTTTTAGGGCCCCCCTAAACGTGGGTTATATGACGATCCTGGGACGTCATACAACTGACGCTTTACCTTTAACGTCAGTTAGGTGACGGGGTAGGTAGGTTTATGTCTGGGTAGAGTTAGGATCCGAGTAACGTCATCTAACCGACGTTTAGGGGGGCCCTGAATAGGCGGATATTGACGTATGGTCCAAAGACGTCCCAAGACGTCAGTTATATGACATCTTGAGATGAGACTGCGTAGCCCAAAACGCTTGTCTAAACGCAGAATAAAAAGTGATAACACAACACCACTTTCGCGTTTTCTCTTCAGAATTGTTTCCATGTAAACATAGCCTAAGATGCATTTCTGATTGAAAGTAGATAATTAACCAGAAACATTTTTTAATGGGGCTTGAATTAATCCATTGAGAATTGACTGGACTGTAAAAAGTGTACGCACTAGAACAGAACAGGTGAGATTTTATTTTATATCTTATTTTGTTCTTGGAATGATGTACAATAATGAACCATTTACAATAAGACAAAAATAGGGTCAGTTCTGTTTTCATGTTGACTTTAACACACACACACATCTCGAAATTAATTAACCATAAAGCATGAAAAATTCCAACCAACAGCAATGAAAAGATAAAGATTATGAAACATGATTATGAATTGAGTTTTGTTTTCCAACAGAGCATATTATTCGTCAGTGAAGATAGCAGAAGCGGATTGAATTATGTTTAAAGAGTCCATGAACAATTAATCCCAAACATGAATGGATGCAAACCAGCAAGAACAGGAAAATAATTTTAACTCAACTGTTTTAGTTAATGATCATTACAACCACTGCAAAATGAATTCCTCCTCTGCAATCATATCGTTCAACTGTCAAGTTAGTTGCACAAAGGCATAACAATCTGGAAAAACGTCCTTCTCCCCACACGCTTAAAGAGCTTCTAGTCTCCATTGTGGGCACAGCTGGGAAATCACAGCGGTTGTTGAAGTGCTCTCATAAAATATTTATCCCACTACCTTAAATCCTGTTTTTGCATAAACATTATGGTAAGATTTGTAGCATTACAGTTAATGGGGAGAAAACATGATGAAAAGAACTTACTGTAAAGGGTCAGTCCAGTCCTGATTCTGAAGTGGCAGATATTTAACTAAGAAATAGGATTCATCCTCCAGTGCTGGAGAAGTAAAACAGTGAACACACTGACCCTAATATTAAGCAATACTAAGTAAAAAATGGCAAATGATTCCAATGTTAATGTTAGTTTTAGCAGAATGAAGAGTATGCGTGAGCCCTCAGGGTTGCAGTTAGTCTGAGATGGACACAATGTCTTCTCTTTAGTTTGTTATTCAGACTCCTCTGTCACCCTGACGGTTCCTAAGGGTAACTATGGCTCTTGACAAAGTAATGACCAGTGACAATGACGAGCTCTCCATGGATACCAGCACACATTTATATTAGGCGGCATGGATAAAGAGGGGAAGATCAAAGCATGTTTATAGACTGTTCTTTTTCAGACAGATCTAATTCAAAGCTTTTATGTTGGCAAACGTTAAAGCTTAGTAACTTGTAAATTGTACTACAATGCATTTTACACTTTAAGGGCTTGTCATTATCTAATGTGACAAATTCCAGCCCAATATTGACCCATGAGTACTGTAAAGTTCAAGTAATTCTATTTACTAATTTTTTAAGTTAATAATTTCTCAACTTAATTGTACAAATCTGGTACTATCCACATATGCCTTACTCAGAAACCCCAAGTTCAGATTAATTGTTTGGTTTGAGTGCCATTTTGTCAAAGCAAAGCAAAAAAATAGATTTATATGTTTTTGAGGTGGGTCAATTCTTAATAGTTTTTCTTCACACTGTAAAAAGTGATCAGTTGGCTTGACTTGAAAACCCGTTGCCTCATGTTTTTCAATAATGAATGAAGTTTATTTATTTAATCATTTTAATGCAATGGGTTCCTTAAATTTTATAAAGTCAACTGAACCCTTTTAACAGTGCAGTCCCATCATTTGCATGTATCATCTGCTTGATGAAACATGTCTAATCTGATCTGGTTGATCTGGTCTGAATGAGTTCCTTCTCACTGACTCTTTATTCTGTAGGAGATAATTATTACTTGGATGTAATGAGATCTTCTGACTATGATGTAAAGTTACAGTTTAGTTACAAAAGTAATACATTTGGTCATATGCTATTCTTTAATATGTAATTGCCGAGGAAGAACTACAAAAGGAGCTTTTTTAGTCATGTCATGAATGCTTACTTAGACAGCATTGATTTGATTACAATATTGTTGCACTAAAATATTATTCCAATTTAGTATAGATATTTTCTCTCTGAATATAGACGCTTTCAGCAGTGACAACATAAACACACGGTACTGCGCATGTGCATAAAACTGGCCCAAACTTAACTTCCGGCAAACTTGCGCAGACAATCCATAACAAGTAAATAACCATAGTAGCTGGTATTTCTTGACAGTCAAAGAAAATAAATGTTACCTGGCCAAACTGAAATGTGACACTACCAGACCCGTTGAACAAAAATAGGAGACAAGATGTTTTTCTACCGACGTGTCTGATTTACCGCAGTGTTAAAAAACTGTGGCGAGCGGAGCGCGGCGACGAGGCTTTATTAGGTGAACATATCTCTCCTTATTAGCTTCTTACATGCTTGCTAACCTTTTTTTAAGGCGGGTCTCCACATGACAGGATGTTGGATGGATCTGTGCAGCGTTATGATACATTCTGCTCCGCTGTTAATGTGTTTGTGTGAGAGAGAGAGAGAGAGAGAGAGAGAGCTTGCGAATATGCGCTACACGCAACTCTGCAGTCAAATACAACTTTTCCTTAAATTGTAAAAACACGGAAATCAATATGTGGCGGTCAGCGCTGATAATGAGTTGGGCTGCCACTAATAAATGCATGGGAAACACTGTACCGGATACTCGGATAAACCTAGCTATTTTAATATAGTATCTAATACAGTCAATGCCGTATTATCCAATAAACAGTATAAACTAACAGAACGGAAGTTAACTTTGGGCCAGCTCATCACCATGGCAACGCGTCTGATGAAAGCGTCTATACACTCACCTAAAAGATTATTAGGAACATCATACTAATACTGTGTTTGACCCTCTTTCGCCTTCAGAACTCCCTTAATTCTACATGGCATTGATTCAACAAGGTGCTGAAAGCATTCAATAGAAATGTTGGCCCATATTGATAAGATAGCATCTTGCAGTTGATGGAGATTTGTGGGATGCACATCCAGGGCACGAAGCTCCCGTTCCACCACATCCCAAAGATGCTCTATTGGGTTGAGATCTGGTGACTGTGGGGGCCATTTTAGTACAGTGAACTCATTGTCATGTTCAAGAAACCAATTTGAAATGATTCGATATGGTGCATTATCCTGCCGGAAGTAGCCATCAGAGGATGGGTACATGGTGGCCATGAAGGGATGGACATTGAAACAATGCTCAGGAAGGCCGTGGCATTTAAATGATGCCAAATTGGCACTAAGGGGCCTAAAGTGTGCCAAGAAAACATCCTCCACACCATTACACCACCACCACCAGCCTGCACAGTGGTAACAAGGCATGATGGATCCATGTTCTCATTCTGTTTAAGCCAAATTCTGACTCTACCATCTGAATGTCTCAACAGAAATCGAGACTCAGACCAGGAAACATTTCTCCAGTCTTCAACTGTCCAATTTTGGTGAGCTTTTGCAAATTGTAGCCTCTTTTTCCTATTTGTAGTGGAGATGAGTGGTACCCGGTGGGGTCTTCTGCTGTTGTAGCCCATCCATTCACAAATGCTTTGCTGCATACCTCGGTTGTAACAAGTGGATATTGGGTGGTAGTAGTTATCAACAAGGCATTTTCGCCCACAGGACTGCCACATACTGGATGTTTTTCCCTTTGTTTGAACGCATTGGACGCTAATCAGCTGTGTTATATAGTGACATGATTACTACCTATGACTATGAGTTAGACCTATCAGCCTGCGCCATCCAAGTTTCAAGCCAGAACTAGGTAATCAATGTCACTTTTGGTCAACTGTTGAAACAAACTGTTGTCTCTTGCAAAAAAATAAAATAATAAAAATAGAAACAGACATAAACTTGAAATATATTGTTAATATATAGACTACTGGACTGATGTGGCTGTAACAAAGCGCACAAAGGAGTAGAGAACAAAACAAAAACAAAATGTTTTAAGATTAAATCTTTTGAATAGATATTTTGAATAAAGGGATAAAATAACAACCATACACAGACTGGATAATAAAAACGACATGTAACAATGACCAGACAGAAATACACAGACTGTATAATAAACAGGAACCGAATCAGGTGTTATAATTCAGGGGTTCTCAACTCTCAGTCCTCGCGACCCACTGCTCTGCATATTGTGTATGTCTCCTTATTTAACACACCTGATTCAGTCTCATCCTAACGAGCTGAGGATCTGAATCAGGTGTGTTAAATAAGGGAGACATACACAATATGCAGAGCAGTGGGTCGCAAGGACCTGGAGTTGAGAACCCCTGTTATAATTTATATTAATTAACTACCCGACAGACTGAGTGTGTTTACAAGACACCATTTTCCGTTTTGGCCGTTCATTGACATGGTCTTTTAGAGGCCTGAACATGTAATCTTTTGAAAACGGGTTTCAAAGTGCAAGGTTTTGAAAACGATGACTTTACTGTCTCCATGCAAACAACAAAAAATGGAATTAGTGAAAACGGTGACGTCACGCATTGTATGTTACGCGTTCATGTATGAGTATTATGTGTTCGTGTTTCTTGATAAAGTGACACCGCCAACTACTGGTCTGGCATGCATAATACGGCCTTTTTCAGCGCAGTCTCATACCAAGATGTCATACAACTGACGCTTTTGACCATACGCCAACATCCGCCTTTCAGGGTACCCTCAAACATCGGTTAGATGATGTTATCTAATCCTAACCCTACCCCAGACCTAAACCTACCCCGTCACCTAACTGACGTTAAAGGTAAAGCGTCAGTTGTATGACAGCCCGGGATCGTCATATAACCAACGTTTAAGGGGACCCTGAAAAGGCGGATATTGACGTATGTTCAAAAGCGTCAGTTGTATGACGTCTTGGGATGAGACTGTTACAGTCAAGTCACATTTATTTATATAGCGCTTTTTACAATACAGATTGTATCAAAGCAGCTTCACAGTGATAATATGAAAGTAGTACAACACAGATCAATAATGTTGTTGAACATTAAATGTCCCCAACTAAGCAAGCCAAAAGCAAGGCAAGAATCCGTGTGTACACATGGATCCTGAACCTGTGCGATTATTTTGTCCATTTGGTTTGATATAGATGTAAATTTGTCTTTGACACTTGCAAAAACAACATAAGAATACATTATTAGTTCCTGATAACTTAATATTTTTAGAGTTATATTTTACGCTTTATTTGATCCTCTTTGATAAAATCCTCGGATACTCCAGCAGCTGAATGAGGGTTTTTCAATCGACATTAACTTTGCTGAAAGTGAATAAAGCTAAAAAGTCTCTAACATCCATTTTAAGTTTATATCAGGTTATTTTCTGGATTAGTGACCATATTACCTTTGAACACACTATGTGTTTCCCAGTGAGCTGGGGTGAAGTTCAGCCCGTGACACCTCTCTCATTCAAACATTAGCAGCCTCAGGCTAACTTATAATAGGATCTGACCAATTTGGGTCAATCTTGTACTGGTAAATCTCTAGTCCCATTGAGCATCTCAAAAAAGAAAAAGCCAAAAGCGCAAGTGTTTATCAGAAAGCCAGCCTGGAGCACTGTCATGCCAAGCCATGGATTAATGGTTAGGGTTAACAGCACATGTTTAGGAAAGATAACATTAGACTTAGAGGATGGGGACTTTTGTGTCATAACAACATGACAATCCCCAGAGCAGATGTGTGTTAAAAAGTACACAAAAATACTAAAAATAAGGATCAACTATACAACATGTATTCATTACAGACAATACTTACAAAAAAATCATGAGTACAAAAGTCATGAGTAACATCCTGATCATAAAAGAGTTTAAGCATAACAGGAGATCATAAGCTCATTAGTTTGGACAGATCTGTCAGTTAAAACCTGTATTTCTTTTTTCATAAAGATCATATAGGTATACGTACTATTCAAACTTGTAGGCCATTACTTTTCCCAAAAGTTGCAGAGCGCTCGCACACAAGCACGCAGCCTCGCCCACAAAAACAATTATATTTTCATCCAAATCAATACTTAATTCCCTTAAGAATGAGTGATGGGCCCATCAGTGGGATATACGCCTTTTAATCTTCGGTTCTTCATAGCTCACTCTGTTCTCATATTGATCCTGAAAGCATGGAACAACAAGCCTGTTTTTAGCACACGCCTGCAGCGCAGGGCGAGCTTTCTAACCCCATCTCTTTCTTTCTCTCGGCTACCCCCAGAAGCTTTCATGTGCATGTGAGCACAGATTCATGCTACTTTTATACACTATTACAGTATCTCCGCCAGAGGCCTTAGATGAACAGATTATTCCAAGCAGTCAGGTTGAACCGGCTTGTGTGCTTAATAGCCAAATAGATTACAAGAGATGGATTGATCTGATGCATTTTTGAAGTCACTTTGAAAAGACTTGCATCCAATGCAATTTTACGAACTTGTTCACGTAGGCTAAATTATTTATAAACAGTAAAAAATAAGTTGTTGCCTGGAATTTGAAGTACAATCAACTTGGATGTTTAAGTCATTTCAACTTAAATCTGTCTTTTTTGAATATTGCATAACATAATAAATAGTTGAAAATTGCTTTACTTAATATGATAAGTTAAAACAATGTAAAAACATGTTGTCATAACTTATTGATCATAAAATGTTTTACTTGAGCCAATGTTGCTGCAGTAAAAAGGATATTGAAAAAAAAACCTGCCCACTTCATCTTTAAGTGTCATCCAATAAAGTGTTATTATATAATTATTATAGCATTAATTAATATTTTGAATTGACTTTTTTATTAAGTTAAATTTTTTTGTTTTAATAATTTTGTTTTGTGCTTTTGTCATTTGTCATGTTTTTTAGGAATTCGTTTTTTTTATTATTATTTCTAGCTTTAGTACTTTTAGTACTTTTAGCTTTAGTCAGGGAGAGCGGGGCACAAAGTAACACTTTTTGACTTTGTCAATTTGTGTAAATCTACTTAGGGTTTAGAGTTTTTCCCCACATTAATTTCCCACATGTCAAGTACAATTATGTGGTTTTGTTTTATTAATACAGTGTATACTTTTTTCTTGATTTACCCTGAAAGAATGGAAGTGAAATGTGACAACATGCCCCATAGGTGGGGTACATTGTAACATGTGAGGGGCACATTGTAACATCACAATATAACAGCTTAAAATGCTATCTGATCTAATAAAAGAAATATACAAGTCAAACCAAAATATTTTCTTATTAAAATACAATTATTAACTTTTTCATATAAAATAACGGCATTTTTTAATAATTATAAATAAACTAATTTTTGAATTTGACAAAAAAACACATCAGAAAACACAGCTATACAGCATAGTTCAAAACACAATAATACTTAATAATTTCTGAACATTGACTCTCAGTCTTTATTTACATGTTTCTCATGTTTTCCCAATAGAATTCATAAAAGTTATAGAACATAATAGCATATTTCTAATAGGGGCACATCATAACGCAGTGTGACAACATGCCCCAACTGCACAACTGTGATTTAAACCCTGCTAGTGTCTTCTGCTAGTTAGCGAAGCATTAAAGAACTACACTCACCGGCCACTTTATTAGGTACACCTGTCCAACTGCTCGTTAACACTTAATTTCTAAGCAGCCAATCACATGGCGGCAACTCAGTGCATTTAGGCATGTAGACATGGTCAAGACAATCTCCTGCAGTTCAAACCGAGCATCAGTATGGGGAAGAAAGGTGATTTGAGTGACTTTGAACGTGGCATGATTGTTGGTGCCAGAAGGGCTGGTCTGAGTATTTCAGAAACTGCTAATCTACTGGGATTTTCACGCACAACCATCTCTAGGGTTTACAGAGAATGGTCCGAAAAAGAAAAAACATCCAGTGAGCGGCAGTTCTGTGGGCGGAAATGCCTTGTTGATGCCAGAGGTCAGAGGAGAATGGCCAGACTGGTTCGAGCTGATAGAAGGGCAACAGTGACTCAAATAACCACCCGTTACAACCAAGGTGGGCAGAAGAGCATCTCTGAACGCACAGTGCGTCGAACTTTGAGGCAGATGGGCTACAGCAGCAGAAGACCACACCGGGTGCCACTCCTTTCAGCTAAGAACAGGAAACTGAGGCTACAATTTGCACAAGCTCATCGAAATTGGACAATAGAAGATTGGAAAAACGTTGCCTGGTCTGATGAGTCTCGATTTCTGCTGCGACATTCGGATGGTAGGGTCAGAATTTGGCGTCTACAACATGAAAGCATGGATCCATCCTGCCTTGTATCAACGGTTCAGGCTGGTGGTGGTGGTGTCATGGTGTGGGGAATATTTTCTTGGCACTCTTTGGGCCCCTTGGTACCAATTGAGCATCGTTGCAATGCCACAGCCTACCTGAGTATTGTTGCTGACCATGTCCATCCCTTTATGACCACAATGTACCCAACTTCTGATGGCTACTTTCAGCAGGATAATGTGCCATGTCATAAAGCTGGAATCATCTCAGACTGGTTTCTTGAACATGACAATGAGTTCGCTGTACTCAAATGGCCTCCACAGTCACCAGATCTCAATCCAGATAGAGCATCTTTGGGATGTGGTGGAAACGGGAGATTCGCATCATGGATGTGCAGCCGACAAATCTGCGGCAACTGTGTGATGCCATCATGTCAATATGGACCAAACTCCCTGAGGAATGCTTCCAGCACCTTGTTGAATCTATGCCACGAAGAATTGAGGCAGTTCTGAAGGCAAAAGGGGTCCAACCCGTTACTAGCATGGGGTACCTGATAAAGTGGCCGGTGAGTGTATATCAACTGTTTAACAACAGATTGGACATTAAAATAATATCAGATTTGTTTAATTTTAAATAAACACAAAAAATAGAGATGAAAAATTAACTTAATTAAGAAATGTACTTTTGCTATGGTTAAATAAATGTTCAGTGATATCTTACAAAGATTTAGGAATTTTGGCGCAATTTTTTTCTCTATAAAGTGTTGAAATGGCAACTAGTAAATATACCAAGTTTCGTCATGCCAGCATGTGTGGAAGTATTTAAAACAAGTGTGTTACAACTAGCCCCGCGTTACGTTGTGCCCCGCGCTCCCTACTTCTACTTAAACTTATTTCATTTCAGTTAGTTGGCAACATTTCTCATTTTTATTCTATTATGTTTATGTTTTTAATCTGATATTTAACCTTTATTTCAATGAACGAAAGCCATTTTTAATAGTTTCAGTTACAACACTAAACACTGATCAAATAACTGAAGAACTGTAATGTTTCTTGTATACTTATCACACTCATTCCATTTTAAAACATTATTATACACATGCTCTCAATATTCAGCATGCAGAATGATGGAAGTAGGAGAGACTATAGGGAGTAAGTCTTTTAAGAATTAGTTTCAACATCTAATTGACTTTTTTTGTGCTATATGTCTCAAACTTTGTTGAATGCAATGCTCCCAATTAGGGATGCACCGATACCACTTTTTGGAAAACGAGTACGAGTATGAGTACTTGCATTTCAGTACTCGCCGATACCGATACCGAGTACTTAATAAAAAAAACATGATTTAAAATCAGTTTTAACTATTTTTCCAATTTATTTAATTATATTTTATTTCATTATATATATATATATATATATATATATATATATATCTTTTTTTTCCAAATAGTTAAATAAAAAAAATCAATTCAATGACTTATTTATGATGGTACATTTATGAAAGCATTGAAGGCTACATGCTGTTTATACGAAAATATTGATGATATTGAGAAATATTGCTTATAAAAAATCAAGAGAAAAAGCAACCTTATGCACACATTATTAGTAGTAGCAATTTTGATTAATAGAGACGTAGTTAAATCTATTGTACAGTAGCCTAATATAATTATTTCTGTCAATTTCTTACCAAACTTTTATTTTGACGGGTTGCCGTGAAGACCTTTGAGTTTCTGTGCGTGTCTGATACATAGACACTGGGCGTTTCTCAATGTCAAAGGGAAGTATCCTTGACATTGAGAAACACCTAGTAAAAGAAATTATATGACGATCGTTTTTCTCAAATGAAACGGTAAAATACCTACCGTTACTCATGAAGTGACTCTCGGAGATGAAATCATGAATCATGTCATCATATCGTGAGGCAGCAGAGACGGAGAACAGCGCGAGCGTCACTCGAGCTTCAGTGTGTGTGTGAGGTAGCTAACGTTAAATGAAACCGCGCGTCTGCACTGTTCATTCACACAGAGACAAGCAGAACATGCAGGTTTCATATTTAAACAGTCGTGTTGCAGTTTAATATACACAGACACACATCAGCAGCGCCGGTCGCCATGTCTCAGCGCTTTCATGATGATGACGCAACTTCACGCCCTTCGTGCATGCATGTGCAAACGGAACTGGGTTTGATCAGGTATTCGGTACCACCGGGACTTGGTACCGTGAGACGTTTACATTTTTTAGTACCGACTTGGTCCACGCGGCTGACAGGTCTCGTCTCGCCTCGCCTTCTCCCCGCTCTGAGCTGCAGCCGGGGCCTGGGGGCGGGCACTCGGCGCCTGTGATTAACCCATTTCTCAGACCGTGGTATCGGTCCCCGGTATCGGGGGACTTTTAACGAGTACGAGTACTTCAGAAAATGTGGTATTGAAGGCTGATACCCGATACCGAGTATCGAGTATCGGTGCATCCCTACTCCCAATGTAATGCTATATTTATTTTTCTAATACTCCATTTCGACCCCTGTATATCATTTATAATTGTACACATTCTTATAACTTCTTCTGTCACCCCAGGAGGGTGGTGATCATATGTTCTGATTTGACCCCTATTGATTCTACTTCACTAAACAGTGTTACGGCTCACCTCGTGTTTTCACTCCTCGGTCTTCCTTAAAGAGAGAGATTGGGTCAGTGGCTTTCATTATGCTGGAAGCTTCTGCTGATTCAGCGCTTCAAGCTATAGAGAAGACAGCATAAAAGAAGAGAACAAAAGTTCTTCAAACACTCTTGCACGTCCACTTTGACACAATGCAGTAATAAAGCACACTAGTGCACTGCAGCACATCCAGTGCAGTAAATCTGTCTCATTTCACCATGCAATCCACCAGGGTGCAGAACATATGTGCTTTTACCAGTCCCTGTTCTCACTTTTGTCTTGATGCATTATAGTTAGACATACCATAAATGTTTTCATGCATCTTGTCTTAGCTTACCTTCAATGCACATCGGGTTCAGGCTGGGTGAGGACAGTAATGATCTTAAATCTGTGAGATGTCTGTCATCCGGTCATTATACTGTTGGTAAATGTGGTAAACCACAATATAGCTGATGTCATGTTGGATGACCCACACTTCCTGACAAACATTGACAAACATGAGAAATACAGTCTCAGTACAAATATTGTCAATCACATATAGGCCATATGCAATGAAGACTTTACTAAACTATACTAAATTGATTCTTAAAGGGATAATTGACCGAAATGTCATTACCTAAGGTGTGTAATGTCCATAGTCATTACTTTTAGGGTGCTTTTTTGCCTGCTTAAAATATATAGTCACCATACACCATTTTTTTTGTGGGGGTAATCCATTGATTAAATAACAGCACACATGTTTTAAAGATCATGATGACCTACTTAAGTAAATAAGTACAATCAACACTTAACTCATTTTAATAATGCATTATTCATCTTAAAATATGTCAGTGCCATTGATTTCTCTCAAGATGCACATCAGTAAAGTTATTTCCTAAGGCACGTTTATAAAAGCTACTTAAATGTCCTAATTAAACTAAGGCCTAATCCTGGATTAATCTGAGCCCTATCTGTGAAACCAGGCCAAAGTTTCTGAATATAATTATGTGGGATGATATTTAATATTTAGTTGTTGGTTACACTTTATTTTGGTGGTCCCTTTTACATTCTGTTGACTATTAGTAGCATTGCACCTACATGTTGTAGAAAATTATCTTTATGAAATATTAATAACCTGTCATAACTTGTTATAATTGATTATGAATATCTGGATCACTTAATCAGATTAACTTGATGTAGCTACATTATCATTACAACCAATTACTCAGTTCATCCTGTGAACACTCAATATTCAGCCCGTTCTCATCCCAAGGCATCATATAAGTGACCCACATGGCACCCTTTAGCGTCAATATGAGACGCAGATATATATTGGCCAGAAGGCGCCTCCTAGTGGTCTAACCCTGACCCTACCCAGGACCTAAACCTATCCATAACCAAAGCGTGTTATATTGACGCAAAAGGGTGCCATTTGCGTCGGATTTAGACGCAATGTCAAAAGCGTCACCTATATGACGCTCTAGGATTAGAATGCATTGCAGCCAATATTGGTTATTAATTGATTAACAGAAATGCACATTTCCGGGGCATGGGAAATGTCTTTCTTACTAAGTACTAAAAGCAAGTAGTCAAGATCTATGATTAGAGACTCCAGATATGCGCTTGAGACATGGACAACTTTATGCGTGATATTAACAAGACTTTATTAACTAGACTAAACAATTAAACTACTCTCACATACACATACTTACATGCATACTGTTTCCCAAGGGAAAGAGAGCTGAAGCAGAATACAGGAAAGCAAGAAGTTATAGCATAGTTTGATGTTCAGCAGATCAACAGCCTAAGCAAACCATCAGTTTAGTTATAAAACAACCTTCTTAAAAAGGGGTAAGGATATTTAATGCATCAAATAATGAGACTAAGTTTGATACTTGCATGTATATACTCACCCATTTGAATTAAACTGTCCTGATGCAATTGTTGAGGCTCCAGTTGATCTTTGCTGATGTGGTCTTGATGAGAGAGAACCAGTGGGAGTCAGAGGATCTATGGTGAATGGAAAGACAAGGTGCAAGCTTGGGGGTCCTTGGGGACTTCTAGTTCAGCATCATCATCACATTAGGACATTTTGGGAAGGACCACGAGAGTAAGAGAAAGGGTAAGAGAGTTTTAAAGCGTGAAGATGTCACATCCTCTGAAGGTGTGTGAGCCAATACAAAGTTGTACCTTTGAAAGGAGATTTTATGACCCTTTGTGTTCTATCATGACATTTGAATGTGTAATTTCATTGGGTGTTTAAGAAAAGAATCTTCAAGATTCGAATAATACTAATGCATCATAAAGTTAGCAAAATGTAATGTAAATTAATAAATGAGGGACAAAGATTGGAGTTTATAGACACCAAACATGCCACACATTGGTTGACCATAGTATCCAAAGTCTGACACATTAACCCAATAGAGTTTACAAGAAAACATAGGCCAAACTACATAATAGGAAAATTATGAGATGGGAAAATTAGATACATGTTTATACATTTCTCAAGTGGATATTTAGAATATATAGGATTAACAGGGTTCAACAGGGTAGGTAAGAGTCACAACTCTCTGGAAATTCCTTTGTGGTCGTAAAACTTGTTATCAGTCTTAAAGGAGTGGTTTACTTAAAAAAAAAAACTTTTGCTGATAATTTACTCACCCTCATGTCATCCAAGATGTCCACGTCTTTCTTTCTTCAGTCGAAATGAAATTAAGGTTTTTGATGAAAACATTCCAGGATTTTCTCCATATAATAGACTTCATTGGCGACCAAACGATTCAAGGTCCAAATGAGAGTTTCAGTGCAGCTTTAAAGGGCTTTTTAAAGTGCTTTAAACAGTCTATTAATACTCTAATGACTGCTGGTTGCATGTAGTTGCAGCATTACTTTAACAGAATACTCAAAGGGGACTATCAAAATAAAGTTTTGCCCAGTTTTTGACACTTCACTGTGTTACAGAGCTGGGTGGTATAAAGCAAGGTTAGACAGGGTATAGTTGAGGCCTTTAACATTTTGATTTAAGGCAGCAAGTCCTCTGTCTTTACTGACGCTGATGAATTTGGGTTATCTTCATACTTCAGCTCCGCTATACTCTGCAAAACACTTTATTGGCCCGAGGGTCACTGTGCATGAGCGTGCGTCAGAGTGCACGCATGGTTATATTTAGAATATAATTGTTCAGTGATAATGATACAAATCCCTCACTGCACAGTGTGTAACACACACACAAGGAACGGAATGACACACTGGCAATTGCACCCGCATAACGTACATAGCAGCAGTCAGATAAATGTGGTCGCTGTTTGTTCAAGATGTGTATCTGCCAACAGTGACCCTGCTCCAATTATACAGCAAATTATTTGACAACGGCTCAAATTGTAACACGTTACAGGTCACCACAAAGGATTCATGGGTGCTGAGTGATAGATAGGATTTTAAAAGTGTCAATATGTCAAACACAGCTGCTCTGCAAGATTACGTTTATTCAACTGGCATGTACGTTTTTCTAAAATGTTTTAGAGGTGGTTCACACAGAACATGTTTTTGCATCACTACACTACTTTTCTGGTATTTTCACATTCAGATGTATGTGATTGTTGGACTCACGTCTTTTGCCGTCTACAGCATGATATTCTATTCTAAAACATGGAAATCGAGTTAAAATAAGTTTGTGTAAATAAACACCTTGAACAGCCCGTTCTCATCCCAAGACGTCATACAACTGACGTTTTTGACCATACGTCAATATCCAACGTTTTAGGGTACCATTTAATGTCGTTAGATGATGCTATCTAATCCTTAACCCTACCTTAAACCTACCCCGTCACCTACCTGACGTTAAAGGTAAAGCGTCGGTTGGATGACGCCCCAGGGTCGTCAGCTAACTGATGTTAAAGGGTACCCTAAAACGTTGGATTTAATTATAATTCATTACATTTATATAGCGCTTTTCTGGACACTCAAAGCGCTTCACATAGAGAGGGGAATCTCCTCAACCACCACCAATGTGCAGCATCCACCTGGATGATGCGGACGGCAGCCATATTGCACCAGAACGCTCACCACACACCAGCTTACTGGTGGAGAGAGACAGAGTGATGAAGCCAATTGGTGTATATGGGGATGATTAGGAGGCCATGATGGACAGAGGCCACTAGGCAAATTTGACCAGGATGCCGGGGTTACACCCCTACTCTTTCGAAAGACATCCTGGGATTTTTAATGACCACAGAGAGTCAGGACCTCGGTTAACGTCTCATCCGAAGGACGGGATGTTGGATGTTGACGTATGGTCAAAAACGTCAGTTATATGATGTCTTGGGATGAGAATGTGTTGCCTTGAAAGGGAATGTTCCCTTCATAGTCAATTCAAAGTATTTTTTAGTGTGTTTCCTGGGAATCGAACCCACAACCTTGGGTTTGCTAATGCAACGCTCTACCAGTTGACCTTAAAGGGGACATATCATGCAAAATCCACTTTTTTAGCCCTTCAGGTGCTTCGTTTCTATCTTTATATTCTGTTTTGTTCATATTTTTCAACCTGTTCAGATTTTTCTGTTGTCTATGACGTTTTTTGAGCAAGTACGTCACCGTATTTGCAGCGGAACTGACAAATAAGGACATTGACTACCGGTCCAACACTACGAGCAATCCACCATTGTTATTTCTCGCTCCATTTTGTAGTCCAAGCTCAATCATGCAGAAGTTACGAGAGGGCTAGTCAAAATGTTCGATTGTTGGATGTAGTGACCTGAAGCACTTCAAGGATCCCCACTTCAACAACCTCAGCCAGTATACAGAAGGGTTTGCCGATCGACTTCATCTGAATGAGGGGTAAATTCCTTCTATCATTTAGCTGCTGTGTTTCTTGATGCTTTCTAAACATAAGCTATCATTTTATTATCAATACAGATTTTTAGTGGTAAGATCAGACCGCAGTCATTTATCTTGTCAGTGTGCTTGTTTTAACAAGAGAAATAGTCAACTTTCACTAATAACACAACATAGTTAACTTACATACTATTGCCTCCATATGAACTTAAGACGTTGTTCTGCAGGTTCGTCTTCGTTATCTTTTTCAAATCGCTCGCTCTGGCTCGAATATGTAAGGCTTGGTGGACAAGTCTTCCGTTGTTGACATTTTGTTAACGTGTGAATAAAAATGTTCTTTGAAGCTATAGTAATCGTATCTCTTATCAAACTACAATAACGGCCGAACACGGAGAGTTGAACTGACCGTGAACTCAGCGTCAGCGACCTGGAAACGTTCTACTTTCGTGGTCCTACTTTTTATTTAAAGGGGCCGCACTGAAACGACTTGCTCACAGAAGCACATCAGAAAAGGGGTAGAAAAGGGGCCTGTGGAGCTATAATAATGAGGAATTCAGACCCAAGCATTGCAGCTATGCTTTATATAGACCACAAATGTATGATTTATAAGTAAAAATGAATGATTTAAAAGCATGATATGTACCCTTTAACAAGCTTAAAATTTGACAGGGAGGTCAAAATCTGTCTTATTCGAATGCATAATGAAGCGAACAAAGCTTATAAATTTTTCCATTGTGCGTTGAAAAAGTTGGATATATCTCTGTAATGAAAGACACATCTAATTGTATTTGTAGAGGCTTGCATTAGCAAAACTCATTAAGGGATGGATGTTTCTCTGTCCCACCATCTCTGTGGAGTGGTTAAGTTAGGAAAGAGCACAGATTGAGGTGGGGAATTCTTGCCAAAGCCATCCAAATCAGGAAAAGGTGCCGACCTGCCAGAGAAAGATCTCAAATGAGGATCCTGAGAGCACCCAAAGGATATGCAGTTCTGTAATGAGCTTTGTTCTCCTGGGAGGAACCTTCTCTATTAATGAATATGGTCTGCTATAAAAAGAGCCAGGCACTTGGAGAGGGGAGGGGAGGTCAGACCAGGGTGTCTGTTGCCTACTTTGGGAGAGTGTTGCCATCATGGTGGGGCAAACATGGGGTACGGGGTAGATGGCAAGGTCATTCATTTTTTTCAGACCTTTTCCATTGACTAAGATTGTTTGTTTCTGTTGCTCAATTGGTAGTGTGTTGCGTTAATAATACCAAGGCTGTGAGTTAGAGTTCTGATAAATACATGAATGCACTTATGCTTTGGGTAAAAGCATCTGCCATATTTATGAATGTAAATTTATTCCTCACATTATTTAGCATTTCCGTCCATCTAAAAGACTCAGAGCCGGACTGGGTTTTATTGCCATTTTAAATAGCATTTAGGGCATTATGCCAACCTTCTGTCTCGTATTAATAACCTCTTTCCATTCAGCTCGACGTTCTGAGGATTTACTGGTTTAGCCCTCTGTTTGACTGTAAGCGTTCTTTCTGTGGGTGTGAATGGATCTGAAACATTTCAGTTTTCCAAATTAAATGTCATTGGGTGTGGGTAAATAAATCAGGGATTGAAGACGTCTCTGTTTGTGTGTGTATCGATGTGGTGACTGGATTTGTGTGTTTGCCATCTCTGCCCTGCTGTGCCATTGTCCTCATGACACACATAACTGTCAGCTGTGATTGTGTTTCCAGTCTACAGTCGACACAAGCCCTGGAATACCCCTGTCGTCGTGTGTGTGTGTGTGTGTTACGCATTTCTAGAAGAGAAGGAGAGACGTTCTGTGGGCTTGAAATGCACATTTTTGAAAACGTGTTTCAAAGTGCATCCATTATCATTTCCATGTAAACTACAAAAATGCTAATTTGTTACACCGCTGACATCATGCGCAAGTGTATTACTTAGAGTTTCTTTACAAAGTGACATCGCAACTACTGGCCTCTAACCGTTTTCATGGATACGTGTGAACAGGAATCGCTTTGACAATGTTGTCGTCTGTATGCGAAAAATGCAAAGGAAAAACGTTTCCATTTTTAGAACATCGTGGTCATAAAAATGTTACGGAATTTATTGACGTGGGACAAAAAAATATGCATTCAATCTTGTATATTAAAAGAGGCTTGTGCCAGGTTTGATATCTCCTTCATGCTTTTTGTAATCAATCACAAGTTATATTTTCTTGCACACAAAGCTATTGTATTACTTTTGAAGAGTTGAAATATAGAATTTGTCAGCTCACTGTCACTATTTGCATTAATCAAATGGAAAACATCTTTTACAGGTTCGGAAGGACATGAGGGTGAGTAAATGGCAGAATTGACGCAACACTTTAGAATACGGTTCCTTCGTTAATGATTAACCAAGAACCAATGAGTAACACAATATTAACAATATAAGTATAATTAACTAACTCTGATTAACAAACTAGTAAGTAATAGCGCACAGATGAAAGTGTTAGTTCACTATTAACCAATCAATAACTACTATTTTTTGAATGCTTCCCAAAGAACTACTGGAAAAGTTTATTAACAATCTAGTAACTACTCTTAACTAAAAAAAACTCTGATTAACAAACTAGTAAGTAATGGTCCCCTTGATACATTCTGTTGACTAAATGTAATGTTGTACCTGTCTACTAACTCTCATTAGAGTACTAGTAGAGTATTAGTAGACTGGGGTTAGTAGAATAAGTTGATGTTGCAAAGTTAAATATAGAATGTCTGTTGAGGGAGCATGACAATAAAGAGTTAGCAGATATTAAGCGGACAGTTTACTAATACGCTACTGATACTCTAATGAGGGTGAGTTCACATTTTGGTTCAACATTACTTATAGTCAACACTCTGAATGGTTTATCAGACAATTTTTCATGATTTAATGTTTATTTAAAGGGAAGAACACAATGTGTGCAGGTGGAAGATATCAAATCAGACTCAGTGAAAGAGGTTAAGGGAGTACCCCATAGTTCTGTACTGGGGCCATTATTATTTACTATAAACGGTCTTGATGGTGATTTTAAAAATGCAAGGTTTCATTTTTATGTGGACAACACTGTATTCTATTGCTCTGCTCCTACAAAACAACAAACACAATCTGCTTTTGATATTATCCAAGCATGGCTTTACACTTTAAAGCTGTCAATCAATCAAAACCAAATTCATGTAGTTATCAAATTCTAGAAACTCTCCAGATAGTTCCAGTAGTGTCAGAGTCAATACCTGGTATCATAATTGGTGACATTTTAGTTCACAAATTAATTTCTTGAAACAAAAATGATAGAAGCTAGTTTACTTTCGAAAAAAAGTCTTGCTTTTCATTCAATACAAATAAGAAACTTGTGTCTGTGGTTTTCTTACCAGTTCTTGATATGCTGTAGTGTATCAGCATGCTCCTACTTATCTTCTTGCCTCCCTGGATATTGTGCAAGACTTATTACGGGTTGTAAATTCTCTAAACATCATGTGCTTGGTCCCCTTTTGCTGTTTGAAAGAAAATGCATTGGTGTTATTGATATACAAAGCATTTTTTGCCACCTTACCTCTGTTGTTTGATTCAACATAAAGCAGTTGGTAACTATTTATTGTGTTCACAATCTTATTATAATCTCCATGTAGCTCCTGCAAGAACTAATTTATGTAAAACTGCTTTAAAAATATGCTGCCCCTTCAGACTGGATCTCTCTTCAAAGAAATTGAGGCTAAATCATCTGGTGCCTTTTAGTAATTTTAAAACACTTATGCGTGAACTAGAGAAAGATTTAGTGATTTGCAAAACTTGGCCAGGACACTCCTGTAAAATTGATTTTTAATCTCAGTGATGTTCTCTCCTGGTTAAATGAGGTTATATAGACATAAAAATAAAATAAAAATGTCTGAAGGGACCATCAAAATAAAGTGTTACCATATGATTTCAAAAGATACAGTCAGGTACACATGTACCTTCTTTAAGCACATTTAATTTACACTTATTATTTATTTAATATTAGATTAAATAAAAGTACAGATTTGAAGTGCACATTCAATATACTAAGTGCTCCTTTTTCACAAAGAGTGTGTGTTTTTGGATGAAAAAGGGATGGTGCAAGGTAAGATTGTCCTTCAGCCTGAACAGGCATTGAATATAAGTATTTTTTTCTGCTTGTAATCTAGTGTTTTGAACTTTCCATGAGCAAGTTATAACCTTTGTTTCCTCCAGGGGGGTATTTTGTCTGTGCTCTGACCCATTTATTTGTCACTATGACTCATATTAGAGCAGAGATCTGCATGTATAAAAACTCCCAAGCCCTGGCCTCCATCTCAGTCTCTCGCAACCACAGAGAAACTATTTACAACTCAGGGTCATAGTTCAACTGCAAGCTCAGAGGTTGGGAAACAGGATTGCCTTGCACTTTTTTGTGTGATCTAATATTTATGATACACTAGACAAAATACTGTGGTTCTTGATCACAATTATTGAACACAAGTATTGAACACAATCATATATTAGTGTCACTGTCACTTGATGGTGGATCTGGTGAAGAAAATGTCAGCTATCAAAATATTAATTTTGAAGAGTTTGAAAGTTATAGTTTGAGAATATGATTGATATTGTTAAAGCTATTTACAATGGCAAGCCGTTTTAACTTTTATTCCTTTCCAGGATATGAATTGTTGATATCAAGAATTAAATTGTTGATAACAATATACAGTACATTTTTGTTATCAACAGTTGATATCTGTAGTTGTATTTTCACAATTGAAATGTCACCATAGGTTGCCATTTAAAATCAATTATTGATAAAGGATTGATTTTTTCCTAGTAGAAAAATAATTTTTGATTTCAATAATTACATTGTTACTAGTAAAAATGTGAATTCCTGACATCAATAATTAAATTGTCACTAGCTGAAATGTCTATTCTTGTTATCAACGATTGAATTGCTACTAGGGCTGTCAAACGATTAATCGCGATTAATCGCATCCAAAATAAAAGTTTGTGTTTACAATATATATGTGGGTGCACTGTGTATAATTATTTTGTATATATATAAATACACACACGAGAAAAATATTATTTACATATAAAATATTTAGATTTACGTATCATATAAATTATATATAAATCTGTATAAAAATATTTCTTACAACCACACTGTGGAACTCTTCAACCTGTATAATATATTACCAAAACCCATTGAGATGGTACATCAACTTACAATAGGTTGAATGACGTGTCTGCCGTATCCTGAAGGTGTCAGTATCGCTTTTACTAGCACTTTGTAACTTCGGGTTTCGGGTAGGAACCCGAGCACAAAAAGAACTACAAAATTCGACCGCTTTCCGGCATACGTCACTTCCCCCACCACCCACAACTTACTCACATTCTGACGTTAGTGCTTAACTCGCGTTTGTTTGCCGTCGGAATATTTTCGTCATGGCCGAACAACAGCTACAAGTAAGAAGGCAATGGTTTTATCAGAGGAAACTAAAAAAAGAAAAGGGGAGATTGACAAATTAAAAGCCAGGACGAGGATTAACATTGGTCCAGCTTTCGCTTCGGCTCGCTGGCGTGAGCTAAAGGAAGGAGGAGGGGTGCTCGACCGATAGGGACGCTTGCCTGCACACAAATGCCGTTTCCAAGGTAACCCAGATAAATTCATATAAGCAGTGTAGTATTTTCTGGTATTTCGGCCACAGCCGAATGGTGTTATGACTGTAATAAAATGCCCACAGCCCAGTGTTCATTTCTACACACAAACACAGCCCGCATCAGTGCAGGGCTCGCACAAATGAAAATCGACTCATGTCAAATGTAACGTTACATTAAATGTAGTGAACGTGCCCATGACTCAGTAGTACCCACAAACACTAATGTTACACACCATATGTCCCATGGTTTCTGTAAAAATAAACCAACACGCATAATGTTAGTCAGCTCAGGCCGACAGTGTTTTCAGTGCAGTGAATGTGCCCGCTGTCCCACACCCACATTTACTCACAGACATGATAAGCTCCACGGGGTTCACCACGCCTTCAGCCGACTGCTATAAGGGAATCGAGTGCGACAACGCTGCCCGGCCCGCCTCAAACACTGCAAGCACACACAATCTATAGACACAGGAGGCTGACTGTTTGTTGACTTTAATTTGCGAAAGTGCTGCGGAGCTTGTGGCCTCTAGGGACGCTGAGACGTAAAAGTTACAGGTCGGAGCGCCTCTCAGTGGCCAAAAGCTCCGCAGTGTAGCTTTAAATATATACAAGCATGTGTGTGTATTTATATATAGAAAATAATTGAGCCCGTTCTCATCCTTTAGCGTCATATGTGACGCTATATGCAAAAACGGCGCTATACTACACGCATGGCACCCTTTATCATTAATATAACACGTGAACCCAAGGCATCATAAATCCTTTAGCGTAATATGAGACTACCCTACCCTACCCCACACCTAAACCTACCCATCACAGCGCGTGTTATATTAACGATAACGGGTGCCATGTGCGTAGTATAGCGCCGTTTTTGCATATATCGTCACATATGATGCTAAAGGATGAGAATGCGTTAAATAATTATACACAGTGCACCCAAATATATTATGTAAACACAAACTTTTATTTTGGATGCGATTAATCGCGATTAATCGTTTGACAGCCCTAATTGCTACTAGTAAGAATTTTCATGTTTGATTTCTGAAATTGTATTTCTGATATCAATATTATTTCAGATATCTAAAATGGCTTTCTTTACTAGTATCAATCACATTCATGATATCAGAAATTAACATTGTCACTCGTGAAAATTGAACTTTTGATATCACAAGTGAACATTGTTACTATTAGCAATTCAATTGTTGATATCAACAATGGACATTTCAACTAGAAACAATTGAATAGGTGGTTTGCAGTCACGTGAATGTGTTGATGCGCGAAATACAGATGGAGGGCAAGAAGTGAAGAGCGCAATGGGCTACTTTAGACGCTATTACAAGAGAAATAAACAGAAAATTGAAACATATGTTGGAACGTGAATCCTTACGTTATGAAGAGGACCAATTTTCAACTAAATTGAGAGATTTGCCTGCCAGTACGCGGCTGTAGATATCAGCAACTAACTCGTCTTACTTTACAAAGTTTGGAAACTGGTACGTTACACAAACAGCCACATAAGTGTATTTAAACACCTGAATAATGTAATTATAAGCCACATAAATAATGTATTAACTCACATTTGACGAAAGTGATCACTGCACACACACAGGCATTTTCCAATTCGGCTCCCCCCGACCGCAGACGTAGGTTTGCAAGACATGTTTCCCGTGTTTTCTGTCAATTTCTTTTATTTTCCCCACTTATGAACAACAACTTTTGGCACTCTGATAGAAACTGCTCATGGTTTGATCGATTTGAGCAACCATAAACGATGCAAAACATAGGCATTTTGAGTTTGTTATTGTGCTTCCAAAATATCAAAAATCACTTCCTGCCCTCCATCTGCATTTCGCGTCATGGCAACGCAGTGGCGTGACGTCATATGAAAACAAGCTATTCTTGATCTCAAACAAAGGTTTTTACTAGTAAGAATTAAATTTCTGATATGTGAAATTGGAATTTCGACTAGTAAGAAATCTATTCTTTACATCAACAATTGATTTTGAAAGGCAGCCTATGGCGACTTTTCATTAGCGAAATTACAGATATCAAGAATAATAGTTTTTACTAGTTGAAATTAAATTGTTGATATCCAGAATGATAATTTTAACTAGTGAAAATATTATTGAGGATATCAAGAATTAGCATTGTTACTGGTAGAAACGTAATTTCTGAGATCACAAATTGACATTGTTAGTAGAAGAAATCTTATTTCTTATATCAATAACAAAATTGAATTTTCGAAATCAAGAGTTCATATCCTGGAAATGAATAAAAGTTAAAACGGCTTGCCATAATACACAAGCATTGTTCATGGTTAGTTCATGTTAACGAATGCATTAACCAATGTTAACTTACTAACTATGGAACCTTATTGGAAAGTGTTATCGATACTTTTGACTAATATTAAAAGTGAACTTCAAAAGGGAACAATAAAATACTATAAAAATGTATACAATGTTGATAAGAGAGTTTGCGAATATCCTTTTATCATCCATATACGTCACTGCAGTGTTTTTGTAATAAAGACAAAATGCTGTGCTGGCCGAAAACAGACACGTGTTTGGTGTGCGTGTGTGAAAGACAATGAACAGCAATAAGACCAAGATAACACCTCTTTCTTCACTCAAATGACCTTTAATGTTGGTATAAATACAAAGTTGACAGGCTGCAGTGCATGGACGCGTGAGCCACACACACACATACATGTCCAGCTACACATTCACGCATACACACACACACATCTAAGTGGCTCTGCACCAAAGCAAAGGGGACAGCCAGAAGAAAACTATTGATCCTGCGTCCTCCTCATTTGTGCTAATACAGGTGATGTTTCACACCAGAGTAAGAAAATAAAACGGCAAAACAAATCAACAAAAAAGAATCCATGAACATATTCTAATTTAAGTAAAAGATATATGTTACTTAATATAAGTTACTATAGTTTCATTAAATAGACAGAGCTTCTTGCAGAGCTGAAAGAGCCCCAAGTGTTCACAGGGTGAGGAATTTCTTGAATTGGTTTCCTAAACATTTAAAGTATGTGATATTTCCCACTTCACCAGTCCAGTACAGAGATGAATCCTATTACGACAAATCAGATAAAGCCCAAAAGCCTGAAAGAGCACGTTCATAAAACTAACTGGGACCTTATTTTCTGCATCTGCTTTGCAGCAAGGATGGACATTGAGGTGCCTTTAAGAACATTGAATGTTGCATTGAACTTTAAATAATGACCTGTACCATCTGAAGATGCTGCAGTGACATGGGGGTCTCATTGTTATGAATGCAGTATGCGACGGTATTTAAGATGACAGTTCACTTAAAAATGAAAATTGTCATTATTTAATCTCCCTTTTGTTATTCCAAAACGATATGGCTGTGGAAGATATATTGAGAAATGTCTCTGAATTTTATTTGTCCATACAATGAAAAGTTGTTGGACCCCTGAATGAAAATAATAATAATTAAAAAATAAATAAAAATACAGTTCTTTAAAAATTGTGCACCACAGAATGAACTCAAATAGTTTTGGAAAGATATAAGAGTGATTAAATGATTTTTGGATGAACTGTCCCTTAAAGAGGAAATTGAGCATCATTGCCTATTGAATATTTCAGTTTTTTGCTTTTTGAACATAGTCAAAGTGCCATTTTAAAAGCAAGACAACAAAGAGTACATATAATGGACGATAAGTTGGCCAGAACAACTAAACCAACGGTATTTGGCCAGCTCGCGATTATCTTTTCATTCCAATCATTTACACTCTGCCATTTTAACTTAAATGGTTACAAAATGACTAAACATTTTCTGCTTTTCATGATGGTTGCCCACTATAACCTGATCTCAGTCTAGTCTTCCACACACCACTCCCTAATTTTAGTTACAAATCCCCAGAAAGGTTGAATTTGTGTGTTTTTTGTAGAAATGTGACAGACTCGGTGTATGCGTGTGTGTTTGGCTGAGTGTGACCAGTGGGGTAAGGGCTCTAAATAGGTCAGGGGCCCCCTTGGGCCCCTGTATGATTCTGTGTGTCACCACTTACACAACGAGCAGGCAGCTGTCTGAGAGATTCACATGAAATCCCTCAGTGAATGTGCAATTGTCAATGAACACACACACACATACGCTCACATTTAGAGAAAGAGCTGCTCAGATGTGAATGTCACTAACTAAAGATTAAAAGCTAGTGAATATTTCATGTTCTGCTGCTTGAAAAAAAAGCAACTGGAAATTAACATAAAAAGATGGAAACAAAAATCTGTTTATAATAGCTATGACATCTTCAGAGTACTCAAATTCACCTGTTCATTTTTTTTCTGAAAGGCAAACCATGTGTTTGCACAAAGGTCACACTTATGTTATTACACAATGTTATTGACTGGTTACGTCAGTGCTTTATGCCCGAGAGATGTCTACAGCTTTAACCCTCCTTACTGCAGTATTTAGAGCAGTGATAGAGATGAACTGTAGCAATTTGACTATTTAACAGACATACATTTCTTCCCTAGTGTGGCTAACAATAATAATAAAAAAAGATTTGTGGTTTAGCTTTTCAAACTTTACAGACCCAGTCCCGGGTCCAATAAGACATCAAGACGTCATCAAAATTTCAAAGGTCTGAGGAGATCCACTAACCCTATACACTGACCTAAAGGATTATTAGGAACACCATACTAATACTGTGTTTGACCCCCTTTCACCTTCAGAACTGCCTTAATTCTACGTAGCGTTGATTCAACAAGGTGCTGAAAGCATTCTTTAGAAATGTTGGCCCATATTGATAGGATAGCATCTTGCAGTTGATGGAGATTTGTGGGATGCACATCCAGGGCACGAAGATCCCATTCCACCACATCCGAAAGATGCTCTATTGGGTTGAGATCTGGTGACTGTAGGGGCCATTTTAGTGCAGTGAACTCATCGTCATGTTCAAGAAACCAATTTGAAATGATTCGAGCTTTGTGACATTATACTGCTGGAAGTAGCCATCAGAGGATGGGTACATGGTGGCCATAAAGGGATGGACATTGTCAGAAACAATGCTCAGGTAGGCTGTGGCATTTAAACGATGCCCAATTGGCACTAAGAGTCCTAAAGTGTGCCAAGAAAATATCCCCCACACCATTACACCACCACCACCAGCCTGCACAGTGGTAACAAGGCATGATGGATCCATGTTCTCATTCTGTTCACGCCCAATTCTGACTCTACCATCTGAATGTCTCAACAGAAATCGAGACTCATCAGACCAGGCAACATTTCTCCAGTCTTCAACTGTCCAATTTTGGTGAGCTCTTGCAAATTGTAGCCTCTTTTTCCTAATTGTAGTGGAGATGAGTGGTACCCGGTGGGGTCTTCTGCTGTTGTAGCCCATCTGGAGATTTTCTTGACCAGGACCACAACCCTAAATGCACTGAAGCAACTGCCACGTGATTGGTTGCTTAGATAATTGCATTAATGAGAAATTGAACAGGTGTTCCTCATAATCCCGGAATAATCAGGAGGAAATCCACTAAAATGGTCCAAAGAATAAGTTAGCTATTCAAACAAGCTTCAGTTTTAATGTATCTTCTGAAACACTGATTCTGAATGTGCAACAATAGCACAAAGACACAAAGAAGGAGAGAAAAATGAAAATGGAATAACTAATAAATAAAAGTTTTCACTCTGCCGGAGATGATAAAAGGCTGATCCGGCTCTGTAGTGCGTGTTCGTGAGCATCAGAGATCTCTTCCTGCTCTAAGCTGTTGTCACACTGCAGTCGAGCCTCCGCTGTGTAACAGGATGCCAAGAGCTCAAGAGGGGTTATCAGAGTTGAGGACTTCTTACACACTGAGCACGTGTTTGGCCAGGAAGGGGATCTGACACACCCCATAAAAATGATCAGTGACCATGTGTTTAGGACTAATGTGGGATATAATTTCAGACTGGAGGAATGTTTCCCAAAAGATGTCATGTCATTTGATGATGCAGGTCACCTTAGCATTATAGAGACATACAGTGCTGAGATCAGCTGTCATACTTTCCTCTGGGCGAAAAAAAGATGTGATCCATCTAAGAAAGACAAACTTTCTCTTCAGAAGTATATTTAGAGGAAAAATCCTAAACGGTCTCAACCCAACTGGAAGTGGGCAAATCCACATTACACTTGAAGTGGATGAAAGCATTGTGAGTTAAGGCAGGGGGAAGTGTCTAAGCTTTGGTCCCCAAAGTAAATCTGTCATCCGCTCTGATTTAGTCCTCCTCGTCCTTAAGAAAGGAAGATGGCTTAACGCAGCCTTTATGGCATCGCCCTCTCTAAATCAGCACTGCAGAGATACAAAAGAGGATGGCAGAGTCAGAGCAGCCTTCTACAGAGGAGAAAAGAGACCAGACGAGAAGAGGTGAGACAAAATGAGACGAGAGACGAGGGCTACAAGAGGTTGGAGATGAGAAAAAAAGGTGAAGAGACGAGACTTAGAGTAAACAAGACAAGAGTCAAGAAGAGACGAGAATGAGATGAAATGAGACGAGGTGAGAGACGAAGAAAGAAAAGATGAGGACACAAGAGACAAGACTTAATGAGACTAGACAAGACAAATGGAGAAGAGAAGACTAGGAGAGAAGAAATAAAAAATAAGACGAGAAGAGTCAAGATGGGGAGAAGATATGAAGACAAGAGGTGAGACAAAACAAATGATGAGAAGAGACAAAATGAGACCAGAAGAAAATGAACAGAGACCAGATAAGACAGGGGTGAGAGAAGACGAGACCAGGAGGAGAGGAGAGGACAGAAGATGTGATGATACAAGACAAGGAAGAGAGGAGACCAGGCAAAGAATAGAAGACAGTACAAGAGACAACATGAGATGAGACAAGACACAACAACAAAAAAGAGAGAAGGTGTAACGAAACAAGGAAGAGGACAGGAGAAGACAGAAGTTGAGATGAAACAAGGCAAATGAAAATGAGAAATTGAGATGAAGCAAGAAAAGAGAGAAAACAAGGAGACGGGACAAGAAAAAGGAGAAGAGATTAAATGAGGCGATTAGGAGAAGAAAAGAGACAAGACGAGGAAGAGAGGATCTGAGACCAAGACGAAAAGAAAGAACAAGAGAAAAGATGAGATAATACAAAACAGAGAAATGAGAGGGGAGTGTTAGTGACTCTCAGTTGCGGAAATTCTGCAGACCTTCATGCATGATGGACAGAGCGTGACGGATACACCTCCACAGACAGCAAATCGATCAAGCAAATTTAAAGTCTCACAGAGCACAAATTCATTCCTGTGCTACTAAAAGTACAGCAAGACCTTTAGCACTACCTCTGGTCCCAAAGCTCCTATCCAAACCAACAGAAGAAGAAAAAAACAAGGAACTCAAATCAATATTATTTCCCAGACTACATCAAGAATGTAATAGAAAAACTTTGAGACTGTGTCTCAAAACCAAGTGAGCTGCCTGACTAGAATGCATCTACAGTGTCTAAAAAAATGTGTAAAAGTTGTACCTAAATGGTACAACAGCTCGTCCCTTTAAGGGTACATTCCCAATGACATTCTACCCTTGTACCTTATCTACCCTGAAAGGTCTACTACTATGAACTTTAAGGTACAAAGTTGTCCCTTTGAGCATACTGCACCAGTAACAAGCTGCTGTCCCCACATTTAATACAGGTACAACATTTGTTTCTGAGAGTGATGCCTAAATTGCTGTCTATCCGGGGAGTTCACAGTGTTCCATTCAACTTTGGTCAAGGGATTTTTCTACCTCGAATATCAGCCTTCCAACAATAAGTGTTCTGCCAGGAGGAGGATGCATAATGAAACAGTCACAATGCTAGCACTGACGTAATGACTAAAAGTGCATTGACTTTATGCACCAAGTAGGAAATTTGAAAATTCAGATGTAATGAACAACGACTGTCAAATCAGGTTCATCTAGGACCCTCTGGGCAAAATAACTTTTAATCGGATCCAACAGGAGTGGTGCAACACACTTATGTGAGTAATATTTTTATTTTAGAAATAATAATCTACTCGGCTAGCATTGCATTGTTACAGATCGTTTGATATCTAATAATTATGTGTATGTGTCTACAAGTATCCGTTGTATTTCGAGGTGCTGTTGGTTCATTGTCCTGCGATTTGGGATCGGACTCTGTATGGGCGAATCATTCCGGTTGCCATTTTACAACAGTGGTTTTCAAAACAAATTCCCCACACGACGACAGCAGTTGTCGCTCATTATAATATGCAAAACTGTTATCCACTCACAGTAGTGGGCATTTACTTCCTAGTCTTCAATGCGATATGCCCATAAAATCTGAGCATTTTTCAAGTAGGCTGAAAACTAGGGAAGAAAATAGCCCATAATTTATACATTTTTATGTTTTTGAAGGTAAAAACCAAGCGAACGTCATAAGTTGACCTCAGACAACAAAATGAAAACATTTAAAAAGCCAGTTCATGTAGATAACTTTGTACCTCATTTATATCTAAATTGTTTATAGTAGTACCGTAAGAGTACATATAACTACAAGGTACTAATTCACACCTTTTAGGAAGGTACAACATGCTTTTTTTGCAGATTTGTTATGAAATTGTATCATAGAGCCCCTCAAAGTACTAGCTTGGCATACTCATAGCTTAGTTTAATTTATACTCTACACACATACCTAACTCCTTGGGGACCTACAGACGTACAATGACACCTTTTAACTTTCCACAAAGCATTATCTTCAGCCACAGCTTAGCATGAACAACAGAAGCTATTCCTAAAAATTATAACCATTGTGGGGTTTTGGCTGCATCTGTTTGCTGCATTCTGCATATACTTCAACCTCTAATATTAATTCTCTGTTTTACTGCTAGCAGCTGAGGTTGCATTTATTCATTCACAAAGATATAGCAGTAGTTCAACTCTGTGCTGCTAGTTCATTAGCGTTCTGTTGAGTGTGTGTGTGAGTATCTCTACAGATCTTCCTGACACAGGCCACCCCTGCTGCATTGCTGATGGCTCTTGCGGTTTTGGAGCTGAACTGACTGCAGTGTTGTGGTCTGGAGACTCAGATAAAGTCCTGCTCTTGCGTTGAACTTTACTCTCGGATAGCACTAGGGCTCGTCCTCTTTGTCACCTCTTATATTACACATTAATATTCATAGGAATAAAATACCAATTCGACCCCTCCCCAATTTCTCTCTTCTTCTAAAGGCCGCTGACAGTCACGCATGATCACTCTCAGAGTTCACAGCAGGTGAAAATTGCATACACACTGCAGCATAACGTTTACAACCTCTATTGTCCATCCTTATATTGCCACAATGCTGACAACAGCACAATACATTTGACCTGTACACTACTGTTGTTCCTGTCATAACATTTTTAGCTGTATTTTTCTTTTTATGAGGAAGTCTCTCCAGGTATTTCCTGGCTCAACTGTTCACACACATAATCTTGTTCCCTAAAGACATGGTATTATTAGTCTGTCTCAGAATGGGGTTAACACTTTGGAAATAATGCTGACATTGTAAAACCCTACTGTAATCTGAAACTAAAGAGTGACAGAGGACAGAACAACAGAGAGAAACTGAACCAGGGGCTGAGGAATTGAATGAGATGAATGGACCCCTTCCACACACACACACACACACACACACACACACACACACACACACACACACACAAAACACAGCACACACACAGTCCTGGGTTGTGACCTGAAGTTGAGACTTCCTTACTGAAAGGATCAGCTTGTTGGGCTTTATACAGACTTCTTAAATTTAATAACATTTTTAAACGTTTAGTGAGTATGTGCACACAGACACAGTGTGTAACTTCTGCACCATTAGCGACATAGTTTGTTAGACGTGAGAAGTGGAATGAAGTTGCATTATTTTGGCTTTAGTGAAGAGAGGGTTTTGTATAGCCGGAATGCTTTCGAAATATACCACTACCTAATGAGGGTAACACGTAATAAATATTATATTTTTAAAAATCACTTTAATATTTTACAAAAATCTAAAATAAATCATTAAATTTTAATTATAATATTATTATATTATCAATATTAAATTAATTTTATTATAGTCGTAATACTTGAGCCAAACCAATTTGCAATCTTTTTGTTTGAGTCAAACAATGAGTTTGGGGCAGGGACTATTTGTTTGACCAACCAATAGAGTGCCGAAGTTACGACGTCACTCTGTAGGCCAAAAGCGGAAGTGAGTTAGCATTTTAGCATTTCTGGTTCCCTCGCTCTAAAGTCTACGGGATTTTTGAATGGGTTTTCGCTAAATCGCCTGAAATAAGGTCTGTGGTTAACAAAGCCTCTAAATATTTTCACGTTTTGATCTATGACATAATACACCAGTTATAACCTGCTTGTGTTTTTTTTTAAACTTTATTGTGTCTGTGTTTTTTAAAAACTTTATATAGGCTTCAAAATGTATAATTTGATTAACTTGTAAAGATTATCTTGATAGACAACTCTTTGTTACAACTCTTTGTTAAACAGATCTTATTTTCTGCAATTTTCCAAAAGTCTATGATGAAAATGTATAGCTTTTCGATCGAGGGCACCCATGCGCCGTTAACTTCCAAGTTGTCCTAGAAAGTGACGTCATCTCTTCGGCACTCTATGGGGAGATGGTATATAGCCACTAAGGGGACATGGGATTGAAAAAAAAAATATGAGATTGAAAAATTATACCTCTATGCGTTTGCATTCCACAGAGAAACTGCATTCTCACACAAAAGAACTGAAATATAGTTTTTCTTCTCACTACATATTTTCCATCACATATTTGTGAACATTTATTGGAAATGTTAATAATTCCGTATGGTGTCACTAGATGTGTGGAAATTACCCACTGCGGCTTAAAGAAAAGGGAGAACAAGAAGTCAACTGAATAAAACGATAGGAGCTATAGATTTATAAAAGCAGCAGCTGAGATATTTTTGAGTGGCCCAGGCCACGAACATCATCCTCTTAAGCTCTACAACCCGTTATAGATTTAGCAACCCTCAATCACTCAACACCACAAAACCAGCTTTCCTTCTCCACTAAATACCAAGAAGAGGATGTATCTGCTCAACACACTATTTCTGAGGCTGAATCTAAGGATGAAATACGCTAAAACAGATTTCCTAAGAGTCGCACCACTTTATGTATGTGGTGATTCAGGAGTGAAGCTGCTTTATATTCACTAACCACCTACAATCCAGTTTCACCAGGCTCTAAACTGTGTTAGTATAGTGATCCACCATTAATATTTACAAAATCACTCAAGCCACTTGCCGTCCACAGAAAACAATTTAATTTAAATAAGATATTTGAGTTTCTAGTGATCGTGGAAGCAGAAATCCATCCAATGATGGTCAAGTAATGGAAAATAGCTATAGATCCAGATGTGCTGTGCTGTTGGTATTTTAAAGAGCCGATTCAGGTGTCTGGATTGCTGTAGTGATTCTGTAAAGTAAAGCAGCCAGATGAGGAATTGTGCTGAATTCAGAACAAATTTTTTGGTGTGTTTGTACCATTATCCTAATTTCCTTATCATGCGTTAAACAACTAAAATGCAGACTAAAATGACACTCTCAGTGGGCGCAGTTCCCTCCTGAGTGCTGTTGGTGCAACGTGAGGAAAGAAGGGTCACTTTAGCTCTGCCCTTGAGTGGCATGTGGTAGCCACGGGAGAAATCACATTTGATTAAAAAAATTAAAGCCTTGCCAAAATTACAGAATGCTGACATACTTTATTCTTCACCACCTATAGCGGTTTTGCTGCAACGAGCCACACACACACACACACACACTCACTCACACATTTCCCTCTATTGCTCTCAGTATCACCTGGAGGTGTTATTGCTGGACTGGTTACATCTTGTGTGTAAGGCTTTTCGGTGCAGTGCATACAGGCTTACTGAGATCAATAATGTCCCGTCCAATACAGGGCTCAACAATAAAAATGGTCTGGTGGCAAGTGGGAGACTTTCAGGACTTTCCCTATTAGGCCAGTGCTGACTTGTCAAAATGTCTTGCATTCATTAATCATGCAATTGTGTTTTTTTTTTATTTGTAAAAAACAGTTGTGCTGCTTAGTATTTTTTTGTGGAAACGTGCTACTTTTTGTTAGGATTCTTTGAAGAAAAGAACAGCATTTGTTTGAAAGAGAAATCTTTTGTAACATTTTAAATGACTTTACTGTCACTTTGGACCAATTAAATGCATCCTTGCTGATTAAAAGTATTAATTTATAAAAGCTAAATCTTACAGACGGCAAAATTTTTACTTTTTCATTAATTTATTGATAATAAATGCAGATATTTTTATCAAGGGGCAAGTGAAAATGACTCCCCTGCCCGCCTTATTGTTAAGCCCTGCAATATAAAATTCTCAATCCATCATCTGAGCAGTCAGTCAGTCTGTGACCCTTGAAAAAGCATTTGCAGCCTTCTACGGAGTTGTGCAGACAGTTTAGAAGAGTCGTCCGTCTTCCATTCGTTCATTTCACACTGCATGAGTCTGAGAGACTGCCTTGTATATTTATATTCCTTTCTTAAACTATCTCAGCTTTTATTTTCTAGCTCGGTCACAGGATTAGTTTTCAAGCCTCTCTACCTTATCCATCTTTTCCATTTTCCTTCTATCTCGCTGTCTCTCTCATAAATGTGAAACACAGTGCTGTCACCCTACCCAACTACATTACTAACACTGGGGAGAGCGTTGTGTGTGTGAGAGCACTACTTATCCAAGACCAACCCCAGATCTGTCAAAACCACAGTTCACTGTGACCCACTACAACGATCTCTCTGTCTGTCCTTTTTCCACTTATAAGAATAGAAATAAATCTAATCTGTCTAGTCCTGCCCTTCTCTTAAACTAAATCTAATGTTGACACATTCTAAAAAGTGCACTTAAAACCTCTTTATAGAAAAGAGAAACTCCTTTTGTCAAATCTGTCCACAGCTTGCTGTCTGTTCATCAAAGATTTCCCAGCATCACTCTCTGTTTTCTGGTCACACCTGCATGCCTGGTTTGTTCAGGTCCCCATTGCCATGGTTACCCCCTCCTCCTCCTCCTCCTCCACATCCCGCCTCTCAATGACTGTTCTTCCTCTCATTCGCTCGCTGTTCAGAGCTACCGCTCTTCCTCTTTGCTGTACCGCTCATACAGAACCATGAGCACACCCATCACCCACGCAGACACTGTCCCGGCGCTGAAGATGACGAAGCCGATGGCGAATGAAGAACAGGTAGTCCCAGTAACCCAAAGCCCTGGTGGCATTCTGACCGCAGCTGCATGCCCACCTCTGCCAGACGGCTGACCCAGCATGTCCGGTGGACCCTGGGCACACCGTCTGCCCCTCATCAGACAGGGAGAGAGAGATGAGATGGATGGGTGAGGATGAGCACAAGAATAAAACAACAACAAAGTATATATATGAAGAGTTCAGATGCAAAAGCCTCTAAGTGCCAATTGAAATTTTCTTCTAGAATGATCATTTTTATCAAGCCTGTATATTTAAACCTTTGAGGACCGGATTGGGCGGTACCGCCCAAGATGACATACTTTTAAAAATGTGTACTTATCTTTACAATCTCTTTTGCCGTCTTCCTCAGATTCCGCTGAAAACAGTGATAAATGGATACCCAGAGAGACCCGGCTTGTATACACACCGCCAAAGGCCAATGAAATCGATGTTGTTTGGCAGATTCACAAGCAACAACCAATGGAAAAATTGCCGATGGAGAAATGTTTTTCCAACCCAATAAGGGGAAGGCTACCATGACGTATTCTAGCAAATTGGAAGACTTTGTAGCCTTGCAAGGGGTGGGACTATAGTAAGCGATATGACGCAAACAGCGTGACGGGGAGGAGACAACATAAAGCGAACAAACTTGTCAAGATATAAACAAGACTTTACGGAGTGAGAGCGGCTGAGATTTATATGAAGAGAGAGACAGAAGAATTATAACATATATACAATTATAGCATTATTTATTATTTTAGCTCTTTTATGATAGCAAGTAATAAACGCTTTACGGTGGAACAGGCTCTGGAACAATTACTGGAGCGTGACGAGGAGAAAGCATTGCTTGAAAATTCTAAGCATTCCTAAGGAAAACGCCTGGGACTATTTGTAAATAGTTACATTTTTCATTGTTCTTTACACATTTTGTTTTAAAATTACACATGTCTGTCAAGCAAAGGCTTTGACAAACATATATTTTGTTCAAAAACTGTTCACTATTGTTTGTGATGTGTGATTTTCAGAAATAAATGACAAAAATCGAATTTCCGTTTTTGAAATTCTCTAGTATATTGTGCATTTTTCACTCATACTTTCTTTAAAAACACATTACATGCATGCTTATGTTTGCTTAGGGTCTTCTGAATCCATAGATACCAAACACCTATTGTTTCATCTCCATTACCTGTACCTATAGTTAATGGGCATAGGAGCCATTATATGGGCATATGAGCCATTATATTTCAAAATCTAAGTTTTGTCCCACTATTTCCCAATGTAGGATTTTGTTTTGCATTGCCTGCCTATCTCTGCCAATTTTGGAGTCTCCCAATTAATCCATTCTGCAACTTTTAAATACATAATTAAATTTTGGAAAACGCCTGGTATTCTTCAGCTGCAATGTCGTCAGTAGACCATGATCGCGGCATCGCGATCATGGTCCAGAAAGCTCCAGAAATATACAAAGTGCCCTGGCCTTGAATGACAAGGTAAGAAAAATAAGACTAAACCAAATTAAATAACCAAGACTTGGTTGGTATTTTTCTCAGGAGATGTTTTGAGCATTTTACTTCAGACAGCGGATTATCAGCAAACTGCCAAGAGAACTGCTAGCTGGCTACTCAAAATAAACTAGCAATCTATTTCATTCTGCATATTTGTGTTTGATCTGTGTGAAAAACTTGAAATATAATTGCTAGACCTACTTTTAGCTACCAAGCAACCTTTCCACAAGGGATAGATTGATTTTATTTTATAGTATTTTATTGTTAATGGAAATCAAATCAACCATTTATTTGAGTTAATCAGTACATAACTGATTAACAGTATTGTAAATGCTAAATGCCTTAATACATGTTGATACTACAATGCAAAGTATATGCTCTTAACCTTGCAGTTTTTCACATATCAGGTAAGCCTCAATTTCTCCATTTCTTCACACAAATCTCTCCAGAAAGTGTCATTTAATGGTTTATTTTTTTTTAAAAATGTCCTGAGGGGAGATACCCCCGGACCCCACTAGCAATTAATGTCCCCCCAGGTTCAGATTTGCTCCTACACCCCTGCTATAATTTATTAGTCCAAATGTAAAATAGAGAAAACGGACCAAAAAGGGCTTTGTCCCCAGAGGGTTAAGCAGTAGTACTAGTACTAGTAACTAGTACTCTACTAACACTCTAATGAGAATTAGTTGACGTAGGTGAAGTGAATGTGTTAAACGTACTACAGTCCTTAAAATATTATAAATATAGTAAATGTATTACAATTAATAATATTAAATGTCCGGCTAAATCTTGACCGACAAGAGCATGTTTTTTATTAAACACACTTAAGTTCTGTTTATTGTCTCTGACACAATTTCCTCTTTGTGTTTTTTTCTTACATACGCATAAGCAAAAACTGGCTCAGCACACACACACACAGTCTTGAGCCCTCCAGCAGTGACCCTGAGGAAGAAGCAGGTCAGTAATCATCATCCCCATCTTAAAGCCTGAGCCAAACAGAGCATCAGCCTGTCAGCTCAACATATCAGCCTGACAGAATGATCCACAAACACACGCTCAATGGGACTGAGGCTGGCCACAAATGAACTTCTGTGATCTTCAGCAGTTTCTCATTACACACAGTCAATGACCAGCAAACAGGGAACCTTCTCAAAACTTCCCTAACATTCTGGCAAGGGCCTCTCAAAGTTCTGAACAAACATTTCCAGGAACGTTAACATAACGTTCTCTTTAACAATGTTTTCAGAACGATAGCACAAAAACATTATTTAATGTTGAATTTTTTTTAGTTTGTTAATGTTTTTTTTAATGTTGCTACTTGTTTTAGAATGTTACAGTTCCTATTATGTTTGTAAAATAATAAAGAAGGAATGTTCCCTTAAAGGAGTAGTTCACTTAAAAAAAAACTTTTGCTGATAATTTACTCACCCCCATGTCATCCAAGATGTCCATGTCTGTCTTTCTTCAGTCGAAAAGAAATTAAGGTTTTTGATGAAAACATTCCAGGATTTTCTCCATATAATGGACTCCTTTCGGAACCAAACTGTTCAAGGTCCAAATGAGAGTTTCAGTGCAGCTTCAAAGGGCTTTAAACGACACCAGACGATGAATAAGGGTCTTATCTAGACCCTTCGAGTCATGACTCAAAAAAAGATTTGTTCATTTTGATGAACGAGTTACGTTGAACAGGAGAGTCACGAACGCGCATCACAGAACAGAGCAAGGCGAGCATTTGTGCTTATAAAACTTAAACTTTTTTATTTATTTTTTAAATAACCAATCGTTTCGCTAGATAAGACCCTTATTCATCGTCTGGTGTCGTTTAAAGCCATTTGAAGCTGCACCGAAACTATAATTTGGACCTTGGACCGTTTGGTTCCCAACGAAGTCCATTATATGGAGAAAATCCTGGAATGTTTTCATCAAAAACCTTAATTTCTTTTCGACTGAAGAAAGAAAGACATGGACATCTTGGATGACATGGGGTGAGTAAATTATCAGCAAAAAAATTTTTTTAAAGTGAACTACTCGCTTGCATAACCAAGATTTTTTTCTGGATGTTTTGAATAACTTAATGGGAACATTAGCAAAATGTTTGTAGAACATTTATATTTTTTAGCTTGGTACTTCCTAAAACAAATGTGCGATCACAAAAAGGAAAGATAAAGAAGTCTATGTTCTTCATGTCCTTTGTTACATTTCAATAAAAATCTTTTTGTCCCCAAAGATAATAATAAATGCCTGTTGCTTTGGCAGTGTGAGTTGTTAGGATAAATTATGTCACTTCACCTTTAATCAAAAAGCACTTTGTCAAGCACTCCATGAGAAATAAGAGAAGAGAGTGTGAAAGAATAGAGCCGGCAATAAATCACCTCTGAAACCTACATTGCCCTGGAAAGAGTTCTGCATTCAGCACAGATTTAATTAACACCTTGACCAGCCAAATGTACTTCAAAACTCTATGATCAGTCATTATCAGATGACTGAAAAATCTACAGAAAGTTTTAATAAACGTCAGAAAGTTTTGAGTACTGTATGGTCTTAAGGGATCCCATTGGATTTACCAGTATATGACTTTTTTTAACCCATTGCATTTTAAGATTATTACTTTACATGACTTCCCCAAGTCTAGAAATTACTTTTAAAATGATGGTTCCCATTCGAAGGAGACTCACACTCCCAGTTTAAATCTTTAGCTAAGCATTCACATAATGCATCTCATAACCTTATATAGTTATGTATCGGGATAAATGCACACCATTATCCTTGCTTAATGACATGAACAGCAACATTTGATAATTGTTCAACAGAGAAGTGTGGAAAAGACCACCTGGTGCTAAAGACAGGGATTACAGGTAACTAATCTTTCATACAGGCAAAAATAGCAGACCGACATTATGCAAGTCATTATGATGATTAGTGTGTCCCATACCCTTGTGAACGGGGCCAGGAATAACCACCTGCCCCAGCAGAGACAGTGTGACCTCTGGGCTTTATTTGCTGTCAAGCTGGTCTCCTACTACAGCCATATGAGCCATGAGGTAATATCAGCACAAACAAGACAAATGTGGAACTATTTGAGGCGCGCGTGCTTTTATATCAGCCACATGCCGTCTTAAAGGAATGCTCTGTGGAGGTATTTAAACTTGGTCACTTGTGTTTTTACAGATTAGATGGTTATTAAAACATTATGAAAAGACCAAGTCTGAACTTTGAATGCCCTTCAAGATGCAATTAAGGTCTAATAATCTCTCCATATCCCATAGATAGGGTTGGGTCTCGTTTGAATTTGAACGATTCTGATTCCGATTCCTTGTTTCGATTCTGGTTCCTAACGATTCTCAATTCAGATTCTTTTAAGAGGCAGGGTCAAAAAAAGTTTAGCTAACCTTGCTAACCCTGTCACAAATACTCCTTTTGTCAGAAATGTTGCATTTTGCCGAGATTTCGTTATTTTTAGAAAAGCGAAGACACACTTTGGACCGCCGACGTAAGCTACTCATGTTCAACTTGCGCGGTTATGCCAACACTTCTGGTAGACGCTTCTTCGTTGGTGTTGTTCAGTGGTTTCTTCTTCCGGTTTGAACCGACTGTGAATATCAAAACTAGGAATCGAATTTTAACTTTTGAACGATTCCGGAAAAACAAAAAGTAATGCACTTACAAGTCTATGGGTAGGGTTGGGTATCGAAGAATCGAGTATCGATTGGAACCGGGACTAACTTTTTGTTTTTCCCGGAATCGTTCAAAAGTTAAAATTCGATTCCTAGTTCTAAAGCTTGCAAGTACTTTAGATGTTCAGAGTTTTGACGACTGGATAAGGCAAAAGTTTAATATATCAACTTGCTCCGCTGGAGAGAAAACCATGGGGAAAACGCATGGGACTCACTCAGCCACAGCCATCATCGCTCTGGTTGGTTAGCGCTATCCTATGGTGTGCAGAGGGATATTGAAAGACAATATTTTATCCCGCCCCCGGATTTGAGGTATACCAATTGTGAGTTCCCAGACCTAACATCTTGATAGGTCTGGTTTGCCAGGCTAGGTTGTTACTCCTTTATTCCCCAAACTTTACCCTTATATTTACATGCAAGTACTTTATAGGTACACTATAATTACAGAAAGTTACACTGTAAATTCCTCTTAATTACACAGTACATTCCGGGCTGTAATCTAAAGCATTACCGTTTTTTTTTTCTAACAATGTAAGTCTTTACCGTCACATTTGATCTTTTTTATATGGCAACTGAATCCAAAACATTCATTGAAAAAAAGAAATAGCTGCTTGTTCAAATTGCTAAATTAAAATGAGCTTAAGCAACACAATTGCTATACATTTTGTCCAAAATTAATTTGATTTGCTCAATCTGCTTATATATGTAAAATTTAAGTTTACTTAATCTGTTTGTGTTGGATTACATGAATGATTTATGTTGCATTAACTGAAACAGGGCGACGCTTGTTAGTTCCCAGCATGCTTTCCATATGTTGAAATATAAATATAAATGTTGAAATTAAGTGTTATTTTATGTGTTTTTGAGAAATTATTAGAAAAGGTGAAGACTTGACAGTGCGTATTTGTGTTTATGTTCAATAACAGTGAAATTGTTAGAACCATTTAAATTACAGTGGGTGAAGAAGAGTGGAGTATTTGGTTGGGCTGAAGACTAATTCAACAATACTCACAGCAAATGCCTTGGCTGATGACGCATGCAAATCTTACCATTTAAGATGCTAAAAAGTGCTACTGGTAGTAAATAGTTGGCTATAGTCTAAACAACATGGCATCATGACTTTTGCGTAAACATACACATGACTTTCAAGTCAAGTGGCGTGTTATCTATATGCATTTTGAGCTATCTACATGTACGCGTGTATGTCTATGCGGTTAAATGTCTGAGTGATTCCGCGTGTATGCACACGCTGTTAAATATCCGAGCGAAACAAAGCAAAATGTAGGTCTACATCTGGGGAGCGATATTTTTTCTAGGATGGTAGAGGAAGACGCATAAATGCTATTAACCCCAGTGACGGCTATGGTTTAGGGACGGGGTTAGGGTAGGTCATGTATTTATATATACAGTAATGTAACGTTAAGTCAATGGCATTCATTAACATGCTGAAAAGCGATTATGTGTGTTAATAGCACGCCAAAAATGGAAATACGAATTGGCGTGTCATACATACGACACTTCATGAGATAAGTCTGGTCTAAAAATTGATTATTGTGGCACTAAAATTGACTATATTGCATTGCATGAATGGATATTTGATTTAGAAAACCTAAATTATATCACTTGGTCTAAAATATTGCAAACTAGTTGGGCTGACACTATTAAATTAAGCTGTGCCCAACCATAGTAAATAAGTTGAATCAACTTTAATAAATTAAGTTGACCCAACGCAAGTACATTAAATTGGAATAACAGAATTGCATAATGCTGAAATAAAGCAAGTTAATCATGATTTTTTTATGTTCATTCAAAGAGTTAGTTTTGAGTGTTCCTTCAGACCACAAATCTTAGATATATTTGCCAAAATGTTATAAATGTTAAAAACGAGTTACAGGCCATGACATCTCCCAGTTAGTTCTATGACATAAATACTGTCTTCCTATTAGCACATGGCTGCTCGAGGAGCTTGTAAATCTCTGCTCAGTCACGCACATTCATGCGTTGATTTAGGCAATCATTAGACTATTTGAGTTCATACTGACAGGACATTAGATTGCACGAGCGTATGCACATGAGCTATATTTGGCTGTGTTTCAGGCACATGAACTAGGGCTGATATGGTTTGGTCTGAATGTGAATTGAATGTGGATCAAATATTAACGCAGAAAGCATTTGCAGCGAACAAACCAAGATGCAAAGAGAATGTGATCCTGAATGGACCTTGATGCCCTCGAATGTTTCTCTCACACACACACCTTTTAAACCCCTGCCAAAAGTATGACCTTACATTACATCCCAGACTAGAGGGGTTTCTGTGTGTGACAACAAATCACTCAATTATCAAAAGTCCCATAACCATAACTCAGTTATTTATGTGTAATCTGTCCTCCCTCTATGATTAGCCTTTCTTTCTTGGTCTTTTTACCTCTCTCGATCCATCCTTCTTTCCTTGAGGGCATATTAGCTCAAAACACGGTCTCTTGCGTCATTCCTTGTCATCATCTCTGACACGCATGCTGAAAGAGGGCGATTGCTCAGAATGTGTCATTACAGAGATAATCTCACTGTGCCCACCGTCAATTTACCCACAAGTCACCATTTCCCTTACCCCAAAGGTAAAGCAATTTTTCTTGTTGTTTGAGATTGGACATTATGACAGCTGTGTAAAAAAGCAAAGCTCTGTAGACTTCATAAATTGTACATGTGGAAGAGGAGAGACTATAACACACGCACACAGATATTTTTACATTTTATGGGCTTTTTTTTTCCAGACATACGGATTTTTATACTGTACATACTATATATTCAATCCCCTTACACGCTAACACTCGGTGTGATTTATATGCTGTTTTCCTCATGGGAATAAAAATAAGGTTTTTGGAGATAACCATCTTTGTGGGGACATTTTGTTCCCAAAACATACCTGAACCGCACACACACACACTTTCTCAATACTGTATTTTTAAATGCAGCCTTTGTAAACATCGAAAACTTTAAAAAAAAATGTCTTACCAACTTTTAAACTCTTTTGCCTTGGGACCACCTTGCAACCATGAAAAACATCCTAGCAACCACATTAACAACAGTCTAGCGTAGCATCGGGCAGATACTTTTGCAATGCCAAACTCAACTCTATAGAAAATTAAGACTTCTATAGAATCTAAGGAAGCAGAATCATCATCATGCAGTGTTAACCTGGAAGCCAGTTCTTAACGCCAGGTTCTTGGAGCAAAAACAACAGGGTAGCAACAGTGCTGCTCTACTGAGTCAGAGTCGGTGTGACACTCGGGCAGAGGGGAACTATTTTAGTGGAACACCCTGCATGGGTCTAATAGTAGTCAGATAAACCTGAACAGAGAGTGACATCCTGCCTCGTCATACTGTTTCAGTCATCTCTAGTAATTATGGTCTCGGAAAGGGTCACTCCCGGCAACGCCACCAGGGACAGTCCTGTCAGATATGCCTCCTTCAGATGACCTGGACGCCGCTAGGGTAAATAGAGCTGCAAATTGGAGTTTGAACATCTTGTGAAAGTACTGTATGTCTGTTCATCTATCTTGTTTCATAGCATACTCAAATGCACATACATACTCAAGCAAAGGTTTAATTTCTCAGAATTTGCAAATAAATAAATAAATCCTACTAACGCGTATTATAATAATAATAAATTATGGCAGTTGCTTTTTGCACTTTGTGAAATTACAGTAGCAGTATTTTCTTGGCATGTAGAAAATAGATACTATTTTCAGTAAGTGTAAATAGTGTTAGATGTTTGTCAGTTTACTTTCACTTTTTGAATAGATTAACTAGTTAATCTTCTAACCTGCTAATTCAGTCTTCCTCTGTCTTCTGCCTGTTCGTATCATTGACTGCGTTTACATGCAGCCAATAACCTGTTCAAAACCAGGATATTAGCAATAACCCGGTTCGCAGACGGCGATGTAAACACCGGCAAAACTCCGAATATTGCTCATATCCAGATTTTTTAAAACCAGTATATTATACCTGGGGTACCTCTTTCTAACCCGATTTTTTGGTAATGTAAACGCGCATCGGCATATCCCCATAGTGATTTGTGTTCTGCGCATGTCCTATTCGCAAGGAATATTGGTCTTTTGAGCACAGCATACTTTTGGAGCGAGGTCAGTAACATTACCAGCATCATAGCCCAAAGGCGATCGCTATCTGCCCCGAACTTTTCATTATCCGCGTCAAACTATATATTCAGACGCTAACCGCATGTCGCGTTTGCATCGGGATATTGCAATTCCATGTGTACAGGAGAAACTCTCTCTGTTCAAGCATGCAAACAGGTTATTCCTAATGTTTCAGAACCCAAATAGTGACCTTAACCCGAACCATAACCCAAAAATTGGCTGCATGTAAACGTAGTCAATGTTGTTTTAAGTTGGTATTCCTGTTGTTGAGATTTGGGATTTGAAGATTTGAGTTTGTTTCTGAATAAAGACTGCTGCACCAAGATCCTGCTTCCTCTCTGTTGCAAACTACATGCCATTTACGATTAATCACAAAGTTTCTTGGGGGACACAACAAGTTTATGATTAATCACAAAGTTGCTTGGGGCCACAAAACATTTGTTTAATCACAAAGATTCTTGGGGGCACAAAACAATTACGGTTAATCACAAAGTTTCTTGGGGCGTGACACGTTTACGATTAATCACAAAGTTTTTTGGGCGCGAACACGTTTACGATTAATCACAAAGTTTCTTGGGGCGTGACACCTTTACGATTAATCACATCGTTTCTTGGCGGATGTGCACCGTTTACGATTAATCACAAAAGTTTCTTGGAGGATGTGGCACGATTTTACGATTAATCACAAAGTTTCTTGGGGGCGTGACACATTTACGATTAATCACAAAGTTTCTTGAGGGCGTGACACGTTTACGATTAATCGCAAAAGTTTATTGGGCGCAGCACATTTACGATTAATCACAAAGTTTCTAGGGGGCATGACACATTTACGATTAATCACAAAAGTTTCTTTGGGACACGACACATTTACGATTACTCACAAAGTTTTGGAGGGATGGGCATGACACGTTTCGATTAATCACAAAGTTTCTTGGGGAGCGACATGTTTACGATTAATCGCAAATGTTTCTTTGGGTGCACGCAACGTTTACGATTAATCACAAAGTTTCTTGGGGACCCCGACACATTTTGCGATTAATCACAAAGTTTCTTGGGCACGACACGTTTACGATTAATCACAAAGTTTCTTGGGGGCATGACACGTTGCGATTGATCACAAAGTTTCTATGGGAGACACGGCAGGTTTACGATTAATCACAAAGTTTCTTGTGGGTGCAACACATTTACAATTAATCACTGAGTTTCTTGGGGGCACAACACATTTACAATTAATCGCAAAGTTTCTTGGGAACGCGAACACGTTTACGATTGATCACAAAGTTTCTTGGCGCCGTGACACGTTTATGATTAATAAAGTTTCTTTGGGCGTGCCAAGTTTACGATTGATCACAAAGTTTCTGGGGGGCACAACATGTTTACGATTAATCACAAAGTTTCTTGGGGACACAAACACGTTTACGATCAATCACAAAGCTTCTTGGTGGGCACAACATGTTTACAATTAATTACAAAAGTTTCTTTGGGGACGTGACATTTACGATTAATCACAAAGTTTCTGAGGGAACACGACACGTTTACGATTAATCACAAAGTTTCTTGGGCGCAACATGTTTACGATTGCCTGGTTTATGATTAATCACAAAGTTTCTTGGGCCCTTGATACATTTTACGATTAATCACAAAGTTTCTTGGGGGCACAACACGATTTACGATTGATCACAAAGTTTCTTGGGGGACATGGCAGTTTTACAATTAATAACAAAGTTTCATGTGGGCGCAACACATTTACAATTAATCACAACATTTCTTGGGGGGCACAACACATTTACAATTCATCACAAAGTTTCTTGGGGCCGCGCCATGTTTACGATTGATCACAAAGTTTCTGGGGGGGGCATGACACATTTACCGATTAACCACAAAGTTTCTTGGGCCGTGCCATGTTTACGATTGATCACAAAATTTCTTGGGGCACGAACACATTTACAGTTCATCACAAAGTTTCTTGGGGCCGCGCCATGTTTACGATTGATCACAAAATTTCTTGGGGGGCAAAACACATTTACAATTCATCACAAAGTTTCTTGGGGCCATGCCATGTTTACGATTGATCACAAAATTTCTTGGGGGCACGACACATTTACAGTTCATCACAAAGTTTCTTGGGCCGCGCCATGTTTACGATTGATCACAAAATTTCTTGGGGGCAAAACACATTTACAATTCATCACAAAGTTTCTTGAGGCCGCGCCATGTTTACGATTGATCACAAAGTTTCTGGGGGGCATGACACATTTACAATTCATCACAAAGTTTCTTGAGGCCGTGCCATGTTTACGATTGATCACAAAATTTCTTGGGGCGCAAACACATTACAATTCATCACAAAGTTTCTTGGGGCCGTGCCATGTTTACGATTAATCACAAAGTTTCTAGGGCGGTGGAACACGTTTACGATTAATCACAAAGTTTCTTGGGGCACGACATGTTTACGATTAATCACAAAGTTTCTTGGGGACACAACACATTTACAATTAATCACAAAGTTTCTTGGGGACACAACACATTTACGATTAATCACAAAGTTTCTTGGGGACACAACACATTAATCACGATTAATCACAAAGATTTTTTGGGCACGAAACTTTTACAATTAATCACAAATATTTTGGGGGCACAACACTTTTACGATTAAACACAAAGATTTTTGGGGCACAACACTTTCACGATTAATCACAAAGATTTTTTGGGGCACGAAACTTTTACGATTAATCACAAATATTTTTGGGGCACAACACTTTGATTAAACACAAAGATTTTTGGGCACGACACTTTACGAATCACAAAGTTTATTGGGAGGCAACCAATTACGATTAATCACAAAGTTTATTGGGGACACGACCGTATTACGATTAATCACAAAGTTTCTTGGGACACGACATGTTTATGACTGATCACAAAGTTTCTTGGGGGAACAACACGTTTACGATTAATCACAAAGTTTCTTGGGGCACAAAATATATGTGATTAAGCACAAAGTTTCTTGTGGGAGTGTAAAATATTAGAGATTAATCACAAAGTTTCTTGCTTGCTAGGGGGGACACTTAACATTTACAAGTAATCACACATTTTCTTAGAGGAATGCAAACCTTTTGCAAAAGTATGCAAAGTTTTCCAGTGAAAAACTATATATACATATAGTATAATTTAGAGGAACACACAATTTTTGCAAATGCTAGCTTTTTTTCAAGAGAATGCATTTTGAATATAATTTTTTCCTCCTGTCTCATGTTTTTTTTCCATCACTTAGCCAATTTTGTGGCTCTGTAATGACCATGCATATGCAAACAAGAATCAACAAAAAATTACAAAACTTCTATTGGGATTTAAAGCAGCCTTTTACTTTTACGTTTAACTTCACAAATTGGGCCGGCAGCGTCTGAATAAATAGTACATTCCATACTGTCTCACACAAAAAAAAATGTTCCTACTGGGTGCTGGAACTGTTAATTGGTACAGCCATAAAGCATACCCTTAGTCTAATTAAATCATTAATACTTCATTATTAGTGCCAGAAGGATGTAGTGATGCTAATGTTCCAGTCAAAGCCATCACATACCTTCACACACACTGTATCAGAGCAAGATCGGCTGTATCTTTCTGTTCCTTCCAGGAAACAGTTCACAGATGGCATGCTGTCTAGGAAGCTTTCATCTTCCTGTTATTTTCATAATTTGTATTATACAGAAACACCTGCTACTATGATGGAAGAATTCATAATGGAACATCTGGTTTTCATCTGCATTTTTAAATTCCTGATTAAGTGCTCAGACAAAATTATCGTGTCTTGTTTTTTCATCAGCAGTTCTTGTGAATACAAAAATTCTCTGAAGTCGTGATGTTTGAAAAAAAATGTTAGTATTGGACAGTGTTCTAAGAAAGGTGCACGTGCAGACTGCATAATGTTTTGAGCAGATTTCATTTTGGAGACGGATGAACGGTAGCTGACAAGCAGGAAGAGAGAAATGATATTAATAACCACCTGTCCGACAGAAAAACGATGAATCAAGTTTCTTTTCATCAGGGGACTTACAACAATAAAAGCCTGAAAAGGTCTCTCGTATGTCATATCATACAATAAACAAATGACAAGTTCACCCAAAGGGATTATTCTCCGAAAATTAAAAATCTGTCATTATTTAATCACCCTCATGTCATTCCAAGCCTGTATGACTTTCTTTCCTCTATGGAAAACAAAATAAGATGTATTTGGATGAAATATCCCTTTAAAGACTAAACCAAGCTTTTCCTATTCAGCATAAACGGAAGCACCATAGTCGTGTTAATTGCTATATTCAGTTAACTGTTGTGTTTTCAGTGACACTTTTGCTCAAGGTTAGTGTCAATACTGCTGAGTGTGCCATGCAGAGACTGTCCTGTCAACCTAAATTAAAGAACGCCCTCGGCTTTACCGTTAGTCTTGTTTCAGCTCCGACAACATTTACGCAGAGCTTTCGAATAACGGGGGTGGGCACAGAATGCATGCTTTTATGCATTGGGTTATTTCCTCTTACACAGCATTGAGCATTTGCTGTGCTAATTAAATATCCAGTTATTTTTTCAGACTGTGGACAGTTGATCCTTTTTTGTCAAAAAAAATAAATAAATAAATAGATGCAACAAAAAACCCAATTGGCCCATGAATCAGCAGTACAGTATTAAGATACTTTCTTAAGCCCAGTACACACTGTACGATTTTGGCCTGTCCCAGGCAAAAAAAAAAGACCAGTCGTTGTGATTTATGTGGTCGCTACTCCTAAACAGTGTACGTCATACACTGACAGAGGTTTAAAGATGGCCGTTGTCATGGTCTTGCAATCAAAGATAGCCTGCAATTTTCTGATAACTTTCTGGCAGTGGCATACATTAAGCATGATCATCTCACAGTAGCCGCGCTTCCACTGCCGGGCCAGGGCCGAGCTGTGCTAGTGCGTGCCAGGGTGAGTCGCGTTTCCACTGTCACTCCGGGCCAACGGCCAGGATTTCTGGCCCGTCGAATACCTTGGGCCAAAGCAGGCCATCTCGGGCTAGGAGGCGTGTTCACAGGTAAAAGGCGGAGTTTATCAGTAGCCATGTTTCCATCTACTTGTCAATCGAATTATGTTGAAGTTCAGTCTAAAGACACATGCGAATAAAGCTGGTGAAAGTGTGTTTCCATCAAACGGCTTTAAAGCGAATAAAAACCTGTACGTAATGACGTCACATGCTGTTTTGCGATCAAATTGGTATATCGAATTGATTTGAGACATTTTAAGGTGTTTCCATTCATTTTCGCACTAAATTCGAACAACATTCAAGCAAACTTTTGCGAACAAAGTTTTGTTAGACAAAACGGATCATGCCATCTACCAACAAATGATCAAGTATTTCACAAGTTGAAGCCTAATAATGCTATATGTACCAGTATGTGCCAGCTGATAGCGACATATGTATGGGATAATGTATATGCGAGGCGGTTGTTAGTCTGAAGTGGGTTGTATTTGCGCATAACAACCGTCTCACTTACTATATATTATCCTGCTTATTACATATAAATCAAACAAATAAATAAATACATCAATAATTTGACACAAAATATTGACTTAAAAAACGAGTTTATTGATTTAAAAAACGAGTATTGCTTCTGCTAAAGAAAATAGTCTGTTTCGTCTCTGAACTGCGTCCATGGCAACGGTGTAGCAGCGCCGCAGTCTGTTAACCAGAAATAACAAGACCATATTATACATTACAACTCAACCAAGCCACGTGAAAACAAGCAAAACTAACCTAAGAAACAACGACGCTATAAACATTGCTATGATGATGCCGATGCACGTAAATGCCCGACGACAGCGAAGGTGAATGTGGTGTGGGAACGACAGTGCCATCATTTCTGGGAGATCGTGGTTCATAACCCTTTGGTTGAAGCATTTTTTATTTTGTATTGCTTTGTCCACTTACATCTGTCTTTGTTGACATCCGCCATGTGCGCGCAAACAGACTGGCCAGAAATGAACTCGTCTTCTGACGTGTTGCAACCATAAAAGGTCATAAAACTTAATCGCAATTCATTATTTATTTCGGCAAATAACGTTTCCATCAGCTTTTATCGCATTAGCCGCATATTCGATCAAGAGAGAAAATCCAATGAGACCGATCGTATTTCATTTGAGTCGATTTTCATGAAATTTCATCGAATTTTACTGTTTCCATAAGGCATTTTTCATTCAGATATCACTTAATTCGGATAAAAAACGTGTTCAATGGAAACATGGCTAGTGTTATGGAACGTTAAGATCTGAAGCAAGATGAACATTTCACTTTTTTATATCTGCGCAAAATAATTCGCTGCTTGAAATGGAGAATCGCCTGTACTGGTCTTGTCGAAGATACCAAAGCTCTTCTGAGCATTTTGGGCAGAAGAAAGGGTACAACGTCAATGCGACGGCGTGTGAAGAAGCAAGGACGTTATAAAATACATCGATACTGAACTATCTAAGCTAAGCATTCAGCGAGCAACTCTTCAAGTTCAGGAAAAAAATTAAGTTGTGGGCGCAGAATTGTATTATATTGGCGACTTGTGAGACAATCGGGACACTATTGCAGACACGGCCGGTGAGTTAATATACACGCTATCTTCCTAACTTAAAAAATAAATAAATTCATTATACCCGCTGAAATGGGTTGGGTCTGTATGTCGTTTGATCCAGTAAGGCGTGTTCAGGGGCGGGGTTTAGGGTAGCGCTGCGGGGCTACTGGCCCAGCAGTGAAAACGCAAGCCCGGTGCTCTGAGGCCCGAGGCCACTGGCTCGGCTCGCTGTTAGCCCTAGCCCGGCAGTGGAAACGCGGCTCAGCGTGTTGTTGTTGCTATGACCAAAGTCTATTGACTAGCCAAAATATTGCAACATGAAATGGCATATTGATCAATGTGACATGACGCTAAAACTTAAAACTACTTTCCTCAAACTCCATTTACAAAATTGGCATGCTAAGTCAGCCTCTTTCGTCTAGCCATGACCGTGTCCATATATTTTACTCTTTCGCTTCCTCCTCTTTTTTTAGCACACATAAAAACCACAGTTGCCAAAAGTGCAATTCATCTTTCTCTGTTGTTTATTACTAGCACATGCTGATGACGTCTTTATTCTTCTGTACTAACTTGCGTCATATACGATTCAATAGGTGACATCATCGTATAGTCTACCTATGTCGTACCCAGTTGATCAGATCCATGTCTTACAGTGTGATCTTATAGGATAGTACAGTCTGTAGCAGGCATTACAGTTTCCTGAGGGATCTCGAGAGAGTGAAAAACATACAGAATACTTATTAAAATTTGCTTCAGGAAAAATGACATCATCTAAAATATGAATCACTAATTTCTTGGTGCTTTTGTGGCTTTCATGACTAAATCCAGAATACTTTTTCCATGGTAGTCCAATCTGGTTAATTGCTAATTTTGTATTTTTATTTTATTTTTGCATGTTGTTCAGAAAGACGGATGGGGTTTATCCAGTTAAAAAGCCTGGTAAGGAAGGACCCCAGCATGCTAGTGACCAGTCTCCAACAGACAACATGTGCTTGTATCCTCAACAAGACCTTACGGCTGTCGAATACCAGATGTCTGTCGACTGAGTCCTGCCAAGCACTGTGTGGCACAGAGAGAGATATAATAACTTTTGACAGGACTCACACACACCTGTTTGTGGCTCGTGAACTGTGCTCAAATATTTCTAAAACCTTCATTTTATTTCTTCCATTATGATACTCATTAAATTTTCATGGACATACTTTTTTTGAGCCATTCACCTCAAGGTCTTTTCACACTTTTAAAGACTTTTCTTCCCAACTGGGACGTGTTAAACAGCTTATCAAGGGCGGGACTTGATTTTTGTCATGGGGAATTGATTGGATGGTTGTGGTTTGCTATTGCTGTGATGTCATGTGTGTAGTGATTCTAGCTCAAATAAAGGGAATAGAGCATCACAGTACCGCCCACAGCCCGAGAAAATTCCAGGAAGTCAATGCACACAAAACCATTCAAAGACGACGATCAACAAACACTGAGGGAAAACACAGGGCTTAAATGAACAGGGACTGATGGTATAATGAACTGAACACAGGTGACGGGAATTGCTAATTAAACAAAGCGGGAAACATTAACAGGACTAAACCAAAATACACAAGACAGAGGGAAACGATCTCAAAACTCAAATCAAACACATAGAATCGTGACAAATATGACCAGGGATCTCATACACAGAATAAAATTACCCGTAAAGGGATACGTTGCTAATGTATCTGTATAGACACTTAAAATACAAATGAATTATAAGTATCCATACAGGTAGGCAAAAATAGATCAATTATATATATCAATAATCAATCACAACAAATTATATAGGATTTCTGGCCCGCGAATACCTTGGGCCAAAGCAGGCCAGCTCGGGCTAGAGGCGTGTTCAAGGTAAAAGGTGGAGTTTATCAGTGTTATGGAACGTTGAGATCTGAAGCAAGATGAACATTTCACTTTTTTATATCGCACAAAATAATCGCTGTTTGATATGGGAGAATCGCCTGTACTGGTCAGTCGAAGATACCAAAGCTCTTCTGAGCATTTGGGCAGAAGAAAGGGTACACAAGATCTCAAAACTCAACTCAAACACATAGAATTGTGCCAAGATGAATCAGGGATCTCATACACAGATATAAAATTACCCGTAAAGGGGATACGTTGCTAATGTATCTGTATAGACACTTAAATACAATGAATTATAAGTATCCATACAGGTAGGCAAAAATAGATCAATTATATATATCAATAATCAATCACAACAAATTATAATTAAATATTAACATGTCAATTTTCTAGGATAGATCGTTTCCAAGGATACCCTTATGGAATTAATCGTTATCGAATAATCTGTTCATCCAGCAAACTGATTTTTCATCAATCCTCAAGAGAAATTGTCATTATAGACTCGCAAGAAAGGCTGGCTTCAGTAAATTTTTCTGGCCATGAAAAACAACTTTCCTGTTTTATAAAAATACTAATTAAAATATCAACAAATTATAACGCTTGTAGCTTATATCGAACATTTAAGGGACTTAAGGGACTTGACGCATGGTCGTCACGGGAAGTTCAAATGTCCATTGAAACGTAAAGTTTGCCAGCTAATTCAGGCTAAGTTCATTTCACTTCGCAAGTAGAAATGAACAAAGGAGAATATGAAAGAGAAAACTAAATTAAAGAATAACTACAAAACAAAACTAAACGGACTGAAGAGAACATCTTGAAGAGAAGAGAGAGGTTGAAAAGAGAGAGGAAACTGGAGTTCTATCCTCTTAAGTACAATGAAGTTCACACCTCCTTGGGGAATCACCTTTAAGATGATCGAGAGGGAAAGATTTTCTTTGACATGTCAAGCCAGCTCATCTGCATAGTTTATGAGGGTGTTAAAAGTTGTCCTTTCGACTCTAGAAAGCTGGTGCACATAGAATCATTCATTTTACAGTAATCTCCCATATATGACCAACTCCGTTAGATCGAGTGGATTAAAATAGTACCAAGAAGGACAGGTAAAAGGATAGGACTACCAAGTTACATCCTAATGCATAATTACAAGCACTCACAGTTCATTTAATACTACGATAAAAGCATAGATACCACAATATGACATGGGCAAGCAGGCATAACATATCAAATATGTCTTAGTAAATGTCTTTATATGAGGAAGTTAATGAAAAAGTCCATGTATGGGGTGTGTGTGTGCGTCTTGGGGGAGCTTTGCTTTGACAAAGTCCTTTTAGGCAAGTCATGCAACTTGGCCGCCATCTTGGCAATGCCTCCGGGCAGCTATTTCGGACTAAACAAGACCAGGCTCCTATCTAAATGACTGGGAAGAGAGTCAGAACTACACTTTCACTGGTCACCGGGACATAAAAACTGCTTGTATAGAAACAGCAGTAAAATATGATAAAAATCGCTGAAAAAGTTTGATGTGACTTTGCCCCAAAATAAGGTTTAAAACGTCTTTTTCCCCACAGGTTATACTTTTACTCGCTCTCTGTTGTTCATGCGCTACTGCTCGCTCGCTCTAGATTCCGATAGATTTTAACTAATTTGCGGTCGTCAGGGAGCCGCTCAATCTGCTGTCTGATATTTACACAACTAACACATTTCAAATCTGGTGCCTTTTCAAACAGTAACGTATTCTCCGCTATAGCAAACCTCAACTGTGCGCATGCTTCGGTGGAACCAGACCATACTTTCCAGTGGGAGGGGCGGGGCATGTGCATACAACGCCATCTTTGGTGTTACGGGTTTTCCCTATATAGTTGTGTTAAGGGTGGAGGAAATGGCATGTCTCTATATAAATTGTCTCTGGCTTCGACCACCTGGAATTCCTTCTTGTTGGGGAGGGGTGTTGATGCGAATCTGTTTGAGGTTCAGGCGTTCGAGTTTATGGCTGTTTGTTTTCTCTTGCGTATGCTACAAAAGCGTCAATGGGAGCAATCACACACCGGCTCTCTGGCTCCCTACTTGTAAGTTACCAGCCGAAGTCAGGGGTTAGGACACTGTCCAGATAAACACTAAGGGCCCTATCATACATCCAGCGCAATGCTCATATTATAAGAATATCCTGTAAGTTTCAGAGCTGAAAACATCCTTGTTAGTCCAACAAAAGCTTTCATTGACCCCAGGCTCAGCAAACAACTTGTTTTCAAAGTGGGGAACTATGACGCCAAAGAGGATAAAACACCACCCCGCAGAAGAAGATCAACGCAGCCAGTTTAGCCCTGCCCACCGATTCACGCATTTCACGCATAGCTAAATAACATAGATGCCTACCTCGTGATGATACACCCGATTGAGCTTACCGAGCAATGCAGAATATAGTGCAGTGTCTGGTTGTGGAAGAAGACAGTCGCTGCATAAGCTTCCTCTGGATTCCAATAGGACTGCATGGGTAAACTTTATTTTTAATGACGTTCTAGCTGATGAGGGTAAAACATTGTCGTCTGTTTACTTCCAAGTCTTCAGTGCGGCCATAAAAACAGAGCGTTTTTCAGCTAGGCTCAAAACTAGGGTAGAAAATAGCATAATACTTGTTTATTTTGATGTTTTTGAATGCAAAAACCAAGCAAACGTCATAAGTTGACCTCAGACAACAATATAATAAAATTTAAAAAGCCAGTTCATGACCCCTTTAACCCCGCGCACAGAGCTGATCCATTTCCTCTCTGTCGACGTGTTCAGGTTTCCGTTTGCAAATTTTGCCATGTAAATTACGAATCCACCCTGGAGACTGGCTTTTAAAGGGAATGGGAGATGGGACTGACTGGTTTATTGCACATTACACCCAAAACAAGCCCATAACTCATTAAGAGAATAGAGATAACCTTTTTAGACCATGCACCGCGTGCACCAACCATTTGTCAAGTGTGCTTGTGCCATGCGCTTTAGACCATGTGCTTAGATCAGTAAAGGGCCCTAAATGCCAGAACACACATTTTCTAAATGTATCTAGTAAAGTTCTCCAGCAGTAGTGCAGGTATTAATCTAGCATGGCTGAGTTCAAATGCATTCAGCAGCGCGGCCTTCTATTTTTAAAGTCTACTAATTATGTAATTGCATATGTTAATCTTTAAGAGGATGAAGTGCTAGAAGGTGGGAGACTTTTTCCCCACTCTCATTCTGAATCTCAATGAGGATGGACTTTATGATAAGCGTGCAGTGGGGAGGAAGATTATTGTACAGGAATGTGCTCAGGCAGCAATGTTTTACAAAGTGCGTTCAACTCTATTGTGTTTTTTTTTTGTGCATGTGTCTATGTGGTGTCAATCACAGTTGTGTATTGACATGCGTTGCCATGCATGTATTTCCCTTACCCTGCAATGACCTTGCCCACATGAATGCCTGTTTTTGTGCTGAGCTGTGTTGTTTTGCATGGAAACGCCTTGGAGTAAACATTCAAGATTATCAATAAAATCCCACTGCAAGCAAGACAGTCTAATATTATGTGATCACTGTATAGTCACAATTTTGAGATATACAGTCACATTGCGAGGTACACTGCTGTTCACATGAGGTTTATCTTTTATCTTCACCTAAGAATCGAATCTTTTTAATAATAATAATAAAAAAAACAGTTAAACCAGTAATGTTATTACGATTTAATATAACTGTTTTATGTAACATGTCTGGTCTTTCCTGTGTTGTCATTGTGTTTTCAGTTCTGCCCTCCATGACCTAGTTTCCCTGTTGCTGATTAAGTTAATTCGTGTTCATTAATTATTTCATCAAGCTCCTTTGTTAGCTCCATGTATATATCATGTATATGTGGTTGTCCCCTTTGTTAATCATGTTTCGGAATATTGGATATTCAAGCCTGTCAACTTTAAAGGGATAGTTCACTTTGAAATTAATTTTTGATATGTTTTAGCTTACCTCAAGGGCATCCAAGATGTAGGTGTCTTTGTTTCACAGTATTTTCAATTTTGATAAATTTAGGTAAAACCGTTGTTGTCGGTCAGTCATACACTGGAGGTGCAGGGGGTCCACCTCAAAGAGCAGTCAAAATTTACACATGATTGAATGACTCGTAAATGTAAGTACACATTGATGGCCTAAGACACAAAACGAGCGCTTTTTGTGAGAAACCACAGTGACGGCCACGTGATCTGAATCAGTTGTGCAATGTCCAACTGAACCGAAACTGAATCAGTTCAATGTTACGCCGGAAGTGATCGCTTGCGTGTGACGTCACTCAAATATTACACGGCAGATTTCGGAAGTTTTATCTTTCACTAAACATATTTAGATATACCGAAATCTGTCTTCCATTGCGGCTTTGCGTATATCTTAATATGTTTAATGAAAGGTAAAACTTCAGAAATCTCTGTATAAACAAAGAGTGACGTAGACGCACAAGCGATCACTTCCAGCGCAGCGCCCTGCTCTCAGATCAGTTGGACAGTGGATATGGTTACACGAGGTAAAAAAAGATATAAATACTAGGGGTGTAACGATACCCTTATGTCACGATTCAATACATGTCACGATACTGAACTCACGATAAGATATTATTGCGATACTCAAAAAGGTTGACAAAAAATGTACTGTTGATTAAAATGCAAACTCTGATACTACATTGTGGGTTTAAATGAATAGGCTGGGACTCTGTGCTTGTAACCCAAGGATAATGGTAACACCAGAATAAAAATATTCATGATTCTGACGCTGAAAATACTGAGTTATTGTAGATGAATATGCTTGCACACTTCCACTGACTAGATATATCTAATATAATGTCTGCCACTTTTTACTGGTAACATCAGACATTTGGCATTGTCCGAAACCACAAATATTCCAACATTGCGGTATTATACATTATAATCAAGGTTATATAGTAGTTCAATGTAGTATTGACTCTAAAACTCTGAAAACCTGAATTTTCTCACATAGTATTTTTTTTTATTTTGGGGGGACTATTCACAGATACATATTGTCACTGATCCACGATACAATCGTTGCATTTTTGTATTGCGATATATTGTGGCACGATATATTGTTACACCCCTAATAAATACTGTTCGTTTTCTCACAAAAACCACTCGTTTCATGTCTTAGGGCATCAATGTGTACTTACAGTATATTTACAAGTCATTCAATCATGTGTAATTTTGACTGCTCTTTGAGGTGGACTCCCTGCACCTCCAGTGTATGACTGACAGACAACAACGGTTTTACCTAAAATTATCAAAATTGAAAATACTGTGAAACAAAGACACCTACATCTTGGATGCCCTGGAGGTAAGCTAAAACATTCAAAAAATAATTTCAAAGTGACCTATCCCTTTAAGGATCCCTCATTGTGAGAGTTTATCTATGTTGCGTGACATCATACAAGTATATTTTAAAATGTATGTTATTCCTGCGATGGTAAGCATTCAGTATGTAGCCTACATATGATGGTATTTTGACCAGTAGAGAACTTGTGAAGAGCTTATAAAATGTGTAAATGAGTCAAAACAGCGTCAGGAAACACACACAAACGAAGATCTTCTGCGAGGAGATGCGGTTCTGATGCCTGTACTGAACTGTGACGGGCAACATCGCAACTATGAAAAAAATTACAATGATAACTAATAGAAACATCACAAGCCAACTGAATCAGCGATGTAAATGTATGCCGTGGTTCTTTTTCATTTGAGGAGAATTGCATTATTACATTTTTTGATACGCAAACCTTGGCAAATTCAGACTTTCTGGTCAACAGCTCTCCTGAATGTCAACTACAGGTCTTCCTAAATAAAGGACCTCAGAAAGCACTTGAGAACATGTAAAATATGCTCCTTCCAATGACAGAACCATCAGGTAGATTACATTGAGCGTCTGTAGGGTGACCTTCCTCCGAGACCGCAGAGCATGAGCTGCCACGGTCATTACCAAACACCTCACCGCCATCGCATCTAAAAACAACATTGTTGAATTGAAATCAAATCCCGTGGTGCCTTTGGGAAAGAAAAAAAATCTATTTTTGAAATTTGTCACATGATAGACGGGAAGAGGAAATAACAGAAGGCTGAAAATACCCAAGCTTTGTAAACGCCAAACAACCATATGTTCCACTTCTGCATATCTATTTCCTAATCGTTTGTTTCTGTCTCCCATCTAACTGGTTTTTCTCCTTGTGCTGTGATCCCTTTCTTCATGAATATTTAACTCATCCTGAACCCGCCTACTTTTTTGGCTCTGTGCCTACATGAGCCTGACCAGTTCAGATTCCCTTCAGCCAACCAGTGCACTTCATCAGGAGGAGACGGAGCGAACAACAGGGCAAAAGTAAAGGGATTGGGAGCGGGTGAAAGCAATACTACTGCAGTGAACAACACAAGCACTCAGTGGTACACACGACTGCTCTCTTTCCCTTTAAACAGCTCTTGCTGGAAGGCATCGCTCTCGCTGCTGCAGATTTCGAATCTAATCCAGATCTGCCCCCTCAAAACAACTCGCAACAACACAACTGTACGCACAAATACTTCAGATATCAGAAGACACTTGAGGTTGAGGGCATTCGGTCACTTTCCCAGGACGGATGGAGGTCATGGGACTGATCTATTGTCCTTCTAAGTTAATCAATATGCGTTTTTTTCCCCTTTGAGATTTGTATATTACAGATCTTATACTATGCTACATTCCAGGCTAGCATTTTTGTGAATACTACAGTTACAATCACCTTTTACTGTGTCAATTGTACATGTTTATCTGTTCACCTTCTCTTCAGATAATTAGTCATCAAATCCTCAGTGATTTACTCAGATAGACTCATGTTTCAAGTCATTTCAAGTTCATTTAGTTTGAGAAGTGTTTAAAAGGAAGTGAAAGTAAGTGTGACTCACAATACTTGACATTTTTTTATGAAGATATTATTTGATGAGTTATCTTCCAAAAAGTTGAGAAGACGCCTGCCATTTGAATTATCCATTATATTGTGAAAGAACGGTTTAGAGGGAGCATAAATAGCCATTTTCACACATGAATTGGCACCTCTGAGTCCAAAACTTTAAATTCATTGATGGCCATCTTGATAAATAAATGCTGTGATGTGCCTTTCAATGGAATTGAAGGTCTGGACTCAGAGGTGACAATTCATGTGTTGAAATGATTCTTCATGCTCCCTCTAAACTCATTCTTTGACAATTTGAGCTTGATGAATCTTGACATTGCCCTATATTTTTCTCTAATCACACTGTATTCTGGGATTGCCATTACTCACAGTTTACATGCAGCGCTGCTTTTAAATTTGGACAAAATAAGGTATTTTTTTACACTCAAAAATAAGGTACAAAAGCTGTACCTTTTCAAAATTGAACTTTTTCCATTTTTAGGTGCTAATGTGTACATTTTTAGGTGCTATTATGTACATTTAGTGCTAATATGTACAATTTTGGTGCTATTATAGGTGCTAATATGTACAATTGTGGTGCTATTATGTACATTTAGGTGCTAATATGTACATTTCAACTTTAGGTGCTAATGTGTACATTGTAGGTGCTATTATGTACATTTAGGTGCTAATATGTGCAATTTTGGTGCTATTATGTACATTTAGGTGATAATGTGTACATTGTAGGTGTTATTATGTACATTTAGGTTCTAATATTTACATTTTAGGTGCAATTATGTACATTTCAACTTAGGTGCTAATGTGTACATTGTAGGTTATGTAAATTTAGGTGCTAATATGTACATTTTTGGTGTCTATTATGTACATTTAGGTGCTAGTATGTACAATTTTGGTGCTATTATGTACATTTAGGTGCTAATATGTACAATTGTGGTGCTATTAGGTACATTTAGGTGCTAATATTTAAATTTTAGGTGCTAATATGTCAATTAAGGTGCTAATATTTACATTTCAGGTGCTATTATGTACATTTAGGTGCTAATATTTACATTTTAGGTGTTATTATGTACATGTAGGTGCTAATATGTACAATTTTGGTGCTATTATGTACATTTAGGTGCTAATGTGTACATTGTAGGTGCTAATATGTACATTTAGGTGCTAATATTTACATTTTAGGTGCTATTATGTACATTTCAACTTTAGGTGCTAATGTGTACATTGTAGGTGCTAGTATGCACATTTAGGTGCCAGTATGTACAATTTTGGTGCTATTATGTATATTTAGGTGCTAATGTGTATTGTAGGTGCTATTATGTACATTGTAGGTGCTAATATGTACATTTTAGCTGCTATTATGTACATTTAGGTGCTAATATTTACATTTTAGGTGCTATTATGTACATTTCAACTTTAGGTGCTAATGTGTACATTGTAGGTGCTATTATGCACATTTAGGTGCTAATATGTACATTTTAGGTGCTATTATGTACATTTAGGTGCTAATATTTACATTTTAGGTGCTATTATGTACATTTCAACTTTAGGTGCTAATGTGTACATTGTAGGTGCTATTATGCACATTTAGGTGCTAATATGTACATTTTAGGTGCTATTATGTACATTTTAGGTGCTAAAATATACACAAGTGTACCTTTTGAAAAGGTACAGCCTCAGTGACAGCTTTTGGACCTTTTTTTCTGAGAGTGTACAAGAGAGCATTAAAAAAAACAACTAAAAATGGTGTGTAGGGAGCTGAGGGTTTAAAGCAGCTATGTCTCAAACATTAGGTGATTTGGATGAAGTCAGACTGAAATAAAGTTCTCTGGGTGTGTGTCAAACAGGAAGAATCCTGCTCGGTCAGATGGTCAACCCTCTCTCCCTCATGGTCTCTCTCTCTCTCTCTCTCTCTCTCTGTTAGTCAACACTGTGAAAGTGCTGACAGTGTGGAGAACCGTCACCTCTCAAACAGCTGATCCAGAAACAATAGAGTCACTGAGAAATATCATCATGCGTTCTGACACACTGCATCAATTATACAGAGTCAAATCAACCTAGACCAGTTTATTATGAGATACAGTAGATGATGAGCCAGCAGTAAACTTTCCTATCCTGATGAGACCCTTGGTTATGAGACGCTTGAGGCAGTGACAAATACAATGAGCCGCCACAATTCAACACTGTAAAAAAATATTTTCATGATTTGTAAATCACAACATAATTTCTTTTGTCAAATCAAACTTAAATAATTGATGTAGTTCCGATAACATAATATTTTAAGTTTCTGATGATTAAATCAATCACCTTCATTGTATTAACTCAATTTTTCCATTTCAATGAACTTAAAGTTAAGGCAGCCAAGTTACTTCATTTAAGTTAAACCAACAATATATTTTTTTACAGTGAAAAATTGGAAAATGAGGACACAAGTGTGATTTTTCAGCAAAAATAAGGATTGTGAAGCACTAAGAGCCTCCAGAGGATGATTGTGTGGTTGTCAGTGTCTTGCTTTTGACTATCAACATATAGTCTGTTCCACATTGTAGCTTATTTTGACCAAGAACCACCCACTCAGACAGTAAGAGACACACTGATAGACATGTGTACCACAGGCTCTTTGGAAAAATGTGTTTGAGGCAACAAAATGATATTGCGTTGCTTGTTTATGCGTGTTTCGTGACACTTTCAATATGAGGTGTCCAGTGAGTGGCGCTAAAAGCACATTCAGTTCTTTTCTCTTTTTTTAAAACAAAACAGATGAACTTTAAACTTTGAAAGTAATGTACCACCTACGCTAAACCCAAAACCAAACCAGTAGTATTAACAACAGCTGTGAGATAAAAATGCATTGACTCGCACAACCATGCTATTTTAGCTTGCTAATACAAGCCTTTGAGCATTTTTATCATGATTTGTAAGGAACTCAAAAATACAGTAACAACAGTAATATTGTGAAAAATATTTAATATATTTTATATGTCAAAGCTGAATTTTCAGCATCATTACTCTCTTCAGTGTCACATGATCCTTCAGAAATCTCAGAAAGCTCATGCTTCTTATTGTTATCAATGCTGAAAACAGTTTCTGCTACTAAATACTTTTTGTGGAAACTGTCATACAAGGCTCTTTCATGAATAGAAAGTCAAAAAGAAAATGTTTTTAATCTTTTGTAACAGTGTTAAAGTCTTATTTTCATGTTTGATCAATTTGATGTGTCCTTGCAGAATAAAAACTATTATTCCTTTTTTTCTTACTTAGAAAGTTACCCCAAACTCTGGAATAGTAGTGTATCATGATTTCCACAAAAATATTAAGCAGCAAAACTGTTTTAATGTCATGGGTAGTGTGTAGTAATAATCCAAAGACGAGATGCATGACGCAGAATGAAAGATAAAGAGACTTAATAAACAACGAGAATGTGAAACACTACACAATTAACATCGATGACACAGAACCATGAACTGAAGAAACAGAGCGCTTAAATAAACTGGGCAGATCATTGACGAAACAGGTGCACACTAATCAGAGACCTAGTAACAAACAATGAACGACAACTCAGGATAAGTCTATGGAAGTGAAATCAATGCCAAAGAAACTAAACGGTTACACAAATACATGCTCGATTTCAATATCTCCTCATCTGATTGCTCTCCATTCCAGTGAAACCACTAAGGTTGTGTTCACACTTGTAGTTTGGTTTGCTTGGTTCACAAAAAAACATTTAGTCCTGGTCCACTTAGAGTTCACATTGGCATTTTAACAACAAACCTACAGGCATAGGGATATGTTCACAACCTGGTGCGTTTCCCGAAAGCATCGTTCAGCCAACTATGGTCGCAAGTTCCGTCTTTATTAGCATAGTTCAATGAGTCTGTTTTCTGACACCATAGTTCTAACGAACATTCACAAACAGCATCGTAAAGTTGTGTGTTGGGAACTACAGCTCTCGAACTGTGGTTGGAAGCCCAATTCAGCACAACCTGTCTCTTTTATTTAGAATACATACAAATACGTGTACGTGTTATAGTTCGTCAAGAGATTTTATGGTGGATATTACTCCACCAACTCCATGAAATCATTAACCGACGTGGTTTAACAACCAATTTTTGCGACAATACAGTTTCGGGAAACTAGCTGTTTGCTAGCTAGTTGATTTCCTCAACAATGCATCGTACTATGGTAGTTAAGCAATAATTTACAGTGTTAAACGGTAAACACATTGGTCGACTTTTATTACAAATATTTAGCAACAGATCTTACCGAACATCCAAAACAATGCTGTGTGCTGGTATAAGTGCGCTAATTGTATGTGCGTACCCTACATACAGTATGTCAATGTCAATGTATTTGGTCTTGGCGGACTAGATCTGCTAAACTGCTGCAGAGTAGAGTATGGACTTGCTACTGCTAATTGGCTTTATGCACAGCTGCACTTACTTCCTGAACTTCAGCCAGCTCCTTTGTTTCCTGTCTGCCATTATTGGACAAACTGATTAATCCAGGTGTGCCTGACCTCAGTAGTCATAACAACAATAATGAGACACACCTGGATTAATCAGTTTGTTCAATAATGACAGACAGGAAACAAAGGAGCTGGCTGAAGTTCAGGAAGAAGTGCAGCTGTGCATAAAGCAAATACATTTACCTAAAGGATTATTAGGAACACCTGTTCAATTTCTCATTAATGCAATTATCTAATCAACCAATCACATGGCAGTTGCTTCAGTGCATTTAGGGGTTTGGTCCTGGTCAAGACAATCTCCTGAACTCCAAACTGAATGTCAAAATGGGAAAGAAAGGTGATTTAAGCAATTTTGAGCGTGGCATGGTTGTTGGTGCCAGACGGGCCGGTATATTTCACAATCTGCTCAATTACTGGGATTGTCACGCACAACCATTTCTAGGGTTTACAAAGAATGGTGTGAAAAGGGAAAAACATCCAGTATGCGGCAGTCCTGTGGGTGAGAATGCCTTGTTGATGCTAGAGGTCAGAGGAGAATGGGCCGACTGATTCAAGCTGATAGAAGAGCAACTTTGACTGAAATAACCACTCGTTACAACCGAAGTATGCAGCAAAGCATTTGTAAAGCCACAACCTTGAGGCGGATGGGCTACAACAGCAGAAGACCCCACCAGGTACCATCTCATCTCCACTACAAATAGGAAAAAGAGGCTACAAGAGTTCACCAAAGTTGGCCAGTTGAAGACTGGAAAAATGTTGCCTGGTCTGATGAGTCTTCGATTTCTGTTGAGACATTTAGATGGTAGAGTCAGATTTGGCGTAAACAGAATGAGAACATGGATCCATCATGCCTTGTTACCACTGTGCAGGCTGGTGGTGGTGGTGTAATCACGGCCAACCTGAGCATTGTTTCTGACCATGTCCATCCCTTTATGGCCACCATGTACCCATCATCTGATGGCTACTTCCAGCAGGATAATGCACCATGTCACAAAGCTCAAATCATTTCAAATTGGTTTCTTGAACATGACGATGAGTTCACTGCACTAAAATGGCCCACAGTCACCAGATCTCAACCCAATAGAGCACCTTTGGGATGTGGTGGAACGGGAGCTTCTGTGCCCTGGATGTGCACCTTGTTGAATCAATGCCACGCAGAATTAAGGCAGTTCTGAAGGCGAAAGGGGGTCAAACACAGTATTAGTGTGGTGTCCCTAATAATCCTTTAGGTGAGTGTAGATACTCAGACACACTGTTTTGAGCATGTAATGCTGCTGCTGCATAAATAGACATACATAAATCCTGTAGCAGATCTAGGCAGGTGGAGGTGGAAGGGTTTCAGAGGAACTCTGATAATGTGGTGCAGGACTAGCCAACAGCAAACTCTGAACTAGACTGTTTAAATGTTGAGCAAGCAATCCCATTGGCTGCAGGATCAGAAGAGGCCAATCAAATTGTGCCATGACGTAATGATGTAATTGCATGCAGATCGCATGTAAAGGACCGATCTGCCTGCGCCCTCTAGAGTTTATTGACTGAACAAGATGCTACAAAATGAATTATTACTGATATACATCCTCTGACAAACAGCTACAATCTTATAAAAAGTTTGTGTCACATATTCTAAAGCGTAAATGGTGTCTTTAAATGCACTATGCACAATTGTCACATTATTTCTCATGCGCTTTTGTGCCCACCGAATGAGGCGGCACTTAGCGAACTTGCCGTGAGCCCTAGGCTCGCCTTTAAATCAGACCCTATTAGCAGAAGCATCTGGCGTCGCCACATGCCTCTGCATCCACTCAGTATGCAACACCCACACTCCCCATACGCTGCATTTACTATGCCAGAGGACTCACAATTACCTCTCACATCTGATCATCCACACACAAACATTCATGTGTCAACACTTCAGCAAAGTACAGAAAAAAAACGTGCCTTCAGAGAGCAGCATGCAACTTTTCCAAACTAAAATCAATGATGTGCCTTTGCAATAAGGCCTATGTAATGCTCATCAAGTAAAACCTCATTTGAACTCAGCAAAATGGGTGAAACACACTTCACACAAACTAAACAATGAGAGCAGAGGCAGGTATCCCAGAGGGAAGAAGTCTTCAGTGTGGGAGTTAATGAAACTGTGGCTCTCCGAGGCCCAGGACAAATAGAGAACGGAGATGTGAGGACACACACACCTCTACAAAACCAAAATGAAAGTAATCAAGCTAGAAAACATAAAACATCATAACACAGCTGCTTGGCCTGTTTTTGTTGTCACTGTAGAAATAATGTAACGAGCCAAACCCTCGACTGGAATTTGCAGACTTTATAGACCTAGAAAAATTATGTCCCCGAACACTTCAATATGGAGTCAGACACCATCCTGCACTATGACATATGGAGGCCATTTCCCGCCTCGTAGTAAAAACATAAAAAGAGAATTCTGAAAGTTTAAAATAAATCACAATTTTGAAAAACAAAGTTGTAAATCCCAGTTGTAAAATGTAGTCAAAATTATGAAAAATATAACGAGGGCTTGGAGCAAGAGGGGTGTAAGTGACATTTTGTGCGAAATGAGTTCTTTATATCAAAATAAAGGTCCCGGTGAGCTCTATCCAATGGTGCCAAAATACCTATCTGAGATCAAACTGTATTGAATAAAGCAACAAAAAGGCATCTGACGTATTTGACTAATTTTTTAAATTTGAATTTTTGAAAGAAAATGTTCATGGTGTTAATATGCCATTCATTTTTTACTTAAATACTCATTCATGTAAGTATGCCTGTGGTTGCAATGTTTGTGGTCTAAGGTTAATAATACAGGTGATTGAAGTGTGGTCAGAATTTTTGTTTTGTCTCTCCTGTAAAGTTTGTTAAAAGCCACTTACGCCCCTCTGGCTCCAAGCCCTCGAATAATTGCCAATATAATTATATAACTGAAACAAAACAAAAATGCAACTGTGAGATATAAAGTCAATTGTAAGATACAAAGCTGCAATTGCTGAGATTTGAAGTTCCATTGCAAGATTTAAAGTCAACAAAGTTGTAAATCGCAGTTAGCCTGACTTCGTCATACTCATATTCTATTGAGAATATGAGTCTGAGACCGCTCCATTAAGCTTTGATTATGAGGCGGTGTCGTAACCGAACCAGGAAAAAACAACAACTCTGCACTCAATTGGATAGTCGGTAGACCTACAACCAATCAGAGCAACGCAGTAAGTCAACTCCTTTGCATAGCGCAGTTTTCAACTACAGAACTTGCTTATTTTAGAAGTTAAATAACGAGTGTTGCTTCTTTTACTTACTTCTCAATGAGTGCGACCAAAGCAGAAACCACAACGACCACAGGCTTTTCATTACACATCTTCTTAGTGACCATCGGAGCCAGCTGATAAGTTACACTTTTCCCGAATCATGTGGGAAGGACGGCAAAATATCTTTCCGATCGACAAATGCCTTGATTGCAGTTCTCTGTTTGTCTATTAAAATTAATGCGCTGATTGATAACGTGATAATTACTTGCAGATCAATCTGTCCATCATCGTATAAAGCCTGCCCTGGCAATTTGATTGGCGCGAACATTGTTTGCCTGATCATAATTACTTCTCAATGGATTCGAGTCCAGACCGAACTTCCCGTCCAAAAAATGTTGTGGGCGGAGTTTGGGCTGGCATCCAGGCTAAATCGCAGTTCTATTATTAAAAAAAGCAATTATGCAAATAAAGTCGCAATTGTTAGATATAAAGTCGAAAGCCAGAAAAAAGTTGCAAATGGGAGCCTATAAATTGACATTGCGAGGTAAAGTCACATTGAAAGACAAAAGTCACATTGCGAGAAGTTACACTGTGAGATAAAAGTCGCAAATAACAAAAAAAAAGTGAGAAATTAAACTGGATTTGTAATATATTCAATTAAATTGTTAGATATAAAGTCACAATTGTGAGAAACAAAGTCAAACATTAAAAGAAAAATAAGCACAACTTCTGAAATATAGTCACAAATACTTCATCTTTTCATCTTTTTACTCTGGGCAAAAATGGGCTTAATAATGAAATGAAAAGCAGCAGAGAAGTCCACAAGTAGCAGAGTTGATTAAATATCTATTGTACAGAAATATTAGCAATATATATGTTGCTTGCTTATTTAATTGGCCTAATTTTGATTGACAATTAATAGAGAAAGATACTTTTGGCTCCAGATGATGTAGTTTTTTGACTAACTGGGTTGTGCTAACTAGCAAAACATCAACTAATTGCAATCCACCAATCACTAGCAAGTAGCAAATCATAGTTGTTTGCAAGGCTGTGATAAAGGCTATTTAATAAAAAGGACAAGCCCTTCAAAATGTCCTTTAGTTTCAACATGCCAACACAGGAAGGAAATTGCATTCATAAAATCATTTCAAGGTGTTGTTAGGACAGCACAAGCCGTGAGTGATGAATTCTGCTTGAAACCAAAGAAACAGCTTTACCTCACATAACTGTTTCTATGCATATAGAAGATCTTTGAAGATCAATAATGTCCTAAGCTGAAGGACGAATGCTGATGGATCAGGATTTCATCCATGCATTTCATAGCTTTAGACATGATTGACATCAATTCTTCAATATTGGTTTTGGCCCTTTTTTCTTCTTAAGGAACCTGCGCCGAGAACTGTAATTAGCACATCGCACCAGACTAAGACATTGATTTAAATAGAAGCATTTTGCTGGCCTGTTTGAGAATATTTCAGAGTAGAGAGAGAGAAGAGGGAGGCAGAAACACGAAATGACTCACAGATGCTAAAGTGGTGTGAATCACACAGAGTGGTCACTCAATCTGCAGCAAACACACACTTAATAGACTCCCAACACACACACGCACACACACACACGCATTGAGTATTATTACATACACAGCATTCTTTTCTCCATTTTTAGTTACAGGTAGACATAGGAGAGTGCATTAGAAGAAAATAGTTCAAATTGTGCATTGTTCTTCAGAATTTCTCAGTTTGTGTTCCACTCAAAGAAAGAAAGCCGTACAGGTTTGTTTCAAACAACTACAATGAAGCTTCTGATCATAAAAATGGCCCACAGAACTTCTACATTGTATTCCATGTTAGATCCTTAGAACAGCGTGAGAAACGTGTTTAAAACAATGCAATACAATTATGATTTCAAAGAGTATTGTTTTATTACACACAACACTCAAATATCTCAGACTGTTTGTCAAAAGTCTAAAATTGCAACAAATTGCCTACAACATTGCAAGAACAAAATATACATCAAACGTAAATTGCATGTAGAACATTTTCCAAAAATACAGATTGAACTTGGACAAATAAGGCCATGAGTAATTAACGTTAGTTGTTTCTCCATCCTCCAAATCTGCCGTCACATCTTGCTACATAATCATAATATGGGTGTGTCAACTCACCTCTGTACGTCAGTGAACAGTTAGCCGCAAGACACGTGATTAAACAGGTGGCGGAAATGGCAAAAAAAAGTTTGTAATCTAACAAGAAGAATATCCTTGCATCGGCGCTAATCTAGCATAGGCTCGACAATGTACGCAATGTAGCTTTTGCTCACGCTACACCGCTACTTGGTGCAAAAAGTAGTTAGCTACTGGAAAAGCTACACTGTTTAAAAAGCAACTGAGCTACTGCCAAGCTACTGAAAAATGTAGTTAAGTTAGTAGCATTGCTACTTGTAGTTAACTACTCCCCAACACTGAAGATATGTCAGTGAGCAATCTCACGAACCAAATTCATACGAATTCATACACGAGTGATTAAAAAGTGGCTAATTCCCCCAGAAAACAATAAAAATGTTGATCACACACAAAAAAGTGGCTAATTCGTACTAATTTATACAACCTCATTCGTACGATTTGTCTAAACCCACGTGATGGGTAGGTTTAGGGCGGGGTCAGGGGTAGGTTATTCGTATCGAATTCATACGAATTGGCCAATTCGCAAAATATGTACGATTTAGCTCAAATCTTACTACTTCGTACGAGTGAGGTCGTACAAATGGTCCCGTGAGATCAGGTTGGCCAGTTTGTGTAAAAGTGAGCACTTCCCCTTCATTAATCATTTACATTTATTCATTTAGCTATATATGTCAGAGGTTGCACGCCTCAGGAGCAACTAGGGGTTGAGGGTCTTGCTCAGGGACACATTGGTGTCTCACAGTGGATTCAAACCCGGGACTCTCACAACAAAGGCATGCGTCTTACCCACTGCGCCATCAATCACACCTAGATCTACCTATGTATTAGCCTTTTTGTTAAAACAACAGATGCAACCTTTGCATCTTTGTGTAACTAACTGCCCAAAGACAGTCAGGCTGACAGAGGGGTGGCGTCAAAATCAAAATCGCATAATGGATACTAAGGTTTTTGGCAAATGGGGAACGCCACAGTCCTAATCTCTGTTGTCTTTTAAATGCATTTATACTGCGCAGACAGACACGTTTTATTAAAAAGCCCATCTTGCCAGTGGGGAATTACTCCTTTAAATGTGCGGATCACTGAATCAGTGAGTCTAGATCTGTCTCAAAAGAACGATTTATTCACAAATCAGACATCCCTTCTCTAGTCATGTTCAATATCTTCTGAAGACTTGGGCTTTGCTAAAAGCTTAAAATCCTGCCTTCCTTTCCTTAGTGTTCAACCACGTTCAACAGTCACGTTAACCATTTTGTTTTGGAAAGCAGCCGTGAAATGGATTACTCTTTTACTTTTATGATGATTTGGTGGTCCTGTTTAGGCTTGACAGCTCCCCTGTTCATGTATCACAAGTGAAAGTCATGAAAGTTTGGAACGACATGAAGGTAAATGTTTAGTTTCGGGGGTGGAATATCCCTTTAATATGCTCACGCACAGGCATTCTCATCTGAAGCTGGTGGTATTTGGTGATTAAGAGAGAGGCATCAGCGCTCTTGTAAGCTGGTGCAGTCAGAGCACTCGGACAGAATTATATAATGGGACAAGAATTCTCATATCCACTTTAAAAAAAGACATAATTAGCCATCTGCTCTCAGTGGACAGACGCAGCAACACCAAAACGTCAGAGAGTCTAATCAGGAGAGAGACAATGAGCACATCTTTGAATAGACCGAGCGAAATGAGGATTTGGCATTCTTGAGGTTTTGCTCCCCGATAACAGAGAGGCCAGGGCTTATGTTCAATCTCAACGTCTGGAAAAGCGCAATTTTCTCAATTAAGCTTCGGAGACGGCATTGGCTTATTTCTAGACGGATGGATTGGGAAGATTGTGTGCATTGTTATTCTTTCTATACTTTCCATGTTCTATCTTTAACAGCTTCATTATGGTTTAACAGCTGATAACAAGAACCAATAAAATAAAAATAAGAAGGCTTTGTTCAGACAGCCCAGGCTCAAAATCATATTTTATTTAAGCATTTGCAAATCAGATCCGTTGGTGTCTAAAAAAACACACAAATCCAATTTTTACTTAACAGTGTGGTTTTTACAACTTAAAGATGACTTTCATGTTAAAAAATAGCCATTTTACTAACCCATGCATGCTTAAACAATTGCCTGATGGGCTGAATGAGCCCTTCTCTGATCACTGCGATTGTCTCTATAATCCTGTACAGTAAAATAAATAAGAGGGATTTGGGACGGAATTTGAGACTGGGCGTGATGTCATGCGCGTTCATGCTTGCATGTCTAGCAGGTTTGTGTATTCGCCGCCATTCTCCGTATCAGAGAAGACAACTCGAGCGACACAACTTTAGTCAACTTTCCACAAAAGTAGAAGATGGATTCAAAGAGACCGGCTTGTAGTTCATTCCAAACCCCAACGTAAACTCCACGTAAGACAAGGAAAATAAAACGTCTGTCTAGTGCCAGGCGTCGAAATAAGACAAGTCAACATCGAGAATCTTCAACAAATGGAGAGATCTCCAGTCTGCTCTACGGCTAAAAACGGGATACAAAGTAATAACTTATATTGTTCAGGAACGTTTTCCATAATGATACAATCATAAGTGGATACAGTAAGCACATAAAACAGTTCAACATGGAGATAGATGGAAACAAAAGCCAAAGTTTTCTACCACCCCCGTTTCCCCCTCACACACACAAGTGTGTAATTTACTCAAATTCCGTTCATATATTTTAAATGACTTGCAGATTTATACGTTTATTACATCATTATGACTGTAACAAAAGATGTGTGCGGCTGATGCTCCTTTGGTTATGAACAGCTCGTGCAAACGTGCGTGTGTGTGATACATGAGCACGCACACCTTTAGATGCAGTTTCGCTTGTCGGCAGAGGGGGCATAGTTCTGCAAAAACTTAGACACTTGCATTTTGCACCTTTAAAGGGTAACTAAACCACTGACTCCACCCACTGGCAATATTTGAAAAATGCTGAAAAAGTGAGCGGACCCCAGCGGAGATAGAGGGGACGAAATAGATGCTAAAACACTCTATCCTGATCGTTTTCAATACTCGCAATTCCAACTCCTGACTCGCTACAGTGGTTTTGACGAAACAAGCTGGTTTTTATACTGCCAATGGCGTAGCTCGTACCAAGAGCGTGGTGAGCTGAAACATGCGTACGTACACGAAGAACCGCTGAACATCCAATAGGAAAATTCAACTGCAGTAGCCACGTTCAACCTGAAGAGAGCAGCACTTAGACAATTTACACCATATATTGTAGAAATAAAATACTTTATACACAAATGTCAAAAAAGTTACTCGAATCAATGACTGGTATTAATATAGATCCATTCTTACAGATCATTAACTAAAAAAGTTGGTTTAGGGTTTAGTTAATCTTTAATACAGTGTGGTTTTTATCCAATGGTTCTAAACCAGGGTGCTGGCACCCAAATAAAGGTCCTCCAGGGCCCCCCAATAAATTTTAAAATATTTAAAATACTAAAAAAATTAAATCTATGTATTGTTAACATTCATCTGACTTTTTATATTGCAATAGAAAAGGAGTTATTTCAGCGTAGACCTTTGAATATTGTCTGAGAACCACTGTTTATTCTGTAGATTTGTTTGGAATGAGTCTAAACGAATCAGACGTTGTTTATTGTTATTTGGAACACAATACAACATTGTACAATATAATAGTTAATGAAATGACAGTGAAGCAATTTTGAATACTAACGCCTCTTGGCATTTTTCTGATGCCGGAATTATTACTATGACAATCTACCAGATATTGACCTTGACTTTAAAAATGACACTTTGAGAGTGAGTCCTAAAGACCAGATGGGAAACCCAGATCAGTGTTGTGTGCAATTTGAACAAATAATCATTGCTAAATAAAGTTGTAAATAGAAACCAAAAAGTTTTGATATCAAATATCGCAAACCACATTCAGAAACCTATTTGTAGTGTAATGCTATAGTCTGTCCTAAATAGATTTCGGACAAAAGCGAAGCTCCGCCTGCTCACTTGTCAATCCATCTTTGCACTAAAACACAGACAAATGTTTTCTTTGCTGGCAAAATGGAAAATAACATTGAAAACAAGATTTCAGCATAAATGATATCTACAGTGACGCACATCATGTGAAGCAAACACATTGTGACTAACTATGAGCATGTCACTCGAAATGTCACATTTGTGAGGAGATTAACATTTAAGTACATTTGCCCCAAGACTAAACTGGCTTTAACAGGTTTAATTTAGTCTCTGCTCTCTAACCTGGTCAGGGTGCTGGTTTAGCTGGTACCCAAAACCCTCTAAAATGTGCAAACGACCAGCTAAGAAGCTAAGGTTACACAATGACATCTTGCTTTTCCCCACTAAGTCTACATCTTTCACGTCTTTAGCGGTAACGTTGGTGCATGTCCTGCCCTCTGTTCCACAGAGATGGAGTCTTAAGATCAAATTAACAGCCAGAATAAGTTGATAACGCAAACTGGAGTGATAAGACTGATAAAGTCTCTCACTCTTGAGGTCTAATGGTGGAGATAATTAGCTGGCCTTTCATTCCCTTCCCCTCTCTCCTTCACTGTAAGGTCATTTGTTGGGCACCTACATTGGAGCGAGTTGAAATCCCCTTAAAGGACATTGTACAATTTTTTAATATATTGTAAATAGGAGCTTTTACACTCAGCAGTGTATTTTGAAGGAAAAGGTCTTGCTAATGCATTCCAGAGGTTGGAAAATAAGGCTGTTGGTCATACCCAAGAAGTCTGGGCTGATTAGTGCTTGAATAATTTGAAATGGTTGAATCTTAAATGATATTAGACTACAATCTTAAAAATATGGTTACCTCCTTGGCTGTTAGTGGTGACACACTGTGCCCTTGATCGAGACACTTAACTCCAAATTACCCCGGGAGACTGTATAATAGTTGCACAAGGACACTTTGTATGAAAACATCAACTAAATGACTAATTAATAATTAGCACCTCCATTAGGTTCAATAATGATGTCTGGAGGAAATGCAGTAACATTCATTAATGCAGCAGCAGTTTAAGACTTCAGCTTGCAGCTGAAAGAGATGATTTTCATAACCTTCTCCAGTGCTTGTCTTATTACTGTATGTAACTTTGTGTTAAGTCACTTAATTATTAAATTATGAATCACTAATTTGCAATTTTCATCTATGATACACTGTAAAAACACATTGTGAAAAATGACATGATCAGAAAATTGACAACATATGTTTTTACAAACTCTTCTGAAAAAAATTATGCTAAAATTAGTTTAATGTAATTTAGTTGAAATGACTTAAACATTCAAGTTGACAGTACTTAAAAATGTAAGGCAGCAACTTATTTTACAGTGCATTTTTCATTTCATTTAATATTTTGTTGGCAGATGGAATGGCTTGCAACTTGAAATTAGAGTCACCATTGTGTTCTTTATAAATAAAGGAAATTAAATGTTTAAAGTTTTAAAAATGCTACAGTAAAATGCTGTAATTTACCTCACCGTATTACTATATATATATATATATATATATATATATATATATATATATATATATATATATATATATATATATATATATATATATATATATATATATATATATAATTATTATTATTATTATTATTATTTTAAGACAAAATGTTGATGTATTGCTAAACATCGAAATTTAGGCCTAAAATTAAAATTCTGATTTTTTATTATTATTATTATTATTTTTACAAAGTAAAAGGTATCACCTTGTAATTTCTGTGGAAGAATTCCCAGAATTCTTACATATGTGCTGTCATTGTTGTAATTGCACACAATTGCTGGAGCCATTTTGATACAATATTTACTATTAAACCATATGTTATATTATTAGTTAACAGTAACAAAAAGATTTTAATAGCGCAGGCAGATTGATTTTATACAACATTATAGCATTTAAAAAAACCTACAGTAACCAAAATCCTTGTAACATTGTCAGTTTTTAGGTCTAACGTTAGCCAGTTTTTGTTTTATAAAATCGCATATTGAACTTATAAAGTTCCCAGTGCGGTTAAAGAAGCGCATCTTACCTTGGAACTTGAAGCCCTCTATTTGGACCCAGAGGCACAGGTCCTCCGTGTCGCAGTCGCATCTCCAGGGTTCCCGCTGAGTCCCAGAGAGCGCAGCGCGGGCAGCGCGATCAACGAGCTGATGTTGAGCGCCGTCAGGTTGTTGCGGCTCACGTCCAGCACCTGCAGCGCCGCGTTCTCCGCGAACGCGTCCGGCTGGATCTCCGACAGCCCCGGGTTGTCAGTCATCCTCGAACATCACCAGGCTGGCCAACGGGCCAAACGTCCGGTCCTCGATCTGCGCCAGGCTGTTGAAAGACAGATCCAGGTAGGCGAGCTTGCGCAGGTTCCCGAAGGTGGACTCGGAGATCTCCGTCAACGAGTTGTTGCTGCAGTCCAGGTACACCAGGTCCGACAGGTAGTTGAGCTGCAGCGCCGGCAGGTCGCCGATCCGGTTATTGGAGATGATCAGCTGCCGGGTGGCCAGCGGGAGGTCCACGGGGAAGTCGCTTAACTGTTGCCCGGCACACTGGCACCACCAGCTGGTCGTCGCACACGCAGCGGTCCGGGCAGCCGGCGGTCAGAGCCGGGACGGCGCTACATCCATGACGAAGACGAAGAGAAATACCAGCCGCAGTGACTGCGCGCTCGGCTCGGGCAGAACACGCATGATCCCGCGGCCGGCTTCATCGACTGTGCGTTTGCTCGCGCATTCTTCATTGATCTGCGGGATCCGGTTCGGTCGTAACTGCTGGAACGTTTTGGTGCTACGGAGTAGACGCTGTTCTTGGGATCCTCTCGCAAGTCTCCTCAACAGCGAAGGTGACCGTGCGTGGCGCGTCTTTAGTCCTTCCAGTGGATATCACCACGAGCTGAATTCGTTGCGATGTTGTGTTAAGATCCTGGAAACAGTTGGTTTTCCATTTTACGCATATCAGTGTAAAACACATGACAATCTTGAACAGACTTTCTCCACAAGTCCATAAGTTTGATTCCGTGTTGAAACGCTGTGAAGTTGCGAGACGCGCACCATCTGAGTGCTGCTTCTGTACGGCGTGTGTTGCTCTGCTTCTCTCTGCAGCTGTGAGTGAGTGAGAGAGTCAGTATGAGAGAGAGGAAGAGAGGCAGAGTCTGACACAATGTCTGTGTCCCGCTCATTTACACAGGGAAAAATACCCGCGAATAGTCTACCTCTAAAATCCCTTTCGACAAAGAGGCCAAGCGTTCAGAGAGCACACAGGTGGTCGGGCTCTTTTTTAAATATAAAAATAAATACATATATTTATCTAAAACAGTATGTTATATAGTAGCCTATAAGGGAGACAGGGTTTGTTTCAAGATTTTGAGTCAAGAGTCCATATGCTAATTGTTGGCATTGGTGGCTGACCACAATAAAACAATTCAGACTTGAGTCAGTATAATGCATGTCTGATATCAGGGTTCCTTAAATCCACTCATGGAGGGCCACTGCCCAGCAGAGATTAGATCCAATCCTAATCAAACATTCCTGAACAAGCTAGTCAAGGTCTTTTTGCAGCTTATAAAGAAAATCACAGGTGAGTTTGATCATGGTTTGAGCTAAACTCTACAGGACAGTGGACCTCCAAAGCTGGATTTGAGGAACCCAGCCTATATTCTAATTAAAGGCTTGCCTATATATTTAAGTTTAAGATTTAATATCCCGCTCACGCTTGTGCATATCATGGTCACCTTCTTAAGGGTTGGTTCACCCAAAAATGAGGAGATATTAACTCACCACCTGACCGTATAAGACTGATCGCGCTTCGGCTATATCAGCACATCATCTTATACGGTAGGTGGCGGTAATACTCCTAAGCGGTGAGCAGCCGGTAACAAGAAGTAGTCAAGGAAGAATGTCATCATCTCAGTTCCGCTGCATGCGCCCATAAGGAAGTAATGGAACAGTCAAATAAAGTCGTTATTTATGGGTTTTTTTCACACAAAAAGTAGTCTTGCTCGCTTGATAACTTATAATTGAGCCGCTGTAGGCACATGGAATATTTCAACATTTTCCTTTAATGTCTTTATGGGCCGTCAAGAGCCAGTCCCTTAGGCAGTCTATGAAGGAGTGATCCCCTTTTAGATTAATTCAAAAATATCTTTATTTGTGTTCCTGAAGATGAACGAATGTCTTACGGGGTTGGTACAGCATGGGGGTGAGTAATGAATGACTTAATTTTCATTTTTGGGTGAACTAACCCTTTAAAGCTTTAAAATAAGGACACAAAATCTCAATTTTTAAAGTTTAAAGAAGGTCATCATTTCTATTGTAGACAAGTACGAACAGAACAGGACAATTAGCAATGTTGTTAACTCGGCCATTCTTGACCTCATATCGATATGGACAAATCGCGATTTCGAACTGAGCTCCACTTCAAGTCGAACACGCCTAATAGTGCAATTTTTCGTTTCCAAACTAATCGGGCGCTTGGATTGAATCGTTCGAATGGCAAAACTCATGTAACCTGTAGAAACAGTAAGCAATAGTAGTATAGTGTAGAATAGTCTCAATAGATAAAACAAGACAGTTAATTTACAAAGATCTGTTTGTGTGTGTGTATGTCTAGGTTTTCTTATCCTCGGGCATGTGTGTGCAGTGACGCTCATACGTCTCCCAACCCTGACGTAGCAGAAACAGGAGGGACAGAGTGTACAGCCACTGACTTTGACCACTTAACTGTCTCTGTCCTGAGAGGTGAGACAGATGGAGTGTGTTTGTGTGTGAGGAGAGAGAGATGACGCAGGTTCAAAAGAAACATGATATGTGCGAACTACAACATGGAGCCTGTTCTTATTATTGTTGTGGGGAATCTTTGTATCCTCCTGTATCAACAATGAGGGCATAACATTATTCGAGCTGAAACCATTGTTCATTTGATGATCTCAGTCTGTTCCTCCCAGGGCTTTGCACCAACAAGCCTACATGTGAAAACCATGATTCATTTGATTGTGTAACTTTTATTGTGGTGGAGTAACACTTGCCTTTAGCTTTTCAGGCCACCCACAGGTAGACTCGCTGAGTATGACTATGACTTGGGGCGCATTACTCCATACTGGTTGTGTGGGATTGATAAAAGTAATAACCAATTAGTTGTAGCCTACAATGTGATACAATATGTGTCCAAAACTCTGCTTAAAGGGATTTAAGCTTGTGCGGGTTCCACCACAATAATTAACCATATGGTTGTCATATAGGCGGTCATCTGTGATTTGGAGTGTATTTTCATTTTTACTAAGAAGCACAGCTGGGGAAAGTAATGAGAGGTTTGCAAAAGATGTTTCCACACTTGGCAAGTCATATTAGGAATCAGTTTATACTTACTGAGACTTGTGCAATTTTATATACCACAATTGTGTCTTTATTTCCCATGATTGTGATGCTATATATCTCACAGTATGATAACGCATTCTATCCTTTAGCGTCATATAGAAGGCTATATGACAAAACGGCACTATACGTTCGCACATGGCATCCGTGATCGTTAATATAACACGTGCTGTGATGGGTAGGTTTAGGTGTGGGGTAGGGTAGTCTCATATTACGCTGAAGGATTTATGACGCCTTGGGTTTGCGTGTTATATTAAATCGATGAAGGGTGCCATGTGCGTAGTATAGCTCCGTTTTGTCATATAGCATTCGATGTGACGCTGAAAGGATGAGAACGGGCTGGCTTTATCACAATTTAGAACTTTATCAAAATTTTCAGTGTTATGGTAAATGGTAAATTAATTTTCCAAATTCATTTAAAATTTTCAGTTTTATATCTGATAATTAAAGCTAGCCTGCGACTTTCAAAGTTATTTCAACCTAAATTTGGGTCAAATATGGACAAACCCAAATGTTGCGATTAAAAATGTAATTTAAAATTAACTTAACTTTCACTTTCAACTGTAATCTTTTAAAATGACATTTTTTTCCCTGGGTTATAGATCAACTTGACTCTAAGGGGGCTTCTACACTGGGCTCGTCTTGCTGCGGTGCTGAGCCAGAAGCGCGCTTGTTCCGGCACCCCGCAGCGTTGGTCTGGTTTCCACACTCAACTCGATTCCATCGAACCTCGGTGCGTCGTGCGTGCACTCTTACGTCATCGAAAACTGTGCGCGTGCGCATGATAGAAAGCAGAACATGGGTAAATATTGTGGGGTTTTTTTTTTTATTAATTTGCTGCTATTATGAGCAGTTGAGTGAACAATACAGGTTTACTGGTATGTGTGTCACATAAGGTGGACTTCTGCTGCTTGCAAACGGACTCTTTTGAGGAGACAGTGGATTTCCAAATGTGTTGCTCTGATTCCACGCACAATGCACGTAATAGCACTGCAGGCTCACTCTCGCCTTGCAATTGAGGTAAATCATCAACACTATCATCCCTTACAAAGTGTTTTATTTAACTCAATAGTATTACAATAAGCTAAAACGCATGCGCAGGACAACTTCTCCTTCCTGAACAAGTGCGCCGCCTTTAAATCCCTGTCTGCTTTCACATTCACCGCGAACCGTGGCACGGTTCGGAAGCAACCGAACCTCAGACCTCACCTCCTCCAGGCAGCTCTCGGGTTCGGAACCTAGTGTCACCCGGGTCCCATGACAGCGTCACATTAGCGATTTTCATGCAAACCGTGCCTGCGTTTTAAATAAACTGCCAGTGTGAAAGCCCCTGAAGGGTGTACCACACTAGCCAGTTTGAACCGCTGAACCGTGCCCAAATTAACCGCGTCAGGCACTTAGATTTGCACCATTCCTGACACAAACTTGATGTGCGAATGAGGCGTAGATCGCTGTGCACAGAAGACGCGAATACGCCCTCATTCGTGCATTAAGTTCGTGAGGCCGCAGGAATTTCTTATGTGCTTAACGTGTCTCGCATTTAATTAACATTGTAATCATTTACGCCTGAGCGCTATTTGCAACCGGTGTGAATGCACCATCACAGTTGGAACTTTATAGCCCAAAATTTGACTTTTAATTGTGACTTCACTTTGTTATCAAAACTTTATATTTAACAATACATTTTTTATATTTTAAAAGCACAAAATTCCGTCATGAAACTCTAGATGGCGCTGTGCTGTACTTGGCTGAACTCAATCTGTCTGCAATCACATTATTCTTCTACAGGGGCACAGTCTGATTGGTTGGCTGCTGCTGTATCAGTAGCCAATGAGCTCGCTGCTCAAAGTGCAGTTGTAGTGCACTTTCAGAAACCTCTCCACCTTCCCCAGCTCCACCTGCCTATATCTGCTCATGTATTGTACAGCAGCAGCATAGCAGATCTGATTCTATCAAGAGCAAATATATCCACATCATCATATCCATTTACCATGCCAAACACACTGAGAGTTTGTCATGGAAGAACTTACCTTAGAGCATTGTCATTGTCACTAGAACAACAACATTGTCACTTAGAACATCCTCATATCAATTACAATGCCAAACACACAGAGTTGTTATGGTGGGACTTACTCTTTACTCTGATTGAAAAGCTCATTACTGTTGGAATATACCATTTTACGCATCATGCGCATTGCTTATATTATCATAAAATCGACCCACAATTTTCAACAGACACACATCTATAATCTTTAAAAAACACACCACTGATAGAGACTCTCTCATCTTCAATCAGAACTCTGTGAGGTACAGTGAGGTGTGAGGAGCCGTATGTGAGCGCAGGGCATGCGGGGAAGAAGAGCCGAGAGCCGTTAGTATAGGGTGGCTTTTGGTGGATTGCTGGTGCCCTGAAAGCTAAGCTGGCATTCTGGGTAAGCGCGAAAATAAAATCCGAACGTATCCAGCTCATTAGTGTAACTTTCATCCCTGGACCGTCTCCAGCGTGTCAGTTTGCAGACGACAGGAGTGTCAGGGTGAAGTTGAGGAGCGAGACTTTGTTACTATTTAATGGGTGAGTCATCTATCAGAGGATCTGATCTGCATGGCACAGTCCATGGAGAACCCGTCAGATGTACACGTGCCATCAGAAAAGGTTACTGTATATTTTATTCAATAGTTATCCTTTATCTATGCATATTCACAGCAGAATGTTCATAACTTTAAATTACAGTTTGAATGATTACAAGGAATTCAGGTTTGTGACATTGTTGAAATCTCTGAGAGATTTCTTTAAAGGGAATAATCTGAGAAGCAGAAGACGTTTCCTCTCAGTCTCTGTTTAATCTAATTCCAGTTGAGATATTAAAGAGATCTTAAGGGATTTAAAACTGCTGATACATTCTGTTTTTTTTGTTGTTTTTTTGTAGTTTTTTTATTAAAAACTTTCTGTGTTTGGTTTTAGAGTAGTCAGCAAAGCATGCTGTGTGTTGGAGATCTTCAGCATAATTACACATGGAAATTTAAATTTAACGCGGCGCGAATTGACGCCAAAGTTAAGATTTTTCAACTCGAGGCGGCAGACGCGAATTCGCGTGAACGCGTGAAATGCACAAATGGCACTAACTAAATTATTCGCGTGTAACGCGCCAGACACTTAATTCACGCCATTCACACGAACTTGACGCGGCGAATGAGCGTATTCGCATCTTCCACGCCACCCTCTACGCCTCATTCACACCGCAGGAAATTTTTACACGCGTAACGTGTCTTTGCATTGAATTAACATTGAAATCATTCGTGCCTGATGCGCTATTCGCGTCCGGTGTGAACGCACCATCACAGTTGGGACTTTATAGCCCAAAATTTGACTTTAAATTGTGACTTCATTTTGTTCTTGCAACTTTAACAATTATTATTTTTTTTTTAAATATCAAAAAATTCTGTCATGAAACTCTAGATGGCGCTGGCTGTACTTAACTCAATATGCTTGCAATCACATTATTCTCTTACAGGGCACAGCTGAATAATCTGAGAAGCAGAAGACATTTCCTCTCAGTCTCTGTTTAATCTAATTCCAGTTGAGATATTAAAGAGATCTTAAGGGATTTAAAAATGCTTATACATTCTGTTTTTTTTTTTTTTTTTTTTACTTTTCTGTGTTTGGTTTTAGAGTAGTCAGCAAAGTATGCTGTGTGTTGGAGATCTTCAGCATAATTACACAAAGAAATTTAAATTTAACGCGGCGCGAATTGACGCCAAAGTTCAGATTTTTCAACTCGGGCGGCAGACGCGAATTCGCGTCAAACGCATGAATGCACAAATGGCACTAACTCAATAATTCGCGTGTAACGCGCCAGACATTTAATTCAGCGCCATTCACACGAACTTGACGTGCGAATGAGGCGTATTCGCGTCTTCCACGCCACCTCTACGCTTCATTCACGCCGCAGGAATTTTTTACATGCGTAACGTGTCTTTGCATTGAATTAACATTGAAATCATTCATGCCTGACGCGCTATTCACGTCCGGTGTGAACGCACCATCACAGTTGGGACTTTATAGCCCAAAATTTGACTTTTAATTGTGACTTAATTTTGTTATCGCAACTTTAACAATACATTTTTTATTTTAAATACCAAAATTCTGTCATGAAACTCTAGATGGCGCTGGCTGTACTTAACTCAATCTGCTTGCAATCACATTATTCTCTACAGGGCACAGCTGAATAATCTGAGAAGCAGAAGACGTTTCCTCTCAGTCTCTGTTTAATCTAATTCCAGTTGAGATATTAAAGAGATCTTAAGGGATTTAAAATGCTGATACATTTTCTGTTTTATTTATTTATTTATTTAAATCTTTTCTGTGTTTGATTTTGAGTAGTCAGCAAAGTATGCTGTGTGTTGGAGATCTTCAGCATAATTACACAGAGAAACACACAAACAAAAATGTTTTCAATTAGAATAATGCAGCCATATGCAGGTTACACATCCATCTATCACTCGCACACTAAACTGCTAAATCAGTGCAAAGAATCAATTGAAAACACTCTAAATGTTACACATACTAAATTCATCTTCCTCCAAACAGACAAAAAGTCATTTTTCAGGTTATTTCTATTTTTCCTTTTTAAAAGTCACCATGAAATTAAAATAGACATTTTTTTATGGAATATTTCAATTGTATAGGCCTATAAATTATTATTATTTATTTTTAAATTAGCTGGATGTCTTTCATCAAAATAACTTGCACATCTCTTCTCTTCTCTCTGTCAGAATTCACAGTAGCCTACTCATAAGACAAAAAGTACCTGAATGATCTACTTATTCCGGCGAGATACTGTAGAGTGCATACGATGGACACTTTACTATGCCATGAGGCCATGGGAGAGGATTTATGAATGGCAACACAATTGACACTGGTAGGTCACATGATAGTGACATGTTGAATGTAGTATCTGATTACATATATGCCACACACACTCATGACTCATATAGAACCCAGACAGCAGAATAGTGTCGGCTCAGATCCGGGCCACACCTGGTACATGTGGATTCAACATGTACCAGAAGTGGGCCGATCTGGGCCGACACTATTCTGCTGTCTGGGACAGTCGTTTTTTTAGCAGTCAATTACTTATTCAGAAAATATCTACTCAAGAGAGTATGCGATTTCAGACAAAGCCGATGTGTTTACAGTCACTCACAAGACATCGACCAATAGCAAGCCACAACCATCCAATCAACTATCAACTCAAGCATAGATATTCATCCATCCATCTACCCATCCAACTGCAACTTGCTCTTGAACCATGTTACTCCAAATCAGGTCCTCCTCAAAATAGGGTCTCTGTTAGGACCCATGCGATCCCATTGGCTCAAATTTCTTTTAATAGGCACTATTTTAGCTCCTGATAACAATTCATACATAATCATGTTATGATGCTGTTTGAACTACATTACAGTGACCAATAATGTCTATTAGTTAGCTTAGTATTAGCCTGATAGCTTAGTTCAAACACACATTGCAATTGCCCTACAGGCCTACTATTCACAATCCTGTAAATGTAGCTTATTACCAAGCGGCAACATTTTAATCTGAAAGCTGAAGCCTACCCAGAAGTGCAAAAAACTGCAATACATTTCAAATCCGCTTGAGGCCGGTCCCAAAAGGAGCAAATATCCATCAGACGTCATGTTAAAATCTTCGTTTTAGCACAGCATAAATTAATGTTTACAGTTTGGTCCCATGGACTTTTATTGTAATCTTCAATATGTTCCGCGTGCCTGAAAACTGTGAGGGGGTGATTTTTTTCTAACTCGTTAATTTAGATCATATTTAGATATAAAATGTATGACAAATAAGGGCTGTTAACTTTGATTGACAGCTGATAACGGGCTGCGCTGAGTGAATATGACATCTTGGCCATGATCTGACACACACACATACCACCTCTGTATCCTTTCTAGAAACTTTTGTAATTTGTATTTCCCAAGAATTTCCAGTATGGCACCGCCCATATCCCCATAAACAGCCTCGAAACCGTTCTTCAGAGAGTCTATGGGTGACGTCACAGACGCTTTGTCCATATTTTTTAGTCTATGCTTATTACGTGTTAATTACCGAGTTAAATGTCCAAAAATTTCAGTTATAAAAAGAATGTAGGCTATTATTCATTTATTCACTTATCAAGTAAAAGAAACGTTCTATTTGTTGTGCATTGTTGTGATGACCTGTGAACACTAGACAACATATTACATCAATGATGAAAGTACAATTTAAATTTTTTCAGAGGAATATACCAGTCCTGAGGTATTATTTGCATGATCACTTTCATATTAATATATAATCAGATCATAAATAAAACATAGGTATAATAATGCAGCATATTAGCTACATTCACAATTAGATACATCACATTTTGGGTCGCTTGGAAAACGTTCGTGAGTTTTGAAGATGCAAAAAGTGTGATTAATGCAGTGGTGACGTCAAATATTTCGTATTTGTTATGTACAATTATTTTAATGACGTTGTCTATTCTCCTCACGCTCGATAACTTCAGTTTAAAAGTGAAAGTTAAAAGTGCGAAGGAAGGGCATCACCGTTGGGTTTCGCAGGGCTTGAAGAAACAGCCCGTGGTGGAAAACAGTTCCTTGAATTGAGTAAATTCAGAAGATTATTGCAATGAAGTGGGCAACACATAACCCATATGAGAGATTATGGCGACGTGTAGCGGTGATGATTCATATGTTTATCTCTCCACGCTGTTTTAAATGTGTTTTGAATGGCAGAAGGCTTTGCTGGAATTAATTGTTTAAATATTTTGTCTAATCATCCACCGATGACTATTATGATTCTCTTTCAGAAACAAACAGTTTAATTATTTCTGTTCTTTAAGCAGCTGCTTTAGTAAGTTAAGTTTCAGTGACATCCGACGTCACTCTATGTAAATGATATGAACCATGACGTGTCAGGAAGAGGACACTGACTACCCACAATGCCACTCGACGCGACACATTTCATACATATTTTTGCTGTTTATTCGTTAGATTTGGTATGTATAGCTTCGGTAGATATATGAGCAATACTTTGGGGATAGTGCGAATGTTTAACAGTGGTGAAAATATGTTGAGTGATAATGAACTTCACAGTTACCGTTGTTGTAAAGTGTGTTGTCATCGGTGTGCTTCCTGCTACTTTCAGCATTAAGTCAGTACACTAATGTTTTTCCTCAGATCGTATAAATCTTTCGCCTTTTACTAAAGATTTCCGTGGGGAAGAACACTATGAGTATAATACTAATTTTTTGATGCCTGTCGAAAGGCGGGGCTTCCTTACAAGGTCAATAATAGAATTGATACATTGAAATGAACTCAATCATTTTAGAATACATTACGTTATTTCCTTTGATAGGAGATTTCCAGGATACTGACTAAATGTATGAACTGTCTTATTTCATATTAGTCAAAATCTGTTATTTATGTTAACATCACAACATTAATCTTTGTCTAATGAATAATCTGCAAAATACAATTTAACAGATAGAATTTATATTGAGTGGATGTTGAAATTTGTGCCATGTCCGTTTACTTGAAACGGAAAATAAAGAAAAATTGCAGGTGATTCTTGATCCAAAGACTAAATTAAAATTTACACACACAAAAGGCTACACTGTTGTCCCTGTTGCCATATAATCCAAGTCCTGCAACTATGGGGCTGGATTATGTAATTACACCTAATTTATAGAATTACTATAGTAAATACATGTGTAACAAGGACAAAAAAGGTGTATTTTGACGGGAAACAAGCATAAACCACACACACTCACATACAGACAGAAAAGCCATTAATCTAAACAAGGTTTTGTAAGGGTTTTTAGTCAATCCAGGCCAAAGATTATCTAGTTTCTGTTTTTTTGCTACACCGTATCTGTAAACATGTAAAGTAGTACATGCGGCATATTTGTAGAAACAAGTAGACTACTATGATTGCTTACACAGAGCTACATGCATAGAAAACAGGACTCCCAGTGACGACAACAGAGGCAGACAGTCAAAAGTGCAACAGCCACATTAAGTGTTACCCGCAGGCAGCACAGATGGAAAGCTGCCGTACGGACCCCTGCTGGCCGGGACCGTAAACTGCAGGAGGGGGGGATGGTGAGTTAACGGCTCAAGCTCATCCTTTTGTCTTTCAACTCCCTGTGGTCCCTGAGGCTTAATTTATTCTTTGTCTGGTCCTGATTCTGTCTCAACTGTCCTTTGAAGTTTTACTTTTTTGAAGAATCTGTTGCTCGCTGACTGTCTGTGTTTACATGAACTGTTGTATTTTTAACCCACTGGACGGTGATTTAGGTCACTAGGCACTGGAACTTCCCAGCAAGCAATAGCCGTCATTTCACTGTCTAGGTTTAGACCCAATATAGTCCTGCTATGAATAACTCACTTCTTGGCAAAATAACCTTGTTTTGTTACATGTTGTTATTTTGCCAAAATAACTTGTGATATGTATGATAGTCCATCATGTCAGCAAAGTAAACAGTGGTTACAAGGTGTTTTGTTTCAGTTCACTAATTTCATTTCTTTGTAATCTAACTGATTACTGGTCTCATCTTTGGGATATATGGTTTAGACTTCTTGATTCAATTTCCAATGACAGCCCAAATGTTGTCTTGTTTTAGCCTAGGACGTCTGGGCTGTGTTTGGAACGGCTATGAGACGGCTTTTAGAACGCAAAATTGCTTGCTGGATTCTAGGCACAGGAATATACAAGTAAATTATAGAAATATATGTCAAAAACTGTGGTGATATTGTTCAGAAAGTGCTGTTTTTATATGAACATACATGGGATTCATGGGATTAATCTTCCATTTTTTTCACAAGGGGGTGAAAAAGGGCGGGGTTCAGGGATCAGGGGCGGAGATGGGTAGGATTAGGGGTGGGGTTAGGGATCAGGGGGTGGAGATGGTAGGTTTAGGGTGGGGTTAGGGAATCAGGGGGTGGAGATGGGTAGGTTTAGGGATCAGGGGGCGGAGATGGGTATGACTGGGGTGAGGTTAGGGATCAGAGGGTGGAGATGGGTAGATTAGGGGTGGAGTTAGGGATCAGGGGTGGAGATGGGTAGGATTGGGGGTGGGGTTAGGGATCAGGGGGTGGAGATGGTAGGTTTAGGGTGGGGTTAGGGATCAGGGGTGGAGATGGGTAGGTTTAGGGATCAGGGGACAGAGATGGGTAGGATTGGGGTGAGGTTAGGGATCAGAGGGTGGAGATGGGGTAGGATTAGGGGTGGGGTTAGGGATCAGGGGGCAGAGATGGTAGGTTTAGGGGTGGGGTTAGGGATCAGGGGGCAGAGATGGGTAGGATTGGGGTGGGGTTAGGGATCAGGGGGCGGAGATGGGTAGGATTAGGGGTGGGGTTAGGGATCAGGGGGCAGAGATGGGTAGGTTTAGGGGTCAGGGGTCAGGGAGATGGGATGCAGACTGGGGTGAGGTTGAGGATCAGGGGGTGGAGATGGGTAGGATTAGGGGTGGGGTTAGGGATCAGGGGGTGGAGATGGGTAGGATTAGGGGTGGGGTTCAGGGATCAGGGGTGGAGATGGGTAGGTTTAGGGTGGGGTTAGGAATCAGGGGTGGAGATTGGGTAGATTTAGGGGATCAGGGGGCGGAGATGGGTATGATTTGGGTGAGGTTAGGGATCGGAGGGTGGGAAGATGGGTAGGATTAGGGGTGGGAGTTAGGGGATCAGGGGGTGGAGATGGGTAGGATTGGGGGTGGGGTTAGGGGATCAGGGGGAGTGGGAGATGGGTAGGTTTAGGGATCAGGGGACAGAGATGGGTAGGATTGGGGTGAGGTTAGGGATCAGAGGGTGGAGATGGGTAGAATTAGGGGGTGGGGTTAGGGATCAGGGGGCGGAGATGGTAGGTTTAGGGGTGGGGTTCAGGGATCAGGGGGCAGAGATGGGTAGGATTGGGGTGGGGCTTAGGGATCAGGGGGCAGAGATGGGTAGGATTGGGGTGGGGTTAGGGGATCAGGGGGTGGAGATGGTAGGTTTAGGGGTGGGGTTAGGGATCAGGGGGTGGAGATGGGTAGGTTCAGGGATCAGGGGACAGAGATGGGTAGGATTGGGTGAGGTTAGGGATCAGAGGGTGGAAGATGGGTAGGATTAAGGGGTGGGGCTTAGGGATCAGGGGGGCAGAGGGGTGGTAGGGTTAGGGGTGGGGCTTAGGGATCAGGGGCGAGAGATGGGTAGGATTGGGGTGGGGTCAAGGATAAGGGAGCAGGGGGTGGAGATGGGTAGGTTTAGGGTGTGGGGTTAGGGGATCAGGGGGCAGAGAGATGGGGAGGATTAGGGGGTGGGCTCAGGATCAGGGGCGGAGATGTGAAGGATCAGGGGGCGGGAGATGGGTAGGATTAAGGGGTGGGGTTAAGGGATCGTAGGGGTGGAAGACTGGTAGGTTTAGGGCTGAGGTGTTAAGGGTCAGGGGGTCGGAGATGGGTAGGTTTAGGGATCAGGGCGGAGAATGTGAAGGATCAGGGGGGCGGAGAGTGGGGAGGATTAAGGGGTGGGGTTAGGAATCCAGGGATGGAGATGGTGGGTTTAGGGGTGAGGTTGCAAGGATTAGGGGTCGGAGATGGGTGTAGGTTCAGCGGGATCAGGGCGGAAGATGGGTTGGGAGGTAGGATCAGGGGGGAGATGGGTGGGATTAGGGATCAGGGAATCAGGGGAGAGATGGGTGGGGTTAGGGGAGGAGTTAGGGATCAGGGGGCAGAGATGGGGAGGATTAGGGATCAGCGGAGATGGTAAGATTAGGGGTGGGGTCTTAGCGATCAGGGGCGGAGATGGGTAGGGGTTAGTACAAACAAGAGGAGGATTTATCACACAAACCAATCACATCCAATCATAACCAATCACATGCAATCATAGTGCGATGGAGACATTGCCCTACTTTCACATGACCCCCCCCCCAAACCCACAGCAAGCTTAAGAGGGTCTATTGTAAGCAAAGGACAGAAAAGATCTTCACCCGTGAGTATATTGACGCCTTAAATGATGACAGCATTTTCACAATCCCTTTAACATGGTCAGAATGTTATTATGCATTACTTTGACTTGTTTGAAGTAGTCTTTTTGTAATGGCTATGTCCTTACATAAGGTTATGGGTGTTTTTTTCTTTTTCACATTGCATGTGCACGTTCCATGATATCACCTTGCTTTCCCTGTCTCAAATGTTGCCGACACGCCTGGGATACATGCATACATGCATGTGTGTAAGTGTGTATTTGTAACAGTCGGCCTAACCACAGGGCCGCTGCCCATATCGTATCGTACTGTTCTGATGTCAGGTTTCCTCCTCGTCTCATCTTTCCCGGTCCTGAAGCAACCAGTGTCTTCCAGTTCTCAAAATCCAGGATCAGTTTAGCTTTACTGCACCGTGTCTGGCCTCTAGAGGCCATTAAACTCTCAAGGTCACTGGCCAGCAAGTGAGCCAAGTCTGATCTTACAGTTACGACGCAGATAGAGACACCTTTTTATTCCACTACCAGTATTGATGTCCTCTCAGAAGAAACAAGAGAGAGGTCTAGAGCAGTCATTGCACTTTAGATGAAAATCAGGACAGCTTCCCACTATCTGTCATCAACACTCGGTACACCATATCTCATCTGCGTTCGCCTCCGTGAAATTCCAGATTGAGCAGATTAGTATTTAAATGATTAGATTTCAGCTGCAAATGTGACCGCACCTCAATGATCGACTAAACCAAGCAAAAAGCATTTCATTGGTTAGACCTATTGAAAAATCACTCTATCGTAATGATTCAGTGTCTCAATTCTGAACAAGACTCATCATGATACTGAATGACTGATGCATTTTGATCATTCATTTCAGATGCCAGGCAATCTTGTTCACAACCAGAGCTAAAGGTTGCTTTATATGGTAATGATACAAATGCCCAGCAGTTGACAAAATGGTTGATTATTGATTTGCTTTGCTGTCCACTGCAGTCTTTTAGTAGACTACCCAACCCAAACATATTTTATTAAAGGATAGTAAGATTTGTCTGGTTCAAAACTCAAATAATTTGTTAATAATCATGTGAGAGAACAACTCACTTCAGTAACTCGTAATACACTTAAGGTCCACTCATTTAGCCGTTGCTCGTCTAAATCAGTCATTCCAACAGGAGTCCACTCATTATCTTTTAATGAGCCTATTTTAATTCCATGGCGGATACAAGCTTCGTACATTTGAAGCACTTTCTGTTAGTCTGTGTGGCAAATTCACGTGATATAGCGTAAACTCGCAAGTTTAATTCCCGCAATTTTCAACTGGAATCCATTCAAATATGGATTTTCATGAGACATGTGAGGCTTCAACATGTCACCATGTGGATTTCGCAACGGTTTTAAGACTGCGAACACGCAAATCCGGTGCATTTATATAAACTGCTAGTTCGGAGGTGATAAACAGTACTTCATGTATCGCTATTGATATATGAACCTTCGTTCGCGGATTTTGCAAATGTGACCATGCCTTTTTAGGCAGTACATCAAAAATTGTCTCCATACCTCATACAATATTCCCTGCTTTAATCCACTTTAAGGAATTAAAATGATTGAGCGAATTCAGCAACTGAGTGCGTGGAATAAATTCAGTAGTGCAACCCTCAACAGTGCATGCCTAACCTAGATAGTGCATTAGCCATTGAAGGGATAGTTCACTTTGTAATACATTTTTGATATGTTTTAGCTTACCTCAAGGGCATCCAAGATGTAGGTGTCTTTGTTTCCACAGTATTTTCAATTTTGATATTTTTAGGTCAAACTGTTCTTGTCTGTCAGTCAGGTCTATGGGGTCCACCTCAAAGAGCATGCACAGAGAAGTCCAGAATTAAACATGATTTAATGACTCGTAAATGTAAGTACACATTGATGGCCCAAAGACACGAAACAGTATACCAGTATTTATATGGTTTTTACCTCTTGTAATCACAGCGACGTCCAGGTGATCTGAGGGCGAGGCGCTTCGGTTCTGCGCAAGCGCCGGAAGTGATCTCTCGAGCGTGTGTCACTCATTGTTTACTCAGATTTCAGAAGTGTTGTCCATACAATGTGAAGATCTAAAACATACTTTAGATATACAGGAAATTGCAATAGAAGACCATCGCGATATATCAACAGACAACGTTTAATTTTTTTCCACAACCACGCAAGAGATAAACGCAATAGACCTACATTATATGACTGACCCGACAAGAACGGTTTCTACCTAAAAATATCAAAATTGAAACTACTGCGAAAAACAGACACCTACATCTTGGATGCCCTTCAGTTAAGCTAAAACATATCAAAAATTTATTTCAAAGTGAACTATCCCTTTAAGTGCGGTAGGCTAATAGGATTGAATGAGAGCACTTGATGATGTCCACAATGGTTTCGACACGATATGGCTTTCCCTTTTAAATAGTGCACTATAATTATACAGCGGAGAGATTCTGAACACAGCCTTAATACACTGCCACATTTTATTTTTTTGCAGTCAAAAGACCACTGTCCGTTATCAATAAAGTAACACATGGAGCATGACTCAAAGAAAAGTCACTTTCTAAGCTTTCTATTGGTCAACACGGCAAATTCGTGACAAGCAAAATCTGTGCTGTTATTGTTTTTATTTTGGCCCTTTCATGGATTCATATTGAAATGACTGGTATTCGTCATCAAAAGTTCGCCAAGTAGACTAACTGCAAATATAAAACTGTAAACCACACTTTTAATGTTGGCATCAGAAACAATCTTTGGTAACACTTTAGAATACGGTTCCTTCGTTAATGAATAACCACACAAGAACTAATGAGTAACACAATATTAACAATCTAGTAACTATTATTAACGAACAAGAAACTCTGATTAACAAACTAGTAAGTAATAGCGCACAGACGAATGTGGTAGTTCACTATTAAGTAATCAATAACTACTATTTTTTATATTTCCCAGAGAACTACTGAAAAAGTTTATTAACAATCTAGTAACTACTATTAACTAAAAAAAAACTCAGTTACGCTTCCTTTTACAGTACAGTACTTACAGTGTAGAAAGTACTGGCTATTATAAGGTAAGTACATGGAACAGGGTAGGTTCAGAGTTAGTAGTTATTACCCAGTAATTGTAGTTAATAAAATAAGTACATAGTATTTACATGGGTAACTGGACTGTAAAAGGTAGCGTTACCAAAAACTCTTATTAACAAATTAGTAATAGCTCAAAGATGAAAGTGTAACTAGATACTTCTGTTGGAATTACTAATTATTTGGATCTGTATTATAAAGTGAAGACCATGGGAACTAACTAGTAATGACTCAAGTGTTACTACATGATCTAGTCATGATTTGTGCAAACGTTTGAGATTTTTGGTGAACTTTAGTGTACTTTTAGAAAATGTCTTTAGTAACACTTGAGTAATTACTAGTTAGTTCCAATGATCTTCACTTTATAAATACGAAATCCAAATAATTAGTAATTTCCCACTGAAGTATCTCATAACACTTTCATCTGTGCGCTATTACTTACTAATTTGATTAAATAAGAGTTTCTTTTAGTTAATAATAGTTACTAGATTGTTAATATTGTGTTACTCATTGGTTCTTGTGTAGTTATTCATTAACGAAGGAACACGTAATCTAAAGTGTTACCCAATCTTTTACATCGCCCTAACCATATATGAAGATTTCAGATGCAAAAGCCTCTAAGTGCCATTTGAAATTTTCTTCTAAAATGATCATTTTTATCAAGCTTGTATATTAAAGTTCAGTAATTTCACTTAAATGGCAATGAAGATTACCTATTAATTGTCATTTAAGTGAAATTACTGAACTTAAATATACAAGCTTGATAAAAATGGTCATTTTCGAAGAAAATTTCAAATGGCATTTAGAGGCTTTTGCATCTGAACTCTTTCATATGTAGTTAATTATTAATATCACTCAATAAATGTAGCCTATAATAGCACTGTGAGAAGGACACATCTTAAAATAAAGTGTAACCACTGCATCTATAATGTAACTTCACTTGTGAATAAATCTGAAAGAATCTTTTTGGTGAAATGTATTTACAGTCAGAGAGGAATCAATTACCAGTTAACGGTCCTTAAACTTTCAGGAGACGTTTATACGGGCATTTAAAATTGTTTGTCAAATGTAAATCTGTAACTCTCCCAAAGTGAATCTCAATATTACCATTGCCGTACGAAAATCCAAAATAAAATTGACTATTGCCTTTCCGCTACCGTTTGAATCACCCAGTCACTCCATTGCATAACCATTGTGTAACGTGTGTATTCAATGTAAA